>VXBP01010571.1:344710-619521 GCA_013400115.1 Rhinopomastus cyanomelas
ACCAAGACTTGCTTTGCCTGTTCTCTACAGCACTCTCCTGGAACAAGTGGCTGCTCATGGCTTGGATGAGCACACAGTCTGCTGGATGCATCGCTGGCTGGCTGGCCCCAGACAGTGGTGGTCAACGGAGTTTCACAGAATCAGGGCATTACTGAGGCTGCAGAAGCCCTCTGAGCTCATCCAGCCCAGGACCTCACATCACCACTAGTGAATGTGATGTGGAGGGGCAGTGCTGACATTGCAAGAGAAACTACCTGAGGAGAACAAAGGAAAGGCACAGCGTGGTAGCTTAGGTGCAAACACTGATGCAAGTAGGTGATGGATGCTGTTGGGAGGCAGCTGCTGGTGTTGCTGAAGCATTAATACTGGGGTGGGCCAAGCCTGAGCCAGTGTGCTCTACGTTACAGGTTGTCTCAGTGTTTGAACCTGCCTGTAAAGGTTTTCACTGCTTGGGTCCTGCTTGAATCCCTCATAAACTGCCTCTGGCACAACGCACCCTGAAGCCAGGAATATGCAGCTGGGTGTAACCTGTGGTGGAGGCCAGGCTTCCTTGGAATTTATTTGCCTTATCAGTGATTGTGCCATTCCTCAGACGTGACTGTATGGTCTTTCCCTCTTCCTTTTGACGCAACAACTTGGTGGTTGGGGTAAAGGTTAGCAGTTTGGCAGGTTTTTAGGATTTAGACCTCTCGTTGAGTTCTGTGCCTGGTTTTTGGAGTATTTCCTCCCTTCTAAACACTCCCATTACCTGTTTTCCTTGTGCTTGGGTTACCCTTGTGCTGCGTGCAACACGTCTTTCCATCATGAGCCTTCTTCCTGCTTGGATGTCTCCTGGATTCACATCACTTGTCAGAGGGCAAACGCCCAGACGCGAAGACTGTGCCCTGCATTCACTGTCTTCAGTGGAGCTTCAGGTCTCTTGGCTGTTTTTCTGAGTACAAGGTGGTGTGGCTAGCAGAACACAGAGCTGCTGGAGAGAGCCCAGCACAGAGCCACAGAGATGGTGAAGGAAGTGGAGCATTTCCCTGATGATGAGGGGCTGAGGGAGCTGGGCTTCTTGAGCTTGGAGGAGACTGAGAGGTGGCCTCATGAATGTTGATCAATATGTGAAGGGTGGGTGTCAGGAGGATGGAGCCAGGCTCTGCTCAGAGGCATCTAATGATAGGATGCAGTGGGTGTCAGCTGGAACACAGGAGGTTCTACATCAATATGAGGAGGAACTTCGTCCCGGTGAAGGTGCCAGACCCCTGGCAGGGGCTGCCCAGGGGGGTTGTGGAGTCTCCTTCACTGGATCCGTTTCAAACCTACCTGGATGTGTTCCTGTGCAACTGGATCTAGGGGATCCTGCTGTGGTGGGGGGATTGGACTGGATGTTCTTTCCAGGTCCCTTCCCATCCCTGATGTTCTGTATGATTGTGTAATTCGATAGACTCTGCCTTTCTGAAGCATGAAAAAGAGAAAAGGCAGACGAATGCTTGTGTTCAGGCAGTGTTTTCTTGCTGCTGTGAGTCCCCTCTGCCCCCTGAGTTGCACAGCAGCTCTTCCAAGGACAAGGACTTGGGAGAGCTGACTGCTATCAGCTTAGCAACGCTAAACAGCTTTGGCAAAGCAGTCCCTTCAAATGCACCGCTGCCTCCCGGATTGTGGCTCAGCCCCTGTAGCTGCAGAGCTGTAGCTGCTTTTCTTTAGCAGTGACTGAAGGATCCAGTGGAGTGTTGAGCTCCAGGGGGGATGAGGGTGTGGGTGTAGAGCTCCTGTTCTCACACAGTTTGTCAGAACCTGCATAGAAATTGAAGCAGGGTTGATGATCTTTGAAGGTCCCTTCCAATCCCTAATGCTCTGCGGATCTGTGAAGTGTGTGTTTTCAGTGCTGCCAGCTCTCTGTTAGAAAAATAAGGGAAGCTGATGAGTGTTTAAACAGACCTTGATCCTTCGGTTCCTACGCAGCAGGTCCTCAGCACACCAGTTTGTTTGAATCCATCCTGTGGTATCTGTGAAGGTCTTCCTCAAGTAAACCACATAAAAACAAACATCTGGGCTGCTGTGGTGACCTGAAAACTGGTAGGTCCTCAGCAATTGATGCCTTGCATGGCTGGTACATCTGCTAGATTGTTTTCACACACCCATTGAAGAAGATTTAAGACAGTTCAGATTTATTGCTCCTAAAGCAGAGCTTGGTTTTTTTCCCTGCAGTGAAGGAAATACTAACTTGTGGCCTCAACAGGTGGCTTAAGGAAGGATGGAGATTTTGGAGACTGCAGCTGTAAGAACGATGGAAAGAGACTGTTGACTTTTCTCCTCACTAGTGACAGGCAGAGGGGCAACGGTTTTAAACTGAAAAAGGGGGCATTGATAGAATCATAGAATCATCCTGGCTGGAAAGGACCTTCAGGATCATCAGGTCCAGGCTTCAGCCCAGCAGCTCCCTAACCCCTAGACCATGGCCTCAAGTGCTCTAGCTTTTTGTTTTTTAAACACTTCCAGGAAAGAACTTCTTCTTGAGATCCAGTCTAAACCTCTCCTGACACAACTTGAGGCCATTTCCTCTGCTCCTGTCATTATTCACTTGGGAGAAAAGACCAACTCCCACCTCTCTATAACTTCCTTTTAGGCAGTTGTAGAGGGCAATGAGGTCTCCTCTCAGCCTCCTTTTCTTGAGACTTAACAACCCCTGTTCCCTTGGCCTCTCCTCATCAGACCTGGAGCTCTTCCTACTATAACCTCTTCCTAATATCCTATCTATTAGATTTTAGGAGAAAATCTTCACTATGAGAGGGATGAGGCACCACGACAAGTTGCTCAGAGAAGCTGTGGATGCTCCATCCCTGGAGGTGTTCAAGGCTAGATTGGATGAGGCTGCAGGCAGCCTGCTCTTGTGGAAGGTGGGGCTGGAACTAGAACACCCTGAAGGTCCCCTCCAACTCAAACCATTCCGTGCTTAATGTGGAACCCCGGTCTGTTTGACGCATGCGAATCTTCCCCTCGCTTGAGCTGGGCTTCTCGCAGGCCCAGAGGGCGAGTCGGGCTCCCCAACTGCCACTCACTTGAAGGAAGCGTGCCTGGCTTTCCAGGGACAGCAGGGCATGGCCGGGGGCCAGGGGTTGGCAGCGAGTCCCAGGGAAGCGTTGCCCCCCGATGAACGCAGTGCCAACGCAGCGTTCCCAGGTTAGCTCAGATGTCGTCAGCAGCGCGGCGACGTGCGCTCGGCCAGTGCGAAGAACCAGCCTCTCCATCCTGGGCTGGCTGCTCCTGGAAAAACTGAGCGCTGTTGCTGGGTGGAGGCTTTGCAGGGTTCCCAATCCTGCGCTGGCCCACGGGAAGGAGAGCGAGCACGGGGTTCAGTTGCTAAGGAGCAACCTGGTTTGCTTGTCTGTGCAACCGCAGGGAATCCGGTGCCAGGAAGAGCTGACTCTCCCTGTGTTCTATTGTTCCCGACTTTTTATGAGGAACTCTACTGTTGGGACAAGGTGGATGGTTTCGAGCTAAAAGAGGAGAGCTTTAGATCAGATCTTGGGAAGAACTGCCCTCCTGTGAGGGTGCTGAGGCCCTGGAACAGGCTGCCCAGGGAGGTTTAGGCTGCTCCATCCCTGACAGTGTTCAAGCCCAGGTGTGATGAGCTGGATGAGCCCAAAACACAAGAGACCTTTTGAAATGGAAAGTTCCCCCTTTTTTCTCCTTCTGTGCAACCACATTGATGGCTGCGGAGCTCTTGGACCCTGATTAAAGGGGGTTTGGGGGTTGATTTTGTGCGTGGCAAGGTGGCTCCTGGTGTCTTCTCACGAGGAACAAGGGGTAGGATGAGAGGAAACGGCTTCAGGTTGCACCAGGGGACGTTAGGAAAAACTTCTTCATGGAAAGGGTCATCAGCCCTCGAACAGGCTGCCCAGGGAAGGGGGGTTGAACCCCGGGTGTCGGGGGAGGGGCCGGGACCGCCCAGGCTCCGCCCCTGCCCCGCCCCCGGGACCTCCCCGGGCCTGGAGCCGCGGCGGGAACATGGAGGAGGAGGAGGAGGACTGGGGGGGCGAGTGCCTGAGCCCCGTTGCCCGGCAGCAGGTACGGGAAAGGGGTCCCGAGGGGCCTGGGGGTTCCCTGCGGCTGGGGAGGGCTCTCCCCGGGGGCAGGTGCTGGGGAGGTGCTGAGACCTCTGCAGCACATGGGGTTTGTTGAGCTTCTGTGGGGAGCTGCTGGGAGCCGGCTTTGGTGCAGGAGCCTGCTGAACCTGCTGGATGTTCTCTCACTGAAGTCTCGAAGCGGCATGCAACGTCAGGGGGTGGGTTAATCACCCGCTGGTCTCTCCCAGGTCACCACTGTCACTGCCAGTTCACCGCTGTCACCCAGCGAGTGGGAGAGTGGCAGCTGGACAAGGCCGGGACAGCCCTGTCCGCCCAACCGGTGACACTGGTTGTACGTGGGGATTAGCTGGGAGTCCTCACCAGTGCGTGCAGGACACACACCTTTAATACTGGCTCATGCGGAGCAAGGTGAGAGCTAAGCGGGAGGTGGGCTGGCCGAGCCCCGTGTGATTCATAGGTTGGGTGTCACATGAGTCAGCGGTGCAAAGTGTGTTTGTATTTATAACTCAGAAATCGCCAGGTAAGGGCACGGCTTTGACCTCGCGGGCACCGGCGTCACTTACGGACGCTCTCCTCGCCGGTCCGAGGAAGCACGTGACAGCTCACCGTGAGCTCCTGGAACCGTCTCCAGGTTGCTTGTTGCTCCAGTGGAGGCAGGAAAAACATCGCCGCGGGTTAGCAGCTGCTGGAGACGGTGGGGTCACGGGGATTTTGCAGATCAGGGGTTGCTTCTCTCAGACAGACTTTAAACCCCATGGACCACGAGAGTTTTCTTTTGTCTGCCGAGGCGTGTGGCTTACGTAAATCGAGGGAACGGTTGTATAACATCTGAATAAAGTGCGGGGTGGCATCGAGTCATGACAAATGACACTTGCCCCAACAGCGCCTTGCCGGCCGGACCTTGGCAGGAAGCTCGAATCACATAATAGCAGGGATGTGCAGCGAGCAGGTGTAATTTACTGGTGCTTTAAAGTTTCTCTGACAGCGGGGTCAGAGAGTTTTCCTAGTGCGGTTTGGTGCTGGCAAACCAGCGCTTGGTCCTCCGCAGAAGGCAAGGCCCCGCCACGGTACTAACTTTGATTGCTAGTCTGAGAAGCTGATGGTTTGGGGAACGTTGGAATTAGGGGGTGCCTCGTGCAGGCCACAAACTCTTGCGTACGTGGCGAGTCAACGGGGTCATTTTTCACTGCTTAGAAACAGCCGCATAATTTCCTGTCTTTGTCGGCTGCTTCTTGGGGCTTCCAGTGGAACAATGAACTCTTGGACACTTTGTCGCTGAGAAGCCCAGCGAGGGCACCCCGTCAGGGTTTGTGTCGTTAGCCTCTGCCTAACCGAGGCACCCAAATCATGCTCTCATCAAGATGAGAACGAACGTGCGGCTGCGTTATCCCCAGCAGCCAGCCTGGGCATCTGTGGGGAGCTCCTCAGCGCATCGCCTACCCCCTAGTGCTGCAGGAGGGCTCTGCTCACCCCTTCCAGCTGCTTCCAAATGCCTGGTTTGGCTTTTTCAAGCACAGTTCACACAACATGAGGGATTGGAAGGGACTTCAACAGATCATCCAGTCCAATCCCCCCAACACAGCAGGATCACCCAGATCCAGTTGCACAGGAACACATCCAGGCGGGTTTTAAACTTCTCCAGAGAAGGAGACTCCCTAACCCCCCTGGGCAGCCCCTTCCAGTGCCTTGAGGAGTGAACGGCCTTGTGACCCGCTTGGTTTTTTACCCTGTTCAGATCTAAACGCCCTTAACTTGGAGTAAATTGCTGCTGCTGGGTTTTTATTTTAAGCCTCAAGTGACCCTTAAGCGGAGACATCGAGTGCTGAGCAAGTGGACCAACGCAACGAGCATTTTGCAAGAGCGCCCTTGTTTCGGGCTGAGCAGTTATAAATCATCCTGGGCGGCTCCAGTGAGGAGCAAAAAGCCACTGAGTGTCTTTTGGGGTGAGTTACAGAAGTCGAGGCAGGTTTTCTTTCGGCTGCTGTGCGTTTCCACGTTCATCTGCGGTCAGCAGCTCCTCTCGTTTTGCTCACGGGGTTTTGCAGCAGCTCCTTAGGGGCTGGGGCTGGGTTTTCTCGGTGTGGCGAGCGCAGCACGGCTGAAGCTGCCAGTTCTCCTTGTCAGATGAGCAATGCTTCATAAAAGGGAAGTTGCAAAAGCTTTGTAATGGGTGTCATTAGGCTCTGTATTTTTATCCTTCTGGTTTTGCCAGTGATCTTTGTCACTTCTGATTGAGGCCCGTGTTGCTCACTGAGTCACTAGTGAATTGTAGATGATTCTATGACTTCCTTCAGTCTTACTGATTGATTTATTTCTCTTTTCATCTCAAATCCTTTGAATAGTTATTTTGGGTGACAAGCGTGAAACTTTCGTTTTAGCTTTTGCAGTGTGAATTTCAGAAGCCCGTGTGAGTGAATCAGTGGTTTCCTGGTCTTCAGCTGGGTCTCACAGAATGGTACAGGCTGGAGAAGCCCTCTGAGCTCATCCAGCCCAGCCCAGGACTTCACATCACCCCACCGGCCAGACCAGGGCACTGATGGCCACAGCCAGGCTGTCCTTCAACACCTCCAGGGATGGGGACTCCACCACTGCCCTGGGCAGTCCAGTCCAGGCTCTGATCACCCTTTCCATGAGGAAGGGCTTCCTAACATCCAACCTAACCCTCCTCTGGCAGCTTCAGGCCCTCTCATCCTGGCACTGGTTACCTGGGAGAAGAGCCCGACCCCCAGCTGACTATAACCTCCCTTCAGGGAGTTGGAGAGAGGGAGAAGGTCCCCCCTGAGTCTCCTCCAGGCTCAACACCCTCAGCTCCCTCAGCCTCTCCTCATCAGCCTTTCCCTCCAGTCCCTTCCCCAGCCTCATTGCTCCTCTGGACCTGCTCCAGCCCCTCCATCTCTTTCTTGAAGTGAAGGGCCCAGAACTGCCCTCAGTATTTGAGGGGAGGCCTCCCCAGTGCCGAGTACAGCGGGAGAATGACACCCCTAGTCCTGCTGGCCACACTGTTCCTGACAGAAAACCTGTCTCTTGCAGGGCTGGCCCAGCGCATACCCGTAGAGGTGACCTGAGTCGGGGTTCTCCCAAGCACTCTGACTGGATGAAGGCCAAGGTGCAGTTTAGTCAGTGCAGAGGGAGAAATGTCTAGAAATCAGACCGTGGACGTCCCGTTGGGAGTGTCCTTGCCGCGTGTCTCACCGTCCGGGTGGTTGCTTCTGTCCGTAGCTGAGCCCTGCTTCTGCGCTGAAAACCCCGTGTGTCGTGGTTCCTGTTTGGCTCCCTGCTGCAGAGTCTTCTGGGCGTTAGGGTGGCTACAGGCTTTTGGTTTGACCTTGATAAAATCGTGGTGTGGTGTTAGGGTGTGGACTCGCCCCTGCCCTGGCTGTTGTGTTTCCTCTGAGCTCATGCAGGGCTGGCCACCCATGCCACCTACAGAACATTAATTACAGCCATTCTCAGGTCGTTGTGTCAGCTGCAGCCTGGGAGGACACAGGGTTGACCGTTTGGTGACCATCCTGGTTGTAGGGCAGTACAGCTCTGCCCCGCCGGAGAACGTCTTCCAGACGCTCGTATGTAGCCTCAAAGGAGCAGGGCCTTGAAGCGCTGAGGTGGGATGTTGGGCTCTGTCTGGCTTTGCTGGCCACCTGTGAGTGTTCAGGAGCTCTGCTGTAGCCACTTGGGTCTCCAGTGGGTCTGTTCTGGTACAGTGCCAACCGAGTGGTGAGTAAGAGCACGTTCAGCCTCTCTTAGCCAACCTTACCCGAGGAACTGAAGTGAATTTGATCGGATAGAAGCATTTGGCTCATGCGCAATCATCACCGATTTCATCAGAGGCCATTATTGTGTTGATCACATCATTGCATTGAGGTACTATTTCTCTGCACGTGTTTCTTGTCACCTGGAGTCTCAGTTTGCTGGTGAGACCACATCGGGAATACTGTGGCCACTTCTGGGCCCCTCGGCTCCAGAAGGACACACAGCTGCTGGAGAGAGCCCAGCNCCTTCCAATCCCTAATGCTCTGTGATTCTGTGAAAAGGCTCTATAATCACCTAAATAACATGCAGACACCACTGAGAGTGTAGTTCAAATCATAACAGCCAATTTACTTAGGTGCAGAGCACCAGGCTCTAAGGTAGGAGCTGATGGCAGCCTTCCAACACACAAGCTGGTTACCAGAAAGCAAGAGGCAGGCTCTTTGTGGGGCTGCACAGTGTGGGGCTGAGGCAGTAGGGTTTAAAATGAAGAGAGAGCAGGTTGTGACATGATCCAGGGGACAAAAACCCCACATTCACTGTGGGGATGGTCAGGTGTTGAAGAAGGAGCCCAGGTAGGCTGTGGAGCCACCAAGCTTGGAGGTTCTCAAGGGCAAGGAGCTCAGTGACGTGGTCTGGATTTCACACGCAGGCATCTGCTCTTTGGAATATGAAAGCTCAGGGGGTTGTTGAAGCGCAGGAGGGTGACAGCTACAGCCATGTTCACATCAAGATGATCTTGTTTCTGATGTCTGCTGGCAGGAGGGAAGTTAAAGATCCACAGTTCTGTAGGATCGGGTGTATTGTGCTGATGGAGATGTCAGGAGCCTGTTTTCCACAGGTGGTTGGTTGCCCTCAGGTTCTTCTTCACCTCAATCAGGTTAAGTTTAACCCTGTTTTTTTGGTGCTGTTTCTATGGACAACTTACAGTTTGCGTCTCAGGGGGAGGGAACGTTTCTCTAAGCCATAAGGAGCAAAAGGTCTGTCTCCTGTTCCTCCTCTCCCCAAAAATCGCAGATGGGCTGGAGTCCTTTAGTCAGGGGTCCCAGTGTCTTGAGTTTGAATGATGGGTGGTGGATGCCCAGTACCAAGTGACACTGCTGTGTCCCCCAGCAGCGACACGGCAGTGCAGGGGCGACGTTCAGCACTTACACGGTCACTAGACCCAAAGGTATTGTTTCGGCCGTGGTTTTGTGTGGTCCTGCCTTTCCCTGGCCACTGCACCAGTGGGCAGGAAGAGGCTCTTCCAACCCCAACAGCAGCCTGTCGTGCGTTTGCTGTTGGCCACCTTAATTCATTGATAAACCCAACTCTGTGCCACAGGACAAAAATAAACAGCAAAAGCCACCTTCCTTACATAAATAAATCTTGCTGCTTCCTCTGTATCCACACAAATAGTAATTAAAGAGACGCAGAGGGCTGTTAAACACAGGTGCTCACGGGGGGTAGTGCCTACACGAGGGTGTATTTACCTGCCTGTGAAGATTAACAAGTTACGGGAGGCAGGGCCCGTCCTTGCAGTAGGGAATTGCCTCCTCCAGATGTGTTTACAGTCTCGCCGAGCCAAGCCTCCCTGTTCCGTGCCCTGTTACTAGCCAAGTTGCCCCAGCTTTGCCTTCATCGCCCTGTCCCCCTTTTGCAGGCTGAAGCACGGCTGGCAGCGAAGCGAGCAGCGCGCGCCGAGGCACGGGAGATCCGGATGAAGGAGCTGGAGAGGCAGCAGAAGGAGGTACGGTCACGGCTTTCGGGGGGTGCTCGGATCCTCTTCTCTCAGTACGGTCCTGGAACAAAGGGTTGCTGAAGCGTTCATGCTCCGTGTGGGGCTGATGGGCATTGTAGACCAGCAAATGGACAAATACACGACTTGTGGGAAGAATTTTATTGTGAGACCGGTGGAATTATTCACAGTTGATGGTGGTTGGTAAGAGTTGTTTGGTATTAAACTTGTTTGGGTGTGTGTGGCGGGGTGGGGGTTCTTATCACTTCATTCTAAATCTAATGAGTGTAGAAGACTCTTGGTCCTTGGGTAACTCTACCTGTGGGTTGTTGTGCCCCACTGTTGTGGAGCTGCCATCGTGGTCTCCTCCCACTTGCAGAAGTGGTGGTCTGCTGCTGGCAGAGGTAACAATAGAAACCGAGCCTTGGCAAGCCATGACCTTCTCCGGGGCATGTGGATTGAACGCCTGGTGTGGTCTCTTCCAAACTCTGGAGCTGCTGCTTCTTTTGTACCATCAGCAAAGTGCCTGTGCGTCAGCGTGTGGGAGCTCACAGGCTGCCAGGGGAGGAATGAGCTTCCAGACCAAAAAGGCTCGTTCTGCTTCTGCCGCGTGTGTGACAAGTAGGAGCCGGACTAAATGTCACTCCCCACCAGGAGGCTGGGCGCAGCGATTGTTCTGGAGCTCTAGGAGCTCACCTAGCGTGCTGCTGGACGTGGGCTGGAACAGGGGGGCTGAACGAGGAGGGGTTTGAGACTCGTGGTCGCTGCTCTCCCACTAGTCAAAGAGAAGAGCGGACGAAACGGCAGCAGCAGTGATCATAACTGAACTTTTTCAGACAGATTTGGAAGGAGAGGGAAGAAGGAAGCAGCTTGGAGGCAGGGAGTTGGGATCCACAGTAAAAGGAGAAGCACGCTGGTGCTTCAGGGTGCAGAGAAGGATTCGGTGTAGCTCTCAGCCGGCCAATCGAGGAGTGACAGCAGGCCGGTGTCCGCACAGGCCACGGCAGTCAGCTTGCAGAGGAGGGTTTGGGCAGTTTGCCCACCCTCCGCGCTGTGCCGGAGCACAGACACGTCAGGATGTGTCTTAGCGCCCTGTAGCCACAGCAGGGCTTAGATGTAGCTGCAGACGTGCCAGAGCTGGAGCTGCTGCTGGTGGAAGAGAGGAGCCTTTTCCTGCTGCTGGTGCTGCTTTTGAGGGGTCTTTCCTGTGACCTGGACTGTAGTCAGGAGGCCTGGACCTCAGATACTACCAGGCAGCCATCAGAAGATCAACAAGCACCGTGTGTTTCATTTGGGCAGCGGAGTGAACTGGATGGCTTTAAAGGGAGCTGGTGACCCCTTTGATGACAAAGAGCGTGCAGAGGGTGTCCCACTCAGTCGACAGGTCGGAATGAAAACTAAAGCCCGTGCACGTGCCGCTGCAGGTAACAGCTGAAGGGCAGGAGCCATCTGAGAAATCTGTTGAACCTCCTGTGTCGTGGGGTTGAAGACTTTACTACTTCAAAAGGCTTTTTACAGCCAGTTATGGGAGTTAAAAAGCAATAAATAAATTTATTGCACGTGTACGTACCTGTTCACGCGTCAGCGCGGGGTGCGTGCCCTGACAGGCTTCTCCTGGAGCGTGGGCTCCTTGGGAATGTGTTTCCAGCGCTGGGTCTGTGGTAAAAGTTTCCAGATGGCTGCTGTTACAAGGTGGGACCGTGGCAGTGGACTAGGGTGTTCTCACAATTTAGATTTGGGCTGGAAATGGGCTCCTCTGCTGCCCCTCGCTTAGTTTTAGTGGCTCTTCTTAGTGCTGTGCTTTGTTTTGCTCCGTTCTCAAGAGCTGGGTGGCTTTGGCATCATGAGCCTGGAAGAGCAGCTGCACAGCAGAAATAGAAGGAAGGGCTGATTTGCCATGTGAGAGGTGGGAAAGTTCCTGCAGAGCTTTGGCTGTAGGTGTGTTCCACCTCATCACCTGGCACCACCTGCTGCTCGGCAGCAGAAAGGAGGACAAGTGCGCCAGCGTTTTGAGGTTGGTTTGAGTGTTTTGTTTGGTTCTGGTGGGTTTTTTTCCATGGGGAGGAAGATGAGAATGAGAGCACCTGTACAAATCTAATAGCAAAGTGTGAACTAGGTCAATGAAAAGTGTTTCTGGAGCTGGAGAAAGGAAATGAGCACAAGGATCACGGTCTGACGTTGGGTGCCTGAGGAAGGTAAGGCTGGTGGTCACTCTTGAATGTGTAGATACTCAGCTATTTCATAGAGGATGGGCCCCTGGTCATGAGGCTCTAAGACAAGGGCACGGATCTAATAGCTGCTTCAATGTTTGAACTCCTTACTGTGCGCTGCTCTGTTGTTTAGCAGCAGGGTAATTGTGGAGTCTCCTTCTCTGGGGATGTTTAAAACCCTCCTGGCCATGTTCCTGTGCGACTGGATTGAGGGGATCCCGCTGTGGTGGGGGGATTGGGCTGGCTGCTCTTTGGAGGTCCCTTGGAATGCCTCATGTTCTGTGATCCTGTCAATTCACATGGGGCTGCTTGGGAAAATGGAGAGAAGGGGTTTCCTTTTGCTGAGTCCGTGTTTTTCCAGTCTCTGGAGGTTGGCATCAGCCACACTAAATCCCTTCTCCTCCCCAAGTACTGAACAGTGATGTTTGAGGACACAGACAAGCTGCAGCATTAGGGCTGATCGTAGAGAACATCTTCCGTAGGAGTTGCCTTCTGTGTGTTCTGCTGGCGAGACCTGAAGCAGGTCTGCGAGGACTGACACTTGCAGACCACGGCTTAAGCCGATTTTAGCGCCTGAAGTGAAAAGAGAGCGATCTCCTCCCACTCCTTAATCTGCAGGAGAGGATTCTTCGCTGCCAGGTCGCACAGCGGAGGAGCCGGCGCATCGTGCTCGTCTCTTGGCTCCCTCTGCAGCTCTCAGCACGGCACTTGCCTTTGGCTAGTTTGTGAAATCATCCTTCCCCAGCTCGTCTGCTTGTGCTTTTCCCCCCTTAGCTTCACGTTTCTTTGGAGTAAGACCTTAGCAGGACTTTGTGCTGTGGGTTTCTGTGTTGGTTTTTCCCCTGCTGGCTCCTGGGATGTGTAGTGAATGTGCTAAAGCCGAGTTTGTGTGGGGAAGAGACTTGGAGATGCTCCTTGTCTGCTCAGCTGTCCTGCTGACTGGGATTTCAGCCTGTTCTTCCCTTACTAGGGTTTGGTGCCCACAGCTCCGACCCAAGGCAGCGGTTCCCATGGTGCAGCTGGCATTTGGGGTTGTCTGAAGCCGTTGAAAGTCCCCGGCGGTACCAGAAGCACTAGAGAAGGGCAGAATTCTTGTGGCTTGGATGGGAGCGGGGAGACTGGTGTGGAACTTGGTGCTCAGTCACAGAATGACTGAGATTGGAGGGGACCTTAAAGATGACCCCATCTTTAAGTTGGGATACATCCTGTCACGGTGTCACAGAACACTGGGAATTGGAAGGGACCTGGAAAGATCATCTAGTCCAGTCCCCCTGCCAGAGCACTTCCCATCTCCCTGCCACGGGCAGGGACACCTCTCACCAGACCAGGTTACCAAGAGCCCCATCCAGCCTGGCTCTCCTGTAGCCCCCTTCAGGTGTGGGAAGGCTGCTGTAAGCTCCCCTCCATGGCCTGCTCCAGTGTGAACAGCCCCAGCCCTCTGAGGACAGTGCTGGGAGATCAGCCAGGTCAGAGCAGAGCTGTCGCAGTGCCCGTTAGACATCAGATGATCAAAAGATTCCAGGTTTTGTAAACAGTTGGACTGATGATGGAGTGACGCACTTGGCTTCGCCCCTGTGCCCCTCTCTGCCCTGAACAAGGGCTTCCTTGTTATCTTACCCCTTGGGACACAGGACCTCTTGCTTTGCGCTCGGTGGGGTCACCTTCTGTGCCAGGCCTGAAGCATTGGTTGGGGAAAACAAGACCAAAGTGTTGGATGAAACAGCGGCATAGGCCGAGTGGTTCAATAGCTGCGTGGTGCTGGTGGCCACATGTCAACTGCTGCTGCTGGTGGCTGGCTTCAACCACCATCCTTCAGCCAGAGGTGTTGAGCTGGGTTCTGCAGCTGTTCTTCGTGATCATGAAGGGGAACTTGATCGGGAGGGCAGGGACTGAGAGAAGGACACTCTGCTTCAGGAGCGGTTTGAACAGAAGGGGTTTTGCTTCAGAAGTCCTGGGAGAGCTGCAGGGAAAACGGTGTTTTCTCTTTGCAGGTGAACTTACAAAGGGGATCAGCCCAGGGCACTGCACTGAAGATGGACGTAGAGCTGGTGCTCTTGTCTCCGTGCTCATCAGTCTCTCTGTGTTTAAGACCCTTCACTAGCACTGTGACAGCAGATGCACAACTGTTGTCCCAGGGAATAATTTGGGTTCACAGTGAAGGAGGGGGATTAGAGAAGGCCCTGGCTCCTGGCCGGGCTCTGGTCTGGGAGTGAGTGTTGGCTGTTCCTCAGGGGTGTGAAGACACGACTGTTGTGTTTCAGCTGTCCGCGTGGAGGAGGATGCCTAGAACGCACAGGCCACGGTGACTGTGCCTAGCAGGGCTGCGGTGTGCTCGTGTTCCATTGTGTGTTCCTGTTGTGCTGTACAAACGACTTCTTTCCCATGCAGAGCCATCTGTGGAACATCTCATCGCTGTTTATTCGCTCACTCTCGCTTTTGTTTCCTTTCCCCCCCAGATCTATCAAGTTCAGAAGGTAGGGCTTGGCTGTTGTGCCGTTCACCTTTGCATGTGTCCCCACGTCACGAGTCTTGCGGATGCTCCATGGGCTTCCCGTTCCGTCCAGTTCCCCCCTTCCCTCCTGCAGTGCATCGTCAGGGGCAGAGGGAAGGATGACCCGTGTCGATCGTGTCAACGTAGTGTTTTCTGCAGCCTGTTTGACAAAGAGCAAGTGATAAGTGCAAGAGCAGCGGTGATGATGATGATGATAATAATAGCTCTGAGGTCACTCGCTGTTTGGGGCTTTGTGTGGTGATGTTTGGCTGTTCTACACTCCCAGCATGTGAACACCTGGGCAGACAAACAGCTCCAAAGAGCTTCTGCAGGGAGGGAGAAGGCAGCTGTCTCCTCAAGCCTGCTGCTTGCTACCTTACCGAATATTTGGTTCCCCCCACCCCGAGCTGCTTTCACTGCTTGCTGAATGATAAATGTCTCCTAAACCCACGGCCTGTTCGTGTGGTGGCTCTGCACGTCCCACCCTCGCTTGCCCTAACAGTGCATGAGCTGCGCAGAAACGCCCTGCTCCTCTCTGAGCCTCAACGGAGGCCAAGACAGCGACTCGGATCGTGGGCTCTGCTATTTAACCCTGACCCCATCAATTCTCCAGCAAATATGTTTGGGGAGCTGGCTGTGTCCTCGGTGACTCAACATCTGCCCGCGGATCAAGGGGCTCATTATCAATCCCCTTCACGGGAACTAATTGAATCTTCTGGTCAGAGCGCAGCCCCGTGGGAGACAGGGAGGTTGGTTGGTTGCTGCTGGAGTCCTGGCATGGATGAGAAGATAAGTGGGTTTAGCCTCACAGCATCCCGCGGCGAAGGCTGCAGGTCTCGCAGCTTCACGGTCGCTCAGCGAGCAAATCTGCTCTGGAATTCTCTCTCAGTGGTATTAGCATCATGAATTATTGAACTGTGGGATCCCTTTTCGGGCTGGCAAAGGCCAAGTGAATGCATAAGCACTGTTCCTGCCTTCGACCCCCTTCAAACCAGGTTCCCGCAGCGCAGGGAAAGGAAAGTACCTGAGCCGTCGGCTGCCAGCTCGGACCAGTGTGAGAGGTGCTGTTTGAAATTCAGAGGGAGAGCAGAGGGCAGGAAAAGGAAGCAGCAGCTCTCACAGAACTTGTGAGCATGTTCATGGATCCCTCACCCTAGGGGTGAGAAAGGCTTCTCCATTTCCATGGGGTTTTAATGAAGTGAAATGCAAATACACTGAAGGGGGAGTAAACTGGGGGGGAAGTAAGCTGAAGGGGGATAAAGTCATACATGACCAAAGAGCCCTCAGCTGTTCCTTCTAGTCTCTTCAGTAGATCCCAACTGAGGTTCTTCAGGGTGCAAGTGCGTTCGACTTGTCTTCCCAGTTTGACACCTCCGTAGGATAAACGTGATTCGACAGCCATTTTCATCCTGGAAGTGCTGTGCGTTCGCGTCCCTCCTAATGAGTCTTGACTCAAATGGGTCAGGAATGCCAGGCTCGTTATTCTCCTTGCTCCTGTCCCCGCTGCTCGGGTTCAGCTGGGGGGTTTTAGAGGAAGGAGCAGCTGTGGCGCACCCCGGCCGTCCCCCAAACGCCCCTCTCCCCATCACAGGCAGCTCGTGCTGGGCACCCTCCGCAGAAGGCTCTCTTGGCTCTTGGCATGGCTTTCCCGGCACGTCTGCGTGTGTCTGCTGTCGCATGTCTAAACGTTCTGCGTTTGCCTGTCTCATCTAAATTCTGGTTTTTCTTCCCTTTTCTCTGTGTAGAAGTATTATGGTCTGGATACTAAATGGGGAGACATCGAGCAATGGATGGTAGGCCTTCATCGACGTAGCTCAACAGCTTCTGCCTGTTGAGCGTGTGTGTAGTTCCTAGAGTTTGAAATGCCCCAAAGCAGACATTTTCACGTATCAGAGATGTGAGTTCCACTCTTAACCACAAGCATTCCTGTAGTCCACATCAGATATGCCCATGGATCTCCTTAAATCAGGTTTGGAGCCAGAGCCATATCATGACCTGGAATTTACTGCTTGCTGAGCCGGTGAGGTTGACATCAGATAAGGACTTGAGCAACGCAGGACTATTTTAACATCAGTTCTGCAGCTCCCTGAGCTCCTTAACACAATGAACTGACGTAAGGGCTGGTTTGCTCCGTGCCTTGGCGAAAACCAGGTTGAGTCCCCATCCCTGGATGAGTTTAAAAGACACTTAGATGTAGTGCTGGAATATCTGGTTTTGGGGTGACCTTGTAGAGTAGGGCTGATGGTTGGACTCGGTGATCCCAGGGGTCTCTTCCAACCTGAGTGATTCTGTCCATCCAAGATACTCCAGTCTCCCAGACAAGCCATTAAGTATCTCCAAATCCTTGCTTGGTTGGCTTAGCTCCAGCATCCTAGGAACTCCCATGCTCAGAAATCAGTTCAGTGCTTTTGGTCTGGGAGAAGGGGCCAGGTTGTATCTCTCTGGTTGTCCTGACATGTAATTTCAAAGAGAAGGTAGTTTTACAAGGATTGGGGGCTGCAAAGTTCAGTTACAGAAGCACTGTAAGTGATGGGATGAATCTTGAGTATTTTGAGACAGAAACAGAGGTGTCCCTGGGTTTCCTGCAAAAGTGGGGAAGAGAAAGTTGGGGGTCACAGATAGGGGGGAAAAGGGGTTTCCTGTCTTGACAAGGTCTCACCTCCTGTTACTTGGTTCAGCCTTACTGTCCCCTAGCTCGGTGTCTCTGTGTCTGTCCGTTCAAGACCTCATGCTTTGTTTTCTCTCTGCCGCCGCGGTAGGAAGACAGTGAGCGCTACTCCCGTAGAGCCCGAAGAAATGCCTCGGTTAGTATCTGCTTTTGCTTCCTCTCTTTAGCAAGGTGCTTCAAACCAAGAACAGAGAGAGGCACAGCGCAGTTCCTTTTTAAAAGGAAAAACAAAACCCCAGCAAAATGAGCTCCCTTCACCCCAAGGCAAGTGCAAACCCCAAAGCCACTTCCTGAGCTCTCTGCCCTCTCTCCAGTCGCTCTGGGGGGTTTTGCAAGGGGGAGGCAGGAGGTGGAAGGTGGGGAAACAACCTGCTCACAGTGTTTAGTGTTGAAGAGCACAGAGCAGGAAACACCCCAGCAAGCCTGGGGTTCATCCCCTAGAAAATTACCTGGCCGTGTTTCTAGGGCAGGGCGTGATCTCGTTGACTCTCTGCTTATGGGTTCTAATGCAGTGCACTGTTATGGAGAGAAGCCTTCTGCAAGCCTTTCCTTCCATCCCATCAGCGTCGTGCCTCGTTGCCGTGTTGCTCTGTCTTCCTTTTCATTGCTCTCTTGTCTTTTACGCTTTCTTTCGATAGGCTTCGGATGAAGACGAGCGCATGTCCGTGGGTAGCCGCGGAAGCCTGAGGGTTGGTAAACAGTGTGATCTGAGTGTGCATGTGTGTGTCCCCCGCTGTCCCCTGCACCGTCACACGGGTCAGAGTGCTCTGAGAACATCACCCTGCCAAGGGCTTGGCATCTTTCACGCTCAAGGCTTGTGGGTTTGGTTTTTTCACCCCGAGTCCACGCTGGTCAGTCGTTCTTTGAGCTGGGGGATTGGTACTGAGGCGTTCCTGTGTGAGTCGATCTAGACAGGGGCGTTGGACTGGATGGTCTTTCGAGGTCCCTTCCAATCCCTAATGTTCTGTGACTGTGTAATTTGGGAAAGGGCAGCACTGGCTTCATGATCAGACTTTATTAGCTCAGGAAACCGAAGCAAATCAAATGAGCAGTGGAAGTAAGTCTGAGCAGCGAACCCTCTCCTCAGAAGTGCTTTGCAGGTGTCTGGAGTTCATCTGCAGGCTGGAGTTTTGAGGAGGAAGGGATTGGGAGAGCAGTGAATGCTGTGGGCACCGGTACTCATTTGTAGGAACAGTTCAGCTTTCCCTTCAGAAGATCCACACAGGAATTTTTCCAGGTAATCCCCGCGTGTCCAGCTAAGCACAGAACTGGAACAACCCACAACAGCACTGTGAAGGAAGCTCACAGGGCTCCTCAGCATGAGCAGTTCTTGTTACGGAGCCATCGTGCCCAGAGCTGTCGTGTTTGAGAGGGATTTGTTCTTCTGTTTAACAGAGGCACCAGTTATGTGGGTGAAGCTGGACGCTCAGTTCTGGTTTTATTGACCAAGCGAGGCCTAAATCATTCACAGCAAGATCTTTGTGATCCTTGGCTTCTGTGGACTCCTCGTGCTGCAAAATTAATCAAACATCTTTTTCCTCACTAAAACACTTGTCAGTGGTTGGAGGCCGTAACGACCTTCTTTTTCCCTGGCAAAGTATCCCTGAAGAAGAGAATTGAGTGGAACACCTCATGCACCACTAAAAGAGTGTGGAAGATGCTGCTGTTCATGGAAGCCCACTCCTGATTCCCTCTTTTTGCAGCAGTTAGGTGTTTCAGCAGCTCGGGCCTGGCATTGTGCTTCCCCAGCATCCCTTGGGAAGAAGCTTTCCTGCCTCTTCTCCTGGAGCAGCCAGGCTGTGGGCTGCCAGCAGGCCTTCAGGCGGTGATAAGCCCTGCGAGGCTGCTGAGCCCAGAAATTCCTCACGCTTCTGCAGGGAATGCCCTCTCGAGCAGGGGGGTCTGGTGGAACCTCGTTGGGGTGGTATTTCCAGTGAGGCTGCCCAGACGCCTCCCTGTCCTTGCGCTGCAGCAGTGTTTGGTGGGTGTCCTGCAAGCTGACGCTCCGGCATGCACAGGAGAGGTGTTCTGGCAGAGCTTCTTCCCCTGGTCCTGGTGTCTCTGGGGTGGGAGAAGGCCAAACATTCTCTACTCCGAGCAGAGGTTTCCCCTTCTGCACCTCCTGGTTGTTTTATTCTTCTTGCAACACACCCCTGAAACTTGCCCTAGCGTGAGTCTGTAGGAGATGCTTTTGCTGGTTGGACCCCCCTCCTCTCTGGTTGTTTGTGAAGGTTTGGCTCTTGCTGTCATGGAATCCTAGAGTGGCCAGGGTTGGAAGGGACCTTAAAGATCATCTAGTCCCAACCCATCTGCACAGGCAGGGACACCTTCACTAGATCCGCTTGCTCAGGGCCACGTCCAACTTGGTCTTCAGCACTGCCAGGGATGGGGCAGCCACAGCTTCCTTGGACAACCTGTTCCAGCATCTCAGCACCCTCACAGCAAAGAATTTGTACCTCGTGTCCAACCTCAGTCTTCCCTCTTCAAGCCTGTAACCCTTTCCCCTTGTTCTCTCACTGCCACCTGTGCCAAAAGCCCTCCCCCAGCTTTCTTGGAGCCCCCTTCAGAGACTGGAAAGCTGCTTGAAGGTCACCTGGGAGCCTTCTCATCTCCAGAACAACCTCAAATTGCTCAGCCTGTCCTCAGAGGGGAGGTGCTCCAGCCCTGTCATCATTTGAGTTGCTAGTGTCCTCAAAACAACAAAGAACATTAAAAAAATAGAGACAACACACAAACAACCAAAGTGATGAACAAGGACCAACCCAGCCAATTCCCTCTGAGGGCTGGAGTTCCGTTGTTCCTGGGAAAGCTGTTTTCCTGTGTTTGAGACACTTGAGCCTGACTGCAGTCTCTTTTCCACCACAAATGTCCTGGTTTTCCCATCTCTCAGCTGACTGTCTCTAATCTGAGAGCATCCAGCATGAAGTATTGTTGTGCTGTTGATCACTTGGGGTGGAGTCTGTGCATTTCCCTCCTTCTCTTTGCTCCAGAGTTCCTGACTTCTGGCTTTGTGCAAGAAGTCCCCCATGACCTGCCTGGCCATGTTCCTGTGGGACTGGGTCTGGGGGGTCCTGCTGTGGTGGGGGGATTGGACTGGCTGATCTTCCGAGGTCCCTTCCAATCCCTGATGCTCTGTGATTCTGTGATTGTCAAAGTCCTCTCGTGGGATTTACATCTCTGTGCCTGGTTTGTTTTGGGGGGCAGTCATGTATCTGAGGGGGGTTCTCTTGACTGTAGTAACTTGCTTCAGTGTTTCCCTTTTGCCTTCTGACTTTTCCTTCCTCTCCTGCTCGACAGTCTCATTTGGAATACGCCAACACCTTCCCACTGGTGAGAAGTCTGCGGGTTGCAGTGTGTGTTCAAAAACTAATCCCAAAGCAGCATCTAACATCACTTGTGACAGGACAAGGGGCAGTGGGTGTGAGCGGGAACAGAGGAGGTTCCACATCAGTGTGAGAAGGTCCTTCTTCCCGGTGAGGGTGCCGGAGCCCTGGCAGGGGCTGCCTAGGGGGTTGTGGAGTCTCCTTCCGCAGAGACATTTAAAACCCTCCTAGACCTGTTCCTGTGCAACTTGGTCTAGGTGATCCTGCTGTGGCAGGCAGATTGGACTGGCTGATCTTTTGAGGTCCCTTCCAATCACTAATGACTGGATCTAGGGGATCCTGCTCTGGCAGGGAGATTGGACTGGATGATTGGACATCTCAGAGTCTTTTAAACTCACCCAGGGATGGGGACTCAACCCCCACCCTGGGCAGCCCATCCCAGTGCCTGACCACTCTCTCCAGGCAGAATTTCTTCCTGATGGCCAGTCTAACCCTCCCTTGTGGGAGCTTGAAGCCCTTCCCTCTGCTTTTGACCATTCCCTCTGCCTTAAGCCAGGTCTAGTTCAGTAGTTCCCGTAGGATGGAGCAGGAGAGCTTTTGCTTCCCCTAACAGACTTCTCTCGTACAGCCGTTCGACCAGGTAGGTCTCGTTTCATTTCAGCTTAAGCCTGGAATGGAACTCTGGCAGGCTCACTCTGACTAGGCTAGCAAAGGTGACAGGACAGACCCACTGCCCAGCAATCCACAGCCTGGGTGTTTCCCAGCTCCCTCGTTCCCACACGGGGAGTGCGATGGCTCTGCTTGTGTGTGACCCACATCCAGGACGCGTGCGCATATCGACGTGGGAGCGGCAGCCGGTAGCTCTGCGAATTGACCAGCGAGCGTGAACGATTGTCACTGTGGCTACTAAATTTAACAGCACTATCATTGCTTGGAACAATATCCTTTAATAACTGGTCACTTGACTGCCGGGGTTTGATTTCGTGTCATGTGCTTACTGAGCCGTGCCACGTTGTGCTGGAGGAGACCTGCAGCGATGCTTCTGCATGTGGATGGGGCTGCGCGTGCCTGGCTGTGGATGGGGGTGTAGGACTCATTGATCTTCTCATCCCGTGTTCTTAATCTCACTGCAGGCTGGATTAGAGAATGAGAGGACCAAAAAGAAGAGCTACTCCAGAGCAGTATGTATCTTGGCTGTCTTGCAGAGGGGTTTGACTACAGGACAGTGTGTTGGCAGTAGAGCTCACCAGCCTAATGCCGAGGATATGAGGTGACTTTCAGGATGTGTTGGGGCTGTGAGGATGCTGAGCATCACTTTATCAGGACTCACAGCCCACCTCGAGCTGTGACAGTGCACAGAAGTAGGTAATACTGGTGCAAGGCACGTGTAGGAGAGGCCACATCCTTCATGAAGGTGGTTCTGTGTAGTAGTGCTGCCTTACTAGCAGGTGTACAGCTTAGTCACCTCTTAGAGTACCGCAAAGCCAGACCTGGATGGAAGGTAAAGGACAATGAGCTTTGAAGTGAATCTCCTGGGGAGCAATCCCAGAGGGGCAAAGAGCACACCAGAGAGGACAATGTGGTGCAGGGGGGCTGCTCATCGCGGAGGAGTGGTTGTCAGGCTGGGCTGGGCTTGCACAAAAACCAGCAGAGGAGGTTCTGGGAAGTGGAGGTTGGGTGTGGGATTGAGGAAGCCCAAAAGAGCAGCATTAGCTGCGCTCTAAGGTTATAAAAAGGCGACGTCACAGCTATAAGGGGGATATTTGCAGTGAGAAAGAACTGAGGCTGCCTTAAAAGCAGGAGGAGAATAGAGAGGAGATTCGGGCCAGCTGCCCCTGGAGGGAGAACAAGTCCAGTAAGAACATTTTAGCCTCCCCAGTGTGCGGTTTGCTGCGCTCTGGTTTTCCCTATCGGATGCTTAGTGAGTTACCGCAGCACAGAGCAAGGGTTGGTGAGGTCTGGCTCAGCTGAGCTGCTCCTCAAGGGCTGTCTGAAGCATTTGCCTTCAAAACTATGCACTGAGGAGGTCTCTGGAGAGGCTGGGTCATAGTGACAAGGGAAGTGACCTGAGCTGTGGAGCTTCTCTTTGAGATCTGTGCAGATCCAGACAGAGAAGCAGGGCAGATGAAACAGATGCATTTAGTGCCCAAGAGACAAAGTGATAAATGATGAACCTTGATTTAGGGAAATTGAATCCTGTCAGTTCAACTAATTATTTGAGGGCACAAGGTGTGACTGTAGCTTGGCTCTTGGCCTGGCTCTGGGTAACATCAAATGAAAACTCAGGCAGGACCTGGTTATTGTAAAAGAATTGCCAGCCAGGGAAAACCAATCCCTCACATTGTGTGAAGAAAAGGCACTGAGGACTGGAAAGGAGCCCAGCAGCGTGAGAAGGGTATCACAGCTTCAGACAGGATCTTCCCGAAGCCAGTCCTCGTGCTGGCCCTCCATTTGGGGTGATGCTCTTGCATTCCTAGAAGCAGCTTTGCCAGCTTGTGTCTGAGCTGCTTTCTGAGTTCATTTGCTTAATTTTTGCTGGAGCCACTGTGGAGCATCTGCTAAATATTTTGCTTGCAAATGGCCTCGGATTTGGTTCAGTGGATCTTCGTTTGGGGAATGCGTGAAGGCTTCGTGTGGCTTGAAGTTCTAATTGAATTTCCAGTAAAGAAGAAACAACCCCACCCCACCCCAGAGTGCCTTCTCCTCTTCAGTGTTCAGCCAGACCTCGTTGTAAAGCGGTGCCAGAGTAGTGAATGGCGTGGGAAGCTGGAGCTTCTAATGGTATCAATTCAGTCCAGTTCTGGGCCCCTCAGTTCCAGAAGGACATCGAGCTGCTGGAGAGAGTCCAGGGCAGAGCCACAAGGATGATGAAGGGAGGGGAGCATCTTCCTGATAAAGAAAGGCTGAGGGAGCTGGGGCTCTGGAGCTGGGAGAAAAGGAGACTGAGGGGTGACCCCCATGGATGTTGATCAATATGTGAAGGGTGGGTGTCAGGAGGATGGAGCCAGGCTCTGCTCAGGGGCATCTAATGATAGGACAGGGGGCAGTGGGTGTGAGCTGGAACAGAGGAGGTTCCACATCAGTGTGAGAAGTGACGGTGCCAGAGCCCTGGCAGGGGCTGCCCAGGGTGGGTTGTGGAGTTTCCTTCTCTGGAGACATTTCAGACCCCCCTGGCCATGTTCCTGTGCGACTGGCTCTAGGTGAACCTGCTGTGATGAGGGGGTTGGTCTGGCTGATGTTTCGAGGTCCTTCCAGTCCCTGCTGTTCTGTGATTCTGTCATTTTCAAATATAAACTCATTTGCTGCAAATTGCTGGTGGTTTATTGCAAATAGCCAGAGGGATGACTTCATTTGACTGGGGTCTCTCCTCCCTGGTGCCCCCAGAGCACTTGAAGTAACACAGGTCATAGCACAGAATTGCTTTGCCCTACGTGATGACTTTGTGCTGGAAGTTCCCCTCGTTGGCTCCTCATCAAGCTCTGTGTCCTCTCGCTTGTTCTTTCTCCTTTCCTTCCGTAACAGACCAATGGTTACGACGACGACGCGTACGGATCCTCCCAGAGTAGAAAGCCTAGCAGGGTTAGTAGATGATTTATGTTGCTCTAAAATTGATTGCTCTATTTAATGGGATTAAAGCTAATTAGAACATTCTCTGCTGTGGCAGAGCAGGTTTTTCCTGTCTGGCACATTGTGGGGTTTGCAGTTTGTCAGGTGCAGCAACAGGCTGCGAAGCTCCAGAAATGAGGCCGTGAGTGGGAAGAGAAGGTGCTGAGTGGGAAGGGAAGGCTCTGAGTTTGGTACCAGTAGAACTTGGAAGCCAGATCTGCTTCACTGCTAAGTGAAAACTGAGTGCCAGTGAAATGCAGGTTGGATGCAAGGAGGGTTTCCATGTGCTGGACAACACCTGCTGCAGGGTCGTGTCGTGCTCTAGCACTGGGAGAGTGAAGCTTCGCCTAGAATTCAGTCTGTGTCCTCAGATGGACTGTGGGCATGTGCTGTCTGTGTGGAGCTTACCTCACATAATGCCTCTTTCCTTCCCTTTGTAGGCTATTTGGAAGGGGGGTGGCTAGCAGATTGAGAGAGGCTCTCTTCCCCCTCTGCTCTGCCCTGGGGAGACCCCATCGGGAATCTTGTGTCCAGCTCTGGGCCCCTCAGTTCCAGAAGGAAACAGAGCTGCTGGAGAGAGCCCAGTGCAGAGCCACAGAGATGATGGAGGGAGGGGAGCATCTCCCTGATAACGAAAGGCTGAGGGAGCTGGGACTCCTGAGCTGGGAAAAAAGGACTAAAGGGTGGGTGTCAGGAGGATGAAGCCAGGCTCTGCTCAGTGTCATCTCATGATAGGACAAGGGGCAGTGGGTGCGAGCTGGAACAGAGGAGATTCCACTTCAATATGAGAAGAACCTTCTTCACAGTGAGGGTGACAGAGCACTGGAAGGGGCTGCTCAGGGGGGTTGTAGAGTCTCCTTCTCTGGAGATGTTAAAACCCACCTGGCCATGTTCCTGCACAACTGGATCTGTGGGATCGTGCTGTGGTGGCAGGGGGATTGGACTGGCTGATCTTTCGGGGTCCCTTCCAATCTCTAGTGTTCTGTGATTCCCCAAAGCCAGCGGTACAGATGGCTGGTGTGCAGCAAGAGCCAGAGACGAGTTCTTCAGGCTGGGAATGGAGGGATGAGCCTGCTGACAAAGTAGGTCTGCAGTCTCCAGTATTAGGTTGTAAACTGGAGCGATGTCCACATGGAGCTCAGCCCATCGACCCACGACACTTGTGATTTCCAGTCTGCACTGAAGAGAGACCTTGATCTCCAGATCTAAATACTCCTCCGTGTCCCATGCAGTTGGTTTTTAACAACTCCCCTTGCTCTTGATGTTGCTGCACGCTCCTGCAGCTCTTAGGAAGGCACAGCACTGAGTTCCACTCACTACTGCCAACCAAACAGGTATCTCCTTGTTGTTTTCAATGCAGGCTTCCTACTGCTCTGATCTGGGTCTTCTCAACAGCGGCTACGCTTCCACATCTCTGCCTTCTTCCCAAAATGGAAACTGGGTCTGTTGCCCTCTGGCTTCACCTGGCCTGGACTTGCTGTTCTGACCTCAGTCGGAAACGCAGCCTCTTGTGAATTAGGACTGATTGTCAGGAGTCTCAGTTGTTTTTAGGAAAACCTAAACCAATCCAACCTGGCCCGTCTGAAGTTGGAGTGAGTCATGGAAAGTTGTTTTAAAAGGAGCACAATTCGCTTTCCTTTGCTGCTCCTCCCTTTCCTTCAGTTATTTGTTTGCTTTTGGTCTTGACCAGCCTGGAAAAATAAGTAAAATCTTAATTAACCGAAGCTCTTTATTCTGTCAGAGGCAACTTCTCTGTCACGGTGTCAGTCCAGGCGGCTTAAAACAACCCGGGCTGCATAAACTGAAATTGTGTTGGAAGGGATCTTAAAGATCATCCGGTTCCAAGCCCAAATTACCAGCAAGTCGTTCCCAGACTGCCAGAAGAAAATTGCTGGAGCTTCAAAGTCACCCAGGAGGTTGCATTGTCCTGACACAGAGGCCAGAACTCAGCCAGTCTGCTCGAGCAGTGGTCCACAACATGTCCTGCCCCGTGGCCAGCAACAGCACGAGGACATTTCCTGGTGCCGTGTGGTGGCCGGCGAGGGGGCTCTGCACACGTGAAGCTGAGGGGGGTGTCTTGCAGCAGGACCACTGCTGGAGTATCTGCTCTCTGAACTGAATGGCTGCATCCTGTGAAGAAGGGGGGGTTACTAACAGCAGAGTCCCTTGGTTTGTGGTGCTCTGAGTTACCCACTCATCGCTCTGTCCTGACTTAGCCGGCTCTTCCCCACGTTTCCTTCTGGTTAACAATGCAAGGATGATCTCAGAGCTGCGTGAAACTCGTCGAGTCTGTATTTACAGCTGCTTGTGTGTCGGTGTGGAGCTCTCTGTCTGGCTGTGGTTGAAGTGAGGAGAAAGGCCCTTGCCATGTCCTCCCTTCCCGCAGGACGCGCTCGGTGCTCTCGGCCCGTGGGACTTGAGCTCTGATGCTTTTACTGCGCAGGTGACTAACGCTCTCTCCGCTGGCTTTCCTCCTCTCACAGTTAGTAGTCCTGGTCCCCTGTCAAGATTGTTAATTCTGCTGTAGGCTGCTTGTGGTCTCATTTTCTGTGCAAAAAACAAGTGTTGTGCTTGTCTTCCTCAGCCCTCCCTGCTCTACAGCGATGCCATGCCCGCCAGGAGTTACAGGGTTTGTCATCCTAACGCCCTAAACACCCGCTCCGGTGCCACTCACCTCCAGCCATGCTCGTGTTGTCTCTCTAGTGGTTCCCCTTGGGTCCATTTCCCTTTCCTTTCACTCTCTGGTGTCTGATGGTCTGTGTGATGCTGTTGGTGCAGAACTGGAGTTGCTCACCCTCCCTTGTACTGCTCACCCTCCCTTGTACTGCTCACCCTGGCTTTTTTGGGGGGATTGGACTAGACTGGGGGATGGGACTAGATGATCTTTGCAGGTCCCTTCCAATCCCTCGTGTTCTGTGATTTACTACCCCCTTGGAACTGTGTGGCCACTGCTTGTGGGGTTGTGCTGCTACCCCATGGCTCCTCTCAGTCATGTCGTGGTCTGTCAGCGCCAGTCTGCGAGCCCCAGACGGGCAACATCAGTTCTTTCTGGTTGCCTGACAACTGGCAAAAACCTGTTTGTGAGCCACAGTCCACTGGTTTTGTTTAAACTTTATCCTGAGCTTCTCAAATGTTCAGTGGTGCTTTTATTTCCTCCAAGCTTATAGGCAGAGCTTCCTAATCCCTGCTGAGCCCCACGGGGCTCCAGTTTAGCCTTTAAAACATGCATCTTCCTCCGCTGGTACTCACTGAGTAAACTGGCTGGTAAGAGACATTCACTGGGGCAAGGTTTCCCCTGTATTGCCAGCTAAAGAATTGGTGGAGCTGGTTTGCTGGTGGGCAGTAAACTGGGAGAGGGGTTAGAACTGCATGGACTCGGCGGGGGGATGTGCCTGGGAGGTTCTGCACGTTTCCCAGCCCACTGACCTCAGGTGGTTGTGTTAGATCTTCACCTGCATGTTGCTCGTGATTGCCTACAGACGTCCGTGTCCTCCTCACGCCTTCCCCGAGGTCTGTCACGCTGCGCCCCGTGAATTTGTCATGTCCTGGTCTGAAACCCAGGGGAACTGGGTCTGCCAGGGCTGCTCTGACTCTGTGTTTTAATTGTAGGCCTCTGTGTGTGACGAGAGCGTTTACAGCGGGAGTCGGCGGTGTAGTGCCTCTAGTTCTCGTGCTGTAAGACGTTTTCTGCATTTCCCTGTTGTCTTGTCTCTGTCCTCCAGTAACCCCTGTGTCCCAAAGCAGCCCTTACTGGGCTTCCTGAGAGGCACAGCCTGCTGCTCTCTAGGCAGAAGTAGCAGCAACGATGCCACAGGCTAGAGCTGCGAAGATGATGGAGGGAGGGGAGCATCTCCCTGATGAGGAGAGGCTGAGGGAGCTGGGGCTCTTGAGCTGGGAGAAGAGGAGCCTGAGGGGTGACCCCATTGATGTTGATCAATATGTGAAGGGTGGGTGTCAGGAGGATGGAGCCAGGCTCTGCTCAGGGGCATCTAGTGACAGGACAGGGGGCAGTGGGTGTGAGCTGGAACAGAGGAGGTTCCACATCAGTGTGAGAAGGACCTTCTTCCTATTGAGGGTGACAGAGCCCTGGAAGGGGCTGCCCAGGGGGTTTGTGGAGTCTCCTTCTCTGGAGACATTTCAAACCCATCTGGATGTGTTCCTGTGTTACTGGATCTGGGGGATCCCGCTGTGGCAGGGGGATTGGACTGGCTGATCTTTCAAGGTCCCTTCCAACCCTAATGTTCTGTGATTCTGTGAAGCAGTCATGGAATAGTAAGTAGGGATTTATCTGTGGTCTTAATGAGCTTGAGCCTCTTCACAGGGGGTTTTTTGGATGGGGTGGGACATCTGCTGCTGTAGTATCTGCCCTTGGGTGGTGGAAGAAAAGACACCTGATTGATTTGAGGTTCTGCTCAGTGGCCTCGCTGCTTGTCTCTGGAGTCTTTCACTCATTGCCAAAAACAGCCTAACCCATAAAACCCCAGTGCCTAGGACCATGCCAGCACAAAGCCTCAAGACAAAGCACCAGAGTTAACTCACCCTTCAAATTGCTGGTTTATTCGCGTGGGGAAGGAGAGGCACTTCCACCAGCTCGCACTAAGCTCCTCGTAGCCTTTGAGGGGCTGTTCCATCCCCTTGCACACAGTTCACTCGTTGGAGCCTGGAGCTTGCTCCTCCTGAGGTTAAGCTCCAGCTTATTTCTTGTGTCACAGTTGTGCTTTGGAAAAGAGAGCAATTCTTAGACCAGTTTGAGCTGTTGTGGCAAACTGGAGTTGGGTTAACTTCTCACTGGGGCTGCGCTGGGCCGGTTGTAGCCCTTTGTTTGTAGGGGATGTCGTCTTCTCTTTGAGATAAATCTCTCAGAGGTCCAGATGATCCTCTTGTGTGCTTGGCAGACATCACTTACAGTGGGCTCCAAGCCCAAGCACTGTTTATAGACCTCAGCTGCTGTCGATGGTCTGAGCAGAGAACACTGAGTAAACCACTGGTGCTCATTCCCCCCTCTCCCTCCATCCCCATCCCACCTGGTGCCACAGGGATTTGGAAGCCTGGGTTTTATCCATCCTTTCCAGTTGCTGCTGCACAGTCACCAGTGCTAATGAGGGAGTGGAAGTGGGAGGGTTTGGCTTGTAGGGAACAGCCTTGCCACAGTGACTGATGCTTCACCTTGGAGGGTGTGCCGCGGGGTCACTGACCCCAGAGGATGCCTTTTGGCTGATGGGGTGGGTGACAGGTGAATTGAGCGGGGGGGGTGACTCTCAAACTGGTCTTGCTTGGGCTCAGCCCGCTGAACGAGTGGCTGGCAGTAACTACAGAGTAAATACGTCCCGTGGAACTTCAGGGTGGGATTCCTCAGTGAGTAGGTTAGGCTTTTGCCCTGGATTGGAAATTGCTGCCACACGGTTCCAAATTCTGCGTGAAGCTCCGTAGCGGAGGTGTTGCTTCACGTGAGGCATCCGGGGACGCGGCTGGGCCACGTTCTGCCCTGCCTCGGGGGTTTGCTGAGGGCTGTGTCCCTCAGAACGCCGTGTTCCCCGCTCGGTAACTAACTGGTGGCTGTGCTGTAGCTGGGGTTATTTCCAGCCTGCCAGCTCCTGTCATTTGTTAGTCCTGCAAGCTTTGTTTTCCCTGAGGGTTCTGCAGCTTCAGTGTGACTAACAGTGCTGAAACAGTCCTCCAGCTGCCTGGTGAAGACCTGGACCTGGAGTCCAGGACATGGCTGTGGTGGCCAGGAAACGGCAGAAGCCAGGAGGGATACTTCAGTCTCTGAGATGATCTCTAATCACCTCACAGGCGGCTGCTTCTCGCTTTGGCCTGTGGAGCACAGATTGGATGTTGGGAGGGTTGGGTGGACGAAGGCTCATGGGGAACCTCTAAGCTCCTGAAGAGTGGCAGCGCTGAGCCTTTTGTGTGGAGGCTGGGAGCTGTTTCTTGTGACTGGTGTCTTCAGATGTATAAATACATCATTCATGCTCTGTCGTTTAAAGACCCGAATCAACACTCGGTCTGCCGGCGGTTGCCCTCACGTTGAGATGGAGAGGTGGGCTGCGTGCTCGCTGACGTTCACTGCTGCTCCTCTGTGCAGCTGCATGCAACTGTTCTTGTAACTAACTCCTGGAGTAACTGCCCTCCTGCTTCTCTTCCCCATTCTAATGCTTTTTCTCTTCTCTCTGCTTGCTCTTCCTGGTTTCCCTGCTGCAGCCCTCTGAGTACAGCTGCTACCTCGGTTCGGGATCTCGGGCGTCCTCAAGAGCCAGCTCTGCTCGGGCCAGTCCAGTGGTGAGCTCTGCATCCTCTCATTTCTCCTTGTCTCTGAACTGTTTGGTTCTGCTGTTCTTCAGAGTGAGTGTTGTACAAAGAGGTCACTGTCCCTCGTTGCTTGTGGTTTTAGCTGCGCCTTCTGGGCAGCGCTTGGGGCAAGGAAGGGGTGAAGCAGAGGAGAAACAGCGAAGCCCAAGGCAGGTCTATGCAGAAGCACACCTTCACCACAGAAGGTGCCCCGTGGACGCACTGAAGGGTTAGGTTTTAGCTGTGTGGGTGTTGGTTGAGTCCCCAGCCCTGGGTGAGTTTGTGGGGGGATCTGGTTTAGGGGTGACCTTGTAGAGTAGGATTGGTGGTTGGACTCGCTGATCCCAATGTTCTTTTCCAACCTGAATGCTTCCGTGGTTTTATTCTGTGATTCGAGTGCACAGAGGTAAGTGCCTTGAGAGGAACACGGGGTCGATGGTGCTAGTGCTGCATCTGCTTTGGCCACCAAAGTCAGGAGCCCCTCCATCTTCCTGCAGCATTCTGGCTCTTTAGTTTCCTGCGCTGAGTGGAATGTTGGTGGTGTTTTCCACTGAATACCGGGTGGGAAGGGGCCTCAAAGATCCCACCTACCCAGCTAAAAACAGAGGTCAAATGATCTGTCCCAGCAACCTGTCCCATGTGGGGCAATCGATCCCTTCCTTTGGGAGATTATTCCAGTGGTTACTGGTTCTAGCAGTGGAGGATGAGCCAGCAACGGGCCCTTGTGGCCAAGAAGGCCAACGGCATCCTGGGGTGGATGAGAAGGGGGGTACCTGGTTAGCAGATCCAGAGAGGTTCTCCTCTTGCTCTACCACCATGCCTTTAATGCGGTGAAAGCCACAAGGATGCTCCAACAGGGGACGTGGATGCTTGTTGGCCTCTGTATGTATTTTCAAGACTCTGCTGTCTCCACAAGCAGCTTATCGTGGTTCTCAGAGCTCAAACCGGGGCGGGCAGGCTCAGCTTCCCTGGGAGCAGTTACCAGCGTGTTCGGGCTTTGCCTGCTCTCCTCCACAAGTAAAGGCTTAGGGCAGGCTCGTATGGTGGCCCAGCTGGGCTCCAGCCCCTCCGGAGCGGGGATTTGCGGCAGCACGAGCGTTCAGTGACTGATAAGTGTGTGTAAGCGGTGACGTCTGGCGTAACACTCATTCCTGAGCCGGGAACCTTCTGACAGAGCCCTTCCAGACCTGGCAAAGTTCAGCAGTGGTTTCCCCCCCAGCTGACTTTTCAAAGCTGGCTGCTGCAGCGAGTTAAGGTGGCTCTGCTTGGAGAACCACGCAGGAGCTCTCTGTTGCTGCCTGCCCCGGCCCATCACTCTGGTAAGAATGGAGGGGCAGGAGGGGTTGTACTGGCTGCAGGGTGGAGTTTTCTCTGACTTCCACTTTTGGTCCAAACCACCCTGTGTTCAGCAGGGAGTTTTACTGCAGTGGGGGCCACATTTCCACTCCAGACTGAGCTCTACTGCTTTAAGAGCAGGAAGTGACCTTAGTTTGATTAATCACCCAAAAAATCCCCTTTGCTTCTATGAGGAAGTCAGTCGAAGTGCAGGGAAGGTCTCTCATGTTGCTGAGCAGTGACAGCCTCATACTGAACATGCTGAAGTCTCCCTTCTTCTCCAGCCTTGGTTAGGAGGCTGGAAGCTACAAATGGGGCCTCAGGGCTGATCCTTCCCTTGATTCCCTTGGAGCTGGGGTCTGGGCCCCTCAGTTCCAGAAGGACACAGAGCTGCTGGAGAGAGTCCAGTGCAGAGCCAGAGATGATGAAGGGAGGGGAGCATCTCCCTGCTGAGGAAAGGCTGAGGGAGCTGGGGCTCTGGAGCTGGGAGAAAAAGACACTGAGGGGTGACCCCATGAATGTTGATCAATATGTGAAGGGTGGGTGTCAGGAAGATGGAGCCAGGTTCTGCTCAGTGGCACCCAATGACAGGGCAAGTTGGAACAGAGGAGGTTCCGCATCAATATGAGAAGGACCTTCTTCCCAGTGAGGGTGCCAGAGCCCTGGCAGGGGCTGCCCAGGGGGATTGTGGAGTCTCCTTCTCTGGAGACATTTCAAACCCACCTGGATGTGTTCCTGTGTGAGTAGATCTAGAAGATCCTGCTGTGGCAGGGGGATTGGGCGGGATGATTTTTCAAGGTCCCTTAATGTTCTGTGATACAGTGATGCTGAGCTTTCCCAGGCCTCTGTGGGTGCCAGTGGGTGCTGGTTGCACTGGGGCTCTGGGCCTGGCCACACCAGTGGCAGAGAGCTCCGAGGGTTAAGCTGCTCGCTGAGTGCAAGGGAGAGAGAACTACTTTCACAAACATCATACTGACAGCTTTCATTACCTGTGAGAAACAGACAAGATGTCCATACATGGACCTGGGGGATTGTTTTGCTCTGGTTACGTTTCCAGCTGCGGTCAGCACCGGAGCTGGATCCCCTCCAGAGCCACTGTCAGGAGAGGCTGAACCCTGCTCCGGCTGGACCGCGCTCTGCGGAGAGCAGCGCGCTCCTCTTGCCAAGACAAAGGCGTGCGTGCGGGAGTCCCTCGGAAAATTGCTTCCTTTTCCTGCCTTTTTTGTGGACTGAGGCTCAAACAGCCCGAATCTTGAAGAGGGAGGTGGTGTCTGATTACAGACAGAGTCATGGAAGTGAAAAATGGGGCAATGTGGTAGAAATTCCAGGTGAATTCCTCCTCAGATCTCCTCTTCTCTTCCTGAGGGCAGTTCTGGGGCCCTCGCTTCAAGAAAGAGATGGAGGGGCTGGAGCAGGTCCAGAGGAGCAACAAGGCTGAGGAAGGGACTGGAGGGAAAGTCTGATGAGGAGAGGCTGAGGGAGCTGGGGGTGTTTAGCCTGGAGAAGACGGGGGGACACGTTCTCCCTCTCCAGCTCCCTGAAGGGAGGTTGTAGTCAGATGGGGGTCAGGCTCTTCTCTCAGGCAGCCAGCACCAGGACGAGAGTGGCAGCACCTGAAGGTGCCTTGGGAGGGTTAGGGTGGATGTTAGGAAGTCCTTCCACACAGAAAGTGTGATCAGACACTGGACTGGACTGCCCAGGGCAGTGGGGGAGTCCCCATCCCTGGAGGTGTTTAAGAACAGCCTGGCTGTGGCCATACTCCCTTCATCATCGTTGTGGCTCTGCACTGGGCTCTCTCCAGCAGCTCTGTGTCCTTCTGGAACTGAGGGGCCCACAAACAGACACAAGATTCCAGCTGTGGTCTCACCAGGACAGAGCAGAGGGGGAAGAGACCCTCTCTTGATCTGCTGACCACCCCTCTTTTGACCCACCCCAAGATGCCGTTGGCCTTCTTGGCCACAAGGGCCCATTGCTGGCTCCTGGCCATCCTGCTGGCCACCAGGACCCCCAGGTCCCTTTCTCCTGCGCTGCTCTCCAGCAGGTCAGTCCCCACGCTGTCCTGGTCCATGGGGCTGTTCTTGCCCAGATGCCAGGCTCTACGCGGCCCTTGTTCTAGTTCATTAATGACCTAATTAATAAATTAGGGTGGGTGAGTGTGTGTGAGAGAACATCACTGAGGAAAACCAAGCTCCTGCATTTCATTGTCATGATTTTGTAAAAACAGCCTCAATTTAAAAGGCACTTAATAGCTTTAATAATTAAACACTAGGTAATTATTGTTTTGCAATCGAATATGTGTTGAGCTTCCCAGCCATGGTTATGGGAGCTCCTGGTTCTTTGCTGGGAGAGTGGCTGGGCACTGGAACAGGCTGCCCAGGGAGGTGGTGGAGTCCCCATCCCTGGAGGCCCTGGTCTAGGAGTTGGGGAGCTGTTGGGCTGAGGGCTGGACCTGATGATCCTGGAGGTCCTTTGCAGCCAGGATGATTCTGTGATCTGTCCTGATGGCTTTTTCAGTTCCTTCCCCTTGGCTCTGAGGCTCTTAATCTGGGGAAGCCATCAGTTTTCCACAAGTCTTTTGGGAACCCATCTTGACTGTAGTGCTGAATGTTCCCACAAGCGGTTGATGGGTTTTGGAATTTGAGCCTTTTGCTGAACTTTTCATTTCATTCAGTTCTTTTTCCGTTTAGCCCCATTTTTATGTGGAGATGCTTATGAAGAGCTCTGGGTGTGAAATGCACTTTGTTTCCTCTCCCCTTCAATAGCAAAATGAACAAGGACAAGCACTTGATCTTGTTTCTGTTCTTGGATACTTGGGGGTGGACCTGGGCAGGCTGGAGAGCTGGGCTGGGAGAAATTGAATGAACTAGAACAAGGGCAGCGCAGAGTCTGGCTTCTGGGCAAGAACAGCCCCAGGGACCAGGACAGGGTGGGGACTGACCTGTGGGAGAGCAGCGCAGGAGAAAGGGACCTGGGGGTCCTGGTGGCCAGCAGGATGGCCAGGAGCCAGCAGTGGGCCCTTGTGGGCAAGAAGGCCAACTGCATCTTGGGGTGGGTCAAAAGAGGGGTGGTCAGCAGATCAAGAGAGGGTCTCTTCCCCCTCTGCTCTGCCCTGGTGAGACCACAGCTGGAGTCTTGTGTCTGTTTGTGGGCCCCTCAGTTCCAGAAGGACACAGAGCTGCTGGAGAGAGCCCAGCACAGAGCCACAAAGATGAGGAAGTGAGAGGAACATCTCCCTGCTGAGGAAAGGCTGAGGGAGCTGGGTCTCTTTAGCTTGGGGAAGCGGAGCCTGAGGGGTGACCTCATGAATGTTTGTAGATATGTGAAGGGAGGATGGAGCCAGGCTCTGCTCAGGGGCATCTACTGATAGGACAAGGAGCAATTGGTGTGAGCGGGAACAGAGCAGCTTCCACAGTATCACTGTAATGATAGGGTTGGAAAAGACCTTAAAGATCATCCAGTCCTCATCAATGTGAGAAGGAACTTCTTCATGGTGAGGGTGTCAGAGCCCTGGCAGGGGCTGTCCTGGAGGGTTTTGGAATCTCCTTCTCTAGAGGCGTTTTAAACCCACCTGGACTCTTCCTGTGCAACTGGACCTAGGTGATGCTGCTGTGGCAGAGGGATTGGACTGGCTGATCTTTCGAGGTCCCTTCCGATCCCTAGTGCTCTGTGATTCTTCTCAAGGACAAAATAGATCTGCTCAGGCTGTAGGTGTGTTCTGCTCTCTTAACTGTCTTTCAGGCCACCTGTGCCCGAGGCCGTTTTCTGCTGCTTGGGCTCAGCTTTGTTCCTCCTTCACTAGTGTTAGCGCGGATCCCTCTTCTCAAGTAGTAAAACCCAGTGAGGTGCTGAACCCATAAAAGACCTGTTTATTTAGACTTTGAACTGGTCCTTGATATTTGACTCAGGCGCCGGGTTTTGAAGCCTCAGCCCTGCTTGGATCTCTGCTTGAAGTCGCAGGCAGCTCGTCTGCTGTTGGGAGAGGTGTGGACACAGTCCAGCCCTTCAAGTCCTGCTCGGGACCTTGTATTAGGAGTGGGGCACGATGTGCTGGCTGTGGCTTCAGAGTCAGCTAATGGCTGAGAGAACTGTGACTTCAAGAAGCTCTTTTGGTCAGAAATCTATTGATCTTTAGTTAAAATCTCTTAACCTCTTGGTTTAGGTTATTTGCTGTTTGGGGTTCGTTTGTGACATCAAATATGGAGAACAAGCACTGCTCTGTCTTATTTAATGGACTGAGTAGTTGTTCTGAATAAACATGTTCCACTTAGGCTGTGCTGCTGAGATCTGAGGTGACCTGCCCAGCCTCCTGCCCTGAGATGCCAGCCAGGATGCTGCTGCCCTGGCTGAGCCAGCTGCTCTTCCTCTGATGACAAAGTCTGTCCCAGGCTGAAGAATTCCCTTTCTGATCTCTTCTCTCCTTTCCTTAAATAACGATTCCTTCTACGTCTTTGTTTTACAGATCGAGGAGAGGCCAGAAAAAGACTTTGAGAAGGTAAGAGGGAGTGTTTTCTGCCTGGAGCACCTTCCTTTTGGGGGGTAGAACCCGCAGTGAGTGTCCAGAAAACCCCGTGTGGGGTAACACTTGGAATTAAGGATCATCAAGTCCAACCATCAACCCTACTCTACAATTCACCCCCAAACCAGATCCCCCAACACTACACCTCCGTGAAGGGAGAGGGGCTTGAGGGTTCCTTGAAAGCAGCCAACAAGATGGGTTGTTGCAAGGTTTGAAAATACCTGGCAAGATGGCACGAGCCCCTGTAGTGGAGGATCAGGGGTTAGAACCTAAGCCAAGCCAAGGCCTGTTCCAACAGCATTTCGGTGTGTCTGACCGGCCTTTTCTTACCGGCTTCCCTGGATATTTCAATCATTTTATGGGGAAAACCCCAACAAACTCAAACTCAACTCAGAATCCCCAAACTCCAAACCCTCAGTGTTCCTAGAGGGAAATGTCGTGACTGTTTTCACCGGCGTGTGGTTGTAGGGAGCACGGACCGTGTCAAGTCTGTCCGCAGCGACCTTGGCTTCTCTGGGTGGGACCTCTTCCCGAAGAGGCAGCGGGGATACCTCCATCTCGGCCGATACAGAGGCATCGATTAGGGAGATCAAGGTAAGGAGCGAGCTGCAGCCAGCGTGACCTGTGGGGGATCGGTGTCTCGGCTGCACCTCTTCCACTGGGGATGGGTGTGAGCCTTGCCACTCGTGAGCTGATGAGCTGTAGGATTTCTGGAAAGCTGTGCTGACGTTCCTGTTAGCAGCTGGGGGTGATGGGCTGACCCTGGTTAGGACCCTCTCCCGTGTGGTTATTAAATAGAAATGATTAAACGTGCTTTAGAGCTGTTCTCTGAAGGAGAGGCTGTGCTGTGTCCCCCTCCTGACCCCTCGGACAGAGCACGTTGTGTGCGATAAGTGGAAGCTCTGAAATCACAGCCACTCACATCAGCCTGGGAGCTCAGGGATCAGCAGCTCTCTGTCCCAGTTTCAGCTGGTGACCAAGGACAAAAGTGAGGCTGTGAAGTAGAACTCGCAGGTAAATTTCTTGTGGTGGAGGGCTGTCACAGTCACTGCCAGCTCAGCCTGTATTTCAGGCCTGCTCCTAACACCAGAGCTCCTCAGAGAGAGGGTGGCGACCGTGAAGGGGCTGCGTGGCTGCAGTTGTCGGAGGCTTTGAAGCTGGGTCTGCATCTTGTCCTTGATGTTGAAGGTTTCATTACTTCTTAATGAATTTCAGAATTCACATGAAGCTCTAACCACGAGCTGGCCCTGCCTGGCAAGGCTTCAGCTCAGGATCAAACCTGTGTGGTAGAAGTGTTTCAACGAGAGCTTTGATTTGCCTTTCCCTGTTGGTCACCTGTTGGTTTCCGTTCACCTTTCTCCCCGTTTCCCCCAGGATATTTATGAGTTAAAGGACCAGATTCAGGATGTAGAAGGCAGATATATGCAGGGACTGAAAGAAATGAAGGTACTGGTTTCCTGCAGAGTGGGAGTGTGGTCACTAACCCCGGCTAACGTGGGGTGTGCCGGCGTGAGACGCAGAACTGACCTTGCATGCTTCTCTTCTCCGAGGGCTCGTACATTGTGGGGGGGCACAGCGTGTCATTGACTGCTGACCTCCATTGGCTGTGGTGAGAAATGGCTTCCAAGCGCTCTCAGAAGGGTTGCCACTGCGTGTGGGCTTTGCTCTTCTGAGAGTGGAGTCATTTGGCTAGCAAATCAAAGTGATCAGAGCGATGGTTTGCAGTTCGCTCATGTAAGAAACCTCCCAATGTTGGAGGGTGATGCAGAGCTCCTGTTCAGAAATGTCAGCTCTGCATCACAGAACCATAGAGCAGTTGAGGCTGGGAGGTTGCTCACAGACCATCTAGACCATCTAGGAAGGTTGTGGATGCTCCATCTCTGGAAGTGTTCAAGGCCAGGTTGGATGGGGCTCACAGAATCACGGAACATCAGGGATTGGAGGGGACCTCGAAAGATCATCTAGTCCAATCCCCTTGCCAGAGCAGGATCACCTAGACCAAGATCACAGGAACTGGGCAACCTCGTGGGAGGGAACTAGATGATCTCTGAGGTCCTTTCCAGCCTGAACAGTGAGGGGTGACCTCGTGAATGTTGATGAATATGTGAAGGGTGGGTGTCAGGAGGATGGAGCCAGGCTCTGCCCAGTGGCATCTAATGATAGGACAAGGGGCAGTGGGTGTGAAATGGAACAGAGAAGGTTCCACATCAGTGTGAGAAGGAAGTTCTTCCCACTGAGGGTGCCAGAGCCCTGGCAGGGGCTACCCAGGGGGGTTGTGGAGTCTCCTTCTCTGGAGACATTTAGAACCACCTGGACATGTTCCTGTGTGACTGGATCTGGGGGATCCTGCTGTGTTGGGGGGATCTTTCAAGGTCCCTTCCAATCCCTAATGTCCTGTGATTCTGTGACTGATTCTCAGGTGCACTTCCCTTCCAGCTCGTTCATGAGGTCTCTGCTGGCTGCCCTGTGCTTGGTGCTGCTCAGCCTTGTGGGGCAAAGTGCACCAAAACTCACTTTGTGTTGGAAGCTGAGCAGGTTTGCGTCCTTAAAGACAAACCTTCTCATTGATCATCAGAAATGCAAACTAAACTGGCTGGAGATGAATCCTGTCCTCTCACCGCAGTCACCCCTGCATGAAATGGGAAGGATGCGACACCCAGTTGTGCTGTGGCCACACTTGGGTTCCGAGAGAGACTGCTGGATCCGGGACGCTGGCCTGGGTGTCCTCCTTGCCTGCCCCTTTGCAGTGCTGTGTCCACCTGTTTGGCCGACCAAATCGAAGGCTGCACGACGCGCAGGTGCTCCTGCCCGGCGCGTCGCCGCCGTGTACATACCCCGGCGCTCTATGTTCCATCCAAGGCGCTCTCGAGGCCCTGGGAATCGAGTCTTGCAGTGGGTTTGTAAGGAGGGGATGTGATACAGGAAACCTCATGAAAAGTGATACTTTGGGCCACAGAGGCTGCAGCTTTTTCGTGGCAAAGTCTAATTTCTGAGCCAGTCTGTTCGGTGGTTCCCACACCGCAAGGATCCCTGAAGGCTCGGAGAAGTGCCTGTCAGACTGCCTTAATTTAAGGCCTAAGATCATCTAAAAGGATCTTAAAGCAAGGCCAGCTTACCTTTTAAGAAAAAAAAACCCCAGCTTGTTGTCTGCAGCAGCTGCTTTGAGCTGCCAATATGCAGGGGGAGGAGGGAGAAGGAGACAAAGCTCCGAGCAGGCAGGAGCTGAAGCAGCAGAGAACGGGAGACGTGGAGTCCGTCCCGAGGTAAGGTTCCTCCTTGTAGTCGGCCGTCTGCTGGGAGCACGGGGCCGCCTGTCCTCACCTTGGAGCCGCTGGGAAGGGCACAGCTAGCACTGGTTTCTGTGGGAGCGCTCGGCGTGCCGGTGGTTTAGCTCTTCGTGTCCTTGTGGAAGCCTTTCCCTGACAAGCGGGTCTGTGCCGGACTTCTCTGCAGGACTCGCTAGCCGAGGTGGAGGAGAAGTACAAGAAGGCTATGGTGTCCAACGCTCAGCTGGACAATGAGAAAACCAATTTCATGTACCAAGTGGACACGCTGAAGGACGCGCTCCTGGAGCTGGAAGAGCAGCTGGCAGAGTCCAGGCGGCAGTATGAAGAGAAGAGTAAAGTACGTAACGCAGCCGCGGCGGGGTGTTCCGCGGGGAGACGTTTGGGGAGAGGGGAGCCAGAGACCTTGGGGAGGAGGCAACCGAATTACCACCCAAGGTTTGAAGGAGGTTGTTGGTTTAGTGAAAGCAAGTGGAGTGCCAGCAGGTGATGTGCTCGGGATCCTACAGTCAGGACCTGAGTGTTGGAGCTGCTGCTCGTGGTCTGGGTCACTTCTGTCTTTGATGGAGTAAGAGGCAAATGAGATAAAATGATGCTCTTTTGGGGTTGTGATTAGAGGAGCGTTCAAGAATTGCAGTGCAGTAGGCATGGGGCTCTTGAGCTGGGAGGAGACTGAGGGGTGACCTCGAGAGTGTTGAACAGTATGTGAAGGGTGGGTGTCAGGAGGATGGAGCAGGCTTCCACATCAGTGTGAGAAGGAAGTTCTTTACAGTGAGGGTGCCAGAGCCCTGGCAGGGGCTGCCCAGGGGGGTTGTGCAGTCTCCTTCTCTACAGACATTTCAAACCCACCTGGACATGTTCCTGTGCAACTGGATCTAGGGGACCCTGCTGTGGCAGGGGGACTGGCAGATCTTTCAGGGTCCCTTCCAGTCCCTAATGTTCTCTGATTTCCTTTGCGTTTGGGCTGATTTTCTCCCTTGTCTGTCTCCCTGGGCTGCTGGTTTTGATCAATAAAAATCTGATGACTGTTTCATGTGACTGTTTGCAGGAATTTGAGAGGGAGAAGCACGCTCATAGTATATTGCAGTTCCAGTTTGCGGAAATGAAAGAGGCTTTGAAGCAAAGAGAAGAATTGCTCGCAGTAAGTAACTTTGGGGTGTTTTAGTGGTTTCTCTGGTGTGTTCTCACTTAGCTGTAGGAGTGGAGAAGGGCGATTGGACTAGATGATCTTACAAGGTCTCTTCCAATCCCTAATGTTCTGGAGTTCTGTGAAGGTGAGGCATGGAGAATTTTTACTCCCTCCTCAAGTTTCTTACCTAAAGAAACAACTCCTGTTACAGGCAGAACAGGTTCAGAGCTGACTAATGGAAATAGCATTTTCATGAAGGACATCTGACACTGGGCTTCTTCGTTTGACTTGTCCAGAATAACAAATAAGCTGGGTTTGTGCAGCTGCAGAGGAGACCAGTGGAGCTCATGAACTTGTTCTGTAGTGGACAGCGAGATTGTGGAGTGTGGGATTAGTTGAGATGTTAGTTGAATGTTGATCAATATCTGAAGTGTGGATGTCAGGAGGATGGAGCCAGGCTCTGCTCAGGGGCACCCAGTGACAGGACAAGGGGAAAAGGCTCTGAGCTGGAACAGAGGAGATTCCACATCAATAGCAGAAGGAACTTCTTCCCAGTGATGGTGACAGATCCCTGGCAGGGGCTGCCCAGGGAGGTTCTGGAGTCCCCTCTGGAGACGTTTAAAACCCACCTGGCCACGTTCCTGTGCAACTGGATCCAGGTGATCCTGCTGTGTTGGGGGGACTGGACTGGCTGATCTCTCAGGGTCCCTTCCAATCCCTTATGCCCTGAGATTCTGTGAAAAGCTCTTTAATCCGAGGGTGGGGAATCCCTGGAACAGGCTGCCTAGAGAAGTGGTGGAGGCCCCATCCCTGGAGCCGTTCAAGGTCATGCTGGGCAGCCTGGTCAGGTGTGTGATCACCCTGCTTGTTGCAGGGGGGTTGGATTAGACAGGCCCTTCCAACCCAACACATTCTATGGTTCTGTGAAACCCAGTCCACAATCCTCTGTAGCACCTGACTTTTCTTCATTCTTTTGCATCACTGCAGTCTTGAATTTCCTTGTTAACCTCGTGCCTGCTTTCTGTCTTCTTGTTTTGCTCCTGTCTCTCAGGAAATCCAGCAGCTGCAGCAGAAACAGCAGAGCTATGTGAGGGAAATTTCTGACCTTCAGGAGACAATAGAGTGGAAAGACAAAAAAATAGGGGTAGGACTGTCGTCTCCCGCCACGTGTGCAGGGCTCATCCTGCTTTGGCCCAACCTCCCGAGCGAAAGCGAGCCCCTTTGGCGTGGCTGTCGTGCTGTGTTAGCAGTGACCCAGCAGACCCTGGCTGGTACCATAAAATCCAAGAAAGGCTTTGCAGCTGCTCCGATTTCGAACCCGGGGTAGCCCACATTGAGAAGGGAAGTGCCGTGTTCGGCGTGGGTCCATCGGCGCCGAGTGCTCGCTGGTTCAGATGTGATCTGCAGACCGAGCAGAAACCGGAGGGTGATGCAGCAGCAGCAGAGCTATTTCTGGGAGTCGCTAGCTCTCGCTTGCTTCTCGTCCCTCTGTCCAAGCCAAATGGAAACTGCTCGTAGAGAAAAGCAGGGCTTTGCATTTTAGTGACGAGCACGGAGAGACACAGAAAGAAACCGGGCGTTCTGCCTGTGCTTCTGTGGCCCGTGGCCGTAGCCATTGGAAACTCACCGTGTGCTGATACTTCACTGGTCCAAAATACTGCGGGGCTGGGGGGAAGGGAAGTGGACCAGCAGAATCTGCCTTTGCACACAGTACATCCCAGTTTAAGGGTGATTTGCCAGTAGCTTTGAAACTAATGTGTCCAGCAGGACGAGGGGGTGACTGTCCCCTGCACTCAGCACTGGGGAGGCCGCACCTTGAGGACTAGGTCCAGTTTTGGGCAGCTCAGGACAAGGGAGGCATCAAGGGACAGGAGCGAGGGCAGAGGAGGGCAACAAGGCTGGGGAAGGGCCTGGAGAATCAGTCTGATGGGGAGAGATGGAGAGAGTTGGGGCTGTTCAGTTTGAGGAAAAGGAGGCTGAGGGGAGACCTCATCGCTCTCTACTGCTCTCTGAAAGGACAGTGTAGAGATGCTGATGCTGGTCTCCTCACAGGTCATTAGCAACAGAAGCAGAGGGAAGGGCTTCAAGCTCCAACAGAGGAGGGTTAGATTAGACATCGGGGAAAAAATTCTTCCTGGAGAGAGCAGTCAGGCCCTAGACTGGGCTGCCAGGGTGGTGATTGAGTCGCCATCCCTGGATGAATTTAAAAGCCACTTAGATGTGGTGTAGATCTGGTTTAGTGGTGACCTTGCAGAGTGGGGTTGCTGGTTGGACTCGATGATCCCAGGGGTCTTTTCCAACCTGAGTGACTCTATGATTCTAGTTGCAGTGGCCTGCACCCACGATAATAAAATCATCACCGTAAAATGTGCTGGACCCAGGTTTGAGGCCTTGTGTTCCTCCTGCTTATTGAACCAGCTGTGTGTTTCTTGGATTTGAGGTGAACCAGCTGTGTGTGTGTAAAGCTGCCCCTGGAGTCTGGCACCTTCACCTTTTCCATGCGAGCCAGTGCCGTGAATCTGTGTTTAGCTGAAACCTGCCCGTTCTCATTCACACTTGCTTATTGTGGTCTTTCCTTGTCTCTCCCTTCCTTCTCTTCACATCTCCTCGCCCTCTGTCTGTGTCGGGAACTCAGGCGTTAGAGAGGCAGAAAGATTTCTTTGATTCCATAAGGAGTGAGCGGGATTGCCTTAGAGATGAAGTGTTTGTGCTGAAGGAACAACTGAAGGTACGCAAGAGGAACAACCCAAACCCATGTTCAACCGCTGACCTTTTCCTGGGAGAAAAGGAGGCTCAGGGGTGGCCTCGTGAATGTTGATCAATGTGTGAAGGGTGGGTGTCAGGAGGATGGAGCCAGGCTCTGCTCAGGGGCATCTAGTGACAAGATGAGGGGCAATGGGTGTGAGCTGGAACACAGGAGGTTCCACATCAATGAGGATGATGTGGAACCCTGGTGAGGGTGCCAGAGCCCTGGAAGGGGCTGTCCAGGGGAGTTGTGGAGTCTCCTTCTCTGGAGACATTTAAAAGCCACCTGGCCATGTTCCTGTGCGGCTGGATCTAGGGGATCCTTCTCTGGTGGAGGGATTGGACTGGCTGATCTCTCGAGGTCCCTGATGTTCTGTGATTCTGTGACATGTTCATTCAAAGTGTCAAGGACAGGACACCTTAGCACTGCTCCCCTTCCTGAGCAGCAGCAGCAGCAGCAGCAGCAGCCTCTAACGCATCGCTCTTGCTTCTCCACAGAAACACGGGATAATCCCAGACTCCACCGTGGCCACCAACGGGGAGACATCAGACTTCCTCGACAACGAAGGGCACTTGGATTCTTCCAAAACCGTTGCAGGCACAGCTCAGGCATTAAAGGCAGGAGGGGATGGGATGCTGGGTAAGTGCTGAATAGCCTTCCCTGTCTTTCTGTCTGTCTGTCCATTCATCCATCTCTGCTTGGAGTCTGGGCGTGTGTGTCAGTGGGACAATTAACACATCACGCAGCATGTTCCCAGTCCAGTCACCTCCTCTGCATTTTCCTGCTTCGTGTCTGTGATCACACCGCCGTGTGTCGCGCAGCTCCCTGCCAAGGCAGACTTCATTCCCCAGTCCAGGCCACAAAGGACCAGAGTGCAGACACCCCATCGCAGATAAGTAGCTGTTGCTCTGATCACTATCGAAACCCTCCGTTTGGAAGCTGTCCTGGGTTCAATATTTTTCAGCACAAATTATCGGGGGGAGGAAAAAAAAGCACATTTTAGGTTTCTGTCAAAACTTTGTAGCTGGGACTGTGTCTTCTGCATGAAAACACGCTGATGTGAGGATTCATTTGCTCTTGGTGTCCTTCACTGTTGAGGAGTTGAATAATTCATATGTAACAGTAGCACTTCAAGGTTTCCCCTCGCTGCTTCACCGCTCTTCTGCTCAAAGGACAGAACTGAGACGGGTAGCGCCAGGAAGGAGAAGTCTAGTTGGCAGCAGCGTTTTTTGGAGGCCCTTTGGGATGAGTGGCCACTCAGAGAAGTTACTCCAGTGGAGAAGAAGGGAAAGCACAGATTTCTTCTTTTCCTCTTGTTTTTGTTCTAATTGAACACCTTAGTAAGCAGCAACAGGCAGCCAGTTGTTGTCACCTGGTGGCTGCTGTTTCCTCACTGAGGAAACACTGTGGAACAGCCAAACCAAGGTAAGGGCCCGTTTTTGAACGCACGGTTGTCTCCTCGTTCTGCTGGGTTTTTTGGAAACAGAGAGCCAAAAGCTGGCTGCTGAAACCACAAGCACACTTGCTCTCATGCCTGGTGTTTCTGACTCTAAGCTGAAGAAATGCTGTTACTGAGGGTTACCCGAGTCAGACGGCAGCAGGCGCGGTTCTGCCTGCGCGGAGCAGGGTCAGGCTTGAAGCCGTAGAGGATGTTGCTGGTAGTCCTGTTCGTGCTCCATGTGTGATTATGACTGTTGAACTGCACTGCTTGGAACGGTTGTTCTCGTCAGTCACACAGCCAGGAGTGTCAGTCTTTTGCCTTCCAAACCCACAAGCCAGCACCAGAGACTTCTTGCTTTGAGAGAGCGGTGGCAGACGCCACCGATCTAAACCCCCCGACCCCTACTAATTCAGTTGCTGCTTTGCCTCATGTAATTGGCAAAAGCTGCTCTTCTCTCAGCCTGTCCTCTGATTCCTCCTCTTCCTGGGCTTGAAGTGGGGAGGTCAGTGCTGTGGTGTGGGGGCCCCTTCAACTTTCTCAATGGTCTTTTAGGCAAAGCCAATGAAGTGGACATGAGAGATGGGATTGTGGAGGATGTGGGGCAAAGACAAATCTTGCAGAATACTGAGCATGAGGAACGCAAAGAGGAGGCTGAGACATTGCATGCTGATGGAGGTGCAAAGGCAGAAACCACGGTTGAAGAACGCGATGCCCTGTCACCAGTGATGTTACCAGAGAGTAGGTTTGCAGAGCAAACTCACGGGCCTGCAGAACATGTCTCACAGAGTGCTTCTTCCAACGAGCCCGCAGGCACAGCAGTCCTCCAGCCTGTTAGCGCAGAGGCTGAGCACCACGGCTTAGACGGCAGGACTCCTCAGGACCTGGAGGTGGGCTCTCTGCAAGGTCATCAGCTGTTAGAAGCTCCTCAGGAGACACCTAGTGGTGCAGGGGCAGAGCGCAAACTGGGTAGAGCTGGGCCCGAACTGGAACGAGAGGGTCTTAAAGCTGGCTGTGCGCTGAGTGATAGTGACATGGGTCAGGAAGCTCTTGTGACAGGAGAGAGCTGTGAGGTGGCTCCTGAGCAGGCAGGGCTGCCAGAGGCTGCAGCAGCAGGTTCTCTTACTGCAGAGCTGCCAGAGGCTGCAGCAGCAGGTTCACTTACTGCAGGGCTGCCAGAGGCTGCAGCAGCAGGTTCACTTACTGCAGGGCTGCCAGAGGCTGCAGCAGCAGGTTCACTTACTGCAGAGCTGCCAGAGGCTGCAGCAGCAGGTTCACTTACTGCAGAGCTGCCAGAGGCTGCAGCAGCAGGTTCACTTACTGCAGAGGTGGATGAGGCTGCAGCAGCAAGTTCTCTTACTGCAGAGCTGCCAGAGGCTGCAGCAGCAGGTTCACTTACTGCAGAGCTGCCAGAGGCTGCAGCAGCAGGTTCACTTACTGCAGAGGTGGATGAGGAGAGTGACACTGAGGGACTCCACCACTCAGAAGGTGCTGAAAATGAAGTTACAAGTGTCTTGGAGGCAGAGCTTGTTGAGGGCGATGGCTGTGCTGTTGGAAGGACTGACAGAGCTGAAGAGGAAGATGAGGCTGGGAATGCAGTTAAAGGTCAGACAAAGGAAACAGACCCGGTGGTTTTGGAGGGAACAGAGGCGTGTGAAAGTGGTGTCCCAGCAGATGCAAGGGAAGAGGAAAGTGGAGGAGATGGGGCAGACATCCAGCTAGACAATTCAGAGGACAGTCCTTCAGCAGCATTAGAGGAACAAGATACACCAGGTGAAACTGAACTGGAAAACACTCCAGCTGAGAAGCATGACCAGAAGGTAGAAGAGCTGGAGATGTGTTTGGGTGCTGCAGAAAGAGGTGAGCAAGACAAGGCTCCTGTGGACTGTGTTCCTGAGGCAGCGGGGAGTGTGCCGCCACAGGCAGAGCCAGGCGCACGCTTGGACAAAGAGGTGGTCACTCAGGAAACCAGTCTACACCCAGGTCTTTCAGATGACAAAGTGAAGGAGTCAGTGTTGGAATCAGGGGGTGAATCTGGGAGTGGCAAGGAGAGTAGGACAGGACAGGGAGAAGATTTCAAGCCAATAGCAGAAGTTCAGGCAACTCCATGTAGTGAAGAAACAAGAGGTGATGCTGTGGGAGAGAAAAACATTCCTTTGGAAGGTGAAGTGCAGGGTGTAGATAAACAAGAGGGAGGTGACTCTGAAGAGGAGTCAGCTGTAGATGTTGGTGTGACTGCTGAAAAGAAAGCTGATAAAGGAACACTGAAGGAAAGACAGCAGGAGTCAGAGCTTGCAGACCACCACCGTGCCAGTGGACTTCCTTTGCAGGAAGCTGCAAACAATTCCCTGACACGGGAGGCTGAGCAGGATGAAAACCTTAGTCGACCAGCTCAACTGGAGGGTCAGGCAGAGGCAAAGCTGGAAGATGATGGTGATGAATTTGATTTTGATGAAGAGTCAAAACAGATCCTAGAGAGTGAGGACCAACATGGTGAAGAGAAAGCTCACCCACAGGAAGGAGATTGTGATGGAGCAAACAGTGCAGGTGGAAAAACTGCCCAGATGGATGAAGCTGGAGAAGGACCAGGCGAAACAGACACCAGGGAAGCTGGCAGGGTGCAGCTGGGGGAAGGAGGTGAGTCTGAAGGAGCACGGCGCTTGCAAGGGGAGCCACCCCAGCAGACTGATGTGCTGGAAGATGAAATCAAAGCACCGGTTTCTGGTGAAGCGGAAAGGACACCGGAGGGAAGCGTTTCCCGGCAGCGTCTGGAAAGTGCCGGCAGTAACAGGGAGGAAAGCAAGGAGGATTTGCCAGGTGGGAGAAGGGGGAAGGGTAAATCCAGGGATGAGTGCACCGTATCCTAAGCTCAGCCTGTCAGGGCTAAACTGGTTACAGCCACTTGATCAGCCCCAGCACAGAGCACGCGCTTGGCACAGTACTTTGGACCTTAGGAACGCTCAGAGAGCTTTCTTCTCGACAGCCAGCTCATCACAGCACAGGGTTGTGCATGCGGTGATGATGCTAGTGTGAAGTTACTCACCGACGCACCTCGCCACAAGAAGTGGTGCATGGGTTTGGTTTTGCTGTGTCGCAGGTTTCACGCTCCCCACCGAAAGAACAGGCCTCACAGAGCGGCTGCTTGCAGGCTGTCTCGCAGTCGCAGAACTTCTTAGTGTGGAAAACTGCTACTGAGGGATTTCTGCAGGAAGTTCTGTCCTTCCCTAGCCCAGATGGTCGGTGCCTTGAATGTACTTGTGCGCGTTGGTTCTCTGTGAACTTACGCACGTCCTTGTGTGTACTTACGTGCAGTTGGACTACACCACAGAATCACAGAACATTAGGGGTTAGAAGGGACCTCGAAAGATCATCCAGTCCAGTCCCCCTGCCACAGCAGGATCCTCTAGATATGGTCACACAGGAACATATCCAGGCAAGTTTGAAATGTCTCCAGAGAAGGAGACTCCACAATCCTTCTGGGCAGCCCCTGCCAGGGCTCTGTCACCCTCACCCTGAAGAAGTTCCTTCTCACATTGATGTGGAACCTCCTCTGCTCCAGCTCACACCCACTGCCCCTTGTCCTATCGTTGGGTGCCCCTGAGCAGAGCCTGGCTCCATCCTCCTGACACCCACCCTTCACATATTTATCAACATTCATGAGGTCACCCCTCAGTCTCCTTTTCTCCCAGCTCAAGAGCCCCAGCTCCCTCAGCCTCTCCTCAGCAGGGAGATGTTCTACTCCCTTCATTGTCTTCGTAGCTCTGCACTGGAACATCTCCCCAGCAGTTGATCCTCAGAGGTCCCTTCCAATCTCTGATGCTCTGATTAAATCTGGAGTAAGTACACGAACCCCTCATGAAGGAACTCATTAGATCAGCAGGGCTGATCTGCCAGTGAAGCCTCTTTCCGAATGGTTGAAGCTGAAGAACCAATGCTTGTGTTTTCAACCCTCTGGGAAAACAAAGCCCATATCCATCTCTCACTGCACTTAGTGTGTTTGATCTCACACGGTCACATTCCAAACTAGTGTTAGATCCCCGCCGACCAGCTTCGACTGGACGCTCTGGGCACTCAAAATCCAGTTTGCGTTGCTCGGAGAAGGCAAAAACACAGCCCTTAGCTTGCTGGAAGGAAGAAACAGACCCGTGTTTACTTCATCCAGGCACTTTGCACCACAACAGGCCTTTCACGCCGTGGCTCACGCAGAGTTTTTAGCGTGTGCACACTGTTAACCTCTGCGTAGGCTGGCTCTTGACTACTGTCTAGCTGTCGATGCATAAAACATCTATTTTTCCAAGAAGATTTTTATTTCAAATCACAATCTATTTTATTTGTTGTTGTTGTCGAATGTATTGTCCTGAAAGAATGTCTGTTCTTTCTGCACAAACATGATTACCTCTTACTTTCTGGAAAGAAGAGAACTTGCATGTCTTAATCCTCCTTGGCCAGCAGCCCAGAGACAGCTGCTGTGGTGTGTTCCCACCCCAGAGCCTTTTTGAGAAGCGGGGCTGCTTTCATCGCTCTGTCGGTGCGTTGCTTCTCGCGTCTTTGCTGGTGCTTGGGAGGAAGAGAACGTGCTTCGCGTGCTTAAACCCTCGCTTGCGGTTGTTGTGAGCGCTGCGGGTCCCGAGCGAGTGCGGAGTGAAGAGCTGGCGTGGAGGGGGCTGCGTTGGTGCCGCTGTCGCACAGACGACGGAGTCCAAGCAGACCGAAACGCTGCGAGATGTGTACCCAGGATGTGCTCAGCTGTGTATCGTGGAAATAAACCTGTTTTGTACTTGAAACTGCCTGTCCTGAGAGCTGTTTGTAGCCCTGCGTCAGTGCGTCCCTAAATCTCTGTCACCCCAAACACACCTTTCTGCAGCGCTGAGACGTCTGTTGCGTTGTGCTCCCCAGCTGCAATCACAGAAGCATTCAGGTTAGAAAAGACCATCAACCATCAGCCCTGCTCTACAGGGTCACCCCTAAACCAGCTCCCCCAACACTACATCTAAGCGTCTTTTAAACTCATCCAGGGAGAGCTGCCTTCCTAGGAACAGGCAGGCCCCCTCGAACAGGACTCAAAGCCTGGAACTCTCACACGGCTTCTCCCCAGCAGCCCCAGTATGGTTCCTGTGCTAGTGGTCGTGCTGAAGGGCTTACACTAAGTGCTACTTGGAAGAGTCAGATTTTTCAGCTGATCTCTCGTTCTGACTCCGTAGTCGGCGTTTCCCTTGTGATGTTTAGCAAAAAGAGAAGATCTGTGTTGCCCCTGCATCGCTGCTCTTGACTTTCAGAGCAGCGTTCCACAAGCAGACTTTTCATGGTCCAACGTGCGGCCAAGACTCCTGTTTGCTGCTGCTGTTACCCACCTTGTTTGGAGCTGACGTGTGCTGTAACGAGATGCTCACAGTGGCTTTCAGAGTGGCTCTGGATGCCCCCTGGGTTTTCTGTGTGGTGCCACGGGCCACGTGTAGCCTGGAAGGCTTCTTTCAAACGTAGTAGCCAAGGAAATGTTTTTGCCTTCTTCAGCAAGTAGGCTCATGGTTGGACTTAAAGGTCTTTTCCAACCTAAACAGTTCCATGAGTCTAAGTAGCAGTGAATGGCCTCGGTCAGTATTTCCTGTGTTACAGCAGAGTGGTCTTTCTGTCCCCTTCAAAATCAGTATTTGCAGCTTGTGCCTCTCCTAGAATCGTAGAATTGTTTAGGGTTGGAGAAGACCTGTAAGATCACTGAGTACAACCACTGACCCAGCTCTGCTGAGCTCACCACTACGCCTGCGCTTACTCACTGTCCCAGCAGCCCCTTCCAGATAGTGTCCCCCCTCTTCTGAGAAGGAGACAAAGGTGATCCTCAACACTTGTGTTTCCTCAGAATCCAAACCAGCTGGGCAGATCTGGAGGAGGAGAGTTGTCCAACCAGCTCTTGATCAGAACATTGGATTCTTGCAGGCTGTTCTGAGCAGCTGCTTGGGGCTGCTGGTGGGACTCCAGGAGTTGTCGTCCCCCTTTCATTTGCATCTGGATTCATTAGTTGTTGGGCAACACAAATCGTTCAGGTTCAGCTGCTCCCCTCCAAGCAGGAAGAGACATCAAGGATCTGCAGCAGTACCATTGGCAAGACCTTGGGTCAAGCGTGATACCAAGGCCGTGAGGGCAGTCACTTGACTTGAACCTTTCCTGCAGCACAGCAGAAGGCGCTGAGCACTACCACCCCTTCTTTGCATCCTGCTCTCTCTCCCTCCCAGGACTTCCCAGGGCCCAGCTCCTGGAATTGGCTCCTTTGCCTGTGAAGCCACGAGCTGGCACAGTGAGTAGCCTGGGAGCGGCGTCACCCAAGTTGAAGTGAGCTGCATGTCACTCTCTCATTATTCCTGCTGCTGTCTTTGTGTGTGAAATCAGGATAACGACCGCGACCCAGGAGAATTGTAATTAGCTGCCTGGTGTCCTAATTCAGAAGACGGCTCTTTTTCGCTCACCTGCTCTCAAGGTCCTCAGATCCTTAATCTGTTGGAACAAAAAGTTTCCTAAACACAAAGTTAAGGTGACTCTGCTAAGGCTGAAGTAAGTTTTCCGCGTGCGTGTGGAAGTGAAACCTAAGAGGTCTTCACCTCTCTGTCAGTGTGGGGAAACGTCTTCATTCACCTTTATTTCCCTTCTCTCTCATCTCTTACAGAAGCTTTTCTCTCTGGAGCTTGCTCTCCTTCAGCCTCACTGTTGTGAAGGGGTGGATAGGGGTGATTTCTGTTGCGTTAACAAAACCTGTGGTTTGTTGTTTGTGTTTGTTCTTTTCCCCATCAGTGCTCAGGTTTAACAGCGCGGGGTGTGTCACTGAAGGGCTCAGAGGCCATTCAGACCCCACACACTGAGATGTGTGGAGCTGCTGGGTGTCACTGTGAGATCTGTGCGCGGGTGGTGCGTCAGAAGCCAAGGTAAAGGTTTGCTTCCACTGCCGGTGTACGGGAACCTGCCTGCCCAGGAGGGCAACGACACGCCACCTTGGTGCTAGCTAAAGGGTTGGACCTGTCTGCGTGGAGACGGGATTTCATCCGAAGGCTTCAGTTTGCCCCAAGTCTTGGTTCCGCGCAGACTCGTTACTGCTGCCCGTGCTAACACGGAGACCCCCGAGACCTTGGGTTTTTCAAGCTGCTCTGTCAACAGGATGTCCCTAGTCAAAGCCCACCAGCCTTTCACCTGTGATCTGTCACACTGCTGCCCCTAAGTTCCCAAAACAAGGCGCCTTTCTCCAACGACTAGTTAATGGCCAGGAAAGACAACTCTGTGAGTACCTGTTCAGCTGCCTCCGCATTTCACACCCTTGAACAGGGAAGAAAACAAAACGAAACCCGAGTGATTCGGGTCCTCACTTCCTAGCTGGTGTTTTTGCAGTTCTCTGCTGTAGTGTGCAGGTCATTATGGGACAGCACACCCCTCCTCGTACTGCTCGGCCACGGGCACAACGGTCGGTCCAGACTGCTGGTCACCCGCGCGATGTCTGGCCGGGAGAACTGCCTGTGAAGGATTAAAGAGAAAAGTCGTGTTTTCCCACACTTGTACAAAGAGTGCCGTGTTCTCCTGGTGGTAGCGCCGGGAGCTGACACCACGCGTGTCTAGCTGTGACTGTTGGTGTTCACAGTGTTCTCATGATGCTCTACTTGTAAAGCTCTGTGAGATTTTGTGTTGCAGTTGTGTTTGAGCCCCGAGTCCTTGCATGCTAACCTAACGTAGAAGAATAGCCTCTTTGCATGCGGCTGGGTGCTGCCGCTGGCGTGACAAGCATGTTCTGTGAGAATGACCTAACCTCCCCTGGCTGCAGCCCCCTCCCAGCCCTGGCTGTGGCCTCCTGTCCTGTGGTACGTGCACACCCACCTCCCGTCGTTAGTTTCATTCACCTTAACGGGTCGCTCGTGCATCGGTTACGCTCCAGCGCGCGGGGCTCGATCAGGTCGGCACTGAACTCCCCGTTTTCTCTTTCAGACAGGCTGAAAAAGCTCATTGATGAACGGGAGACCCTGCTAGAGCAGGTAATCACACCTGGAGTGCTGGGTGTGCTTGTACTACATCTGTGGTGAACCTAGTGTAGCTAGGTCCAGACAGCCCCAACCTGAGAGGTAGGACAGCAGCGCCAGTGCCTTTGGGAACGTGGCACTGCAATGCTCCTGCAGTTTGGTCACAGCAGTCCCCTGCGGCGCTACGGGCTGGGGCAGGGGGGCTGGGGAGCAGTCTGGCAGAGAGGGACCTGGCGGTTCTACTTGAACAGGAGGCTGCATATGAGCCAGAAGGGTGCCCAGGTGGCCAAGAAGGCCAGTGGCATCCTGGCCTGGGTTAGAAACTGTGCGTCCAGCAGGAGGAGGGAGGTGATTGTCCCCCTGCATTCAGCACTGGGGAGGCTGCACCTTGAGGACTGGGGCCAGTGTTGGGCACCTCAGGACAAGAGAGACATTGAGGGGCTGGAGCGAGGGCAGAGGAGGGCAACAGAGCTGGGGAAGGGCCTGGAGAATCAGTCTGATGAGGAGAGATGGAGAGAGTTGGGGCTGTTGAGTTTGAGGAAGAGGAGGCTGAGGGGAGACCTCATCGCTTTCTACAGCTAGCTGACAGGACCCTGCAGAGATGCTGGTGCTGGGCTCTGCTCACAGGTCATTAGTGACAGAAGCAGAGGGAAGGGCTTCCAGCTCCAACAGGGGAGGGTTAGACTGGACATGACGAAGAAATTCTTCCCAGAAAGAGTGGTCAGGAATGGACTGGGCTGCCCGGGGGGGGGTTGAGTCCCCATCCCTGGATGTGTTTAAAAGTGGTTTAGATGTTGTGTTGGGGGATCTGGTTTAGGGGCGACCTTGCAGAGTAGGGTTGCTGGTTGGACTCGATGATCCCCGAGGTCTTTTCCAACCCAAATGATTAATCAGCTCCTTCCACTTGTTTCATTTGATCCTGAATTTCTGTGTAAGGACTGGCAAGTAAAATCTGATGAGGCCTTTGCCAAAAGAATTGCTAGGAAATGACTGTGTAGCAGAAGGTTTGTGGGGTTTTGCATTTAAAACAAGAGATCGTTTGTTTTGTGATGAACAGGCTTGAGCTCTGAGCCACAACCCTCCCCTTACTGATCATCGAACTCTCGTACCTCTTTCAGATTAAAAAGTTAAAGGGACAGCTGGAAGAAAAGCAGAAGAATGGCAAGGTGGAGAACACCCCGTTGGACGATGAAGTTCTGGAAAATGGGACAGACATGCACATGATTGACCTCCAGAGTGAGTTACACTTTGATTTTGAGACAACTTAGGTGTCCTGTGCAACAGCCACTTGGCTGTAGGTAAACATGAGCTTTCAGGTTCAAACTGGGAGCCAGCCATGCATCCAGAGGTAAGGGAACCATTACCCCCTTTGTTCCCCCAGAGAGCTCAGGTGAGCTCCTGGTTAATTCTGCTTCCAGAGTGTTGTCCCCAGAAGGGAATCAGGTGAGATCAGGTGCTTCTGTGGCCGAGAGCACTTGCTGTTCAACCACTGCCCCAAGCAGGTTCTCTGACAGCTTTGCTGGGCGCTGTGCTAGTGCTTGTTCTGCCACCTCTGATAACCTCTGCTGTTCTTTCAGGAGATGCCAACAGACAGATCAGTGATCTCAAGTTTAAACTAGCAAAGTCCGAGCAGGAGATAACAGCACTGGAGCAGAATGTAAGTGTCCGGCTTGTTCCAGAGAGTGCCCATCTCTCTGGTTATTGCTTGGCTACTAAGGGAGGAGTAAAGCCTTGGAGTAACTTCTCAGTACAGCTTTTCATTCCAAAACCTGTGCTTTGCCCTCAGGTAATACGATTGGAAGGTCAGGTAGCCCGGTACAAAACTGCTGCTGAAAACGCTGAGAGAATAGAAGATGAACTGAAAGCAGAGAAACGCAAACTGCAGCGAGAGGTGACTCGCGGTGCAAACCGTCGCGCGCTGCGCTTTGTGGGTGGGGGGGTGACCAGTTTGTCTGGTGAGGTTTAGAGGAGGAACTGGCCTTGCTGGTAGACAAATGAAAAAAGGGATGGTTTTTGTAATGCTCCTTATTAAGGGCCTATTGGAGAGCGGCTGAGGGTACTGGGGCTGTTCAGTCTAGAGAAGAGGAGGCTGAGAGGAGACTATTGCTCTCTACAGCTACCTCAGAGGAGGTTGTAGCCAGGCTGCTGCTGGGCTCTTCTCACAAATTACTAATGATAGGACATGGGGAGATGGCATCAAGTTGTGTCGGGGCCGTTTAGACTGGATCTTAGGAAGAAGTTCTTTACTGAGAGAGTGGTTGGGCTCTGGAAGAAACTGCACAGGGAGGTGGTGGAGTCCTCAGTACTGCTGGAACAGTTACAGACAGGCTCTGGAGGGACACCCGTGTGCCTGGAGGCACGCACTTTCACGTCCTTTTAACCACAGAATCACAGGATGATTGAGGCTGGAAAAGTCCTCTGAGCTCATCCAGCCCAGACCAGGAACTGACATCACCACAGCAGCCACACCAGGCCACTAAGGGCCACAGCCAGGCTGTCCTTCAACATGTCCAGGGATGGGGACTCCACCACTGCCCTGGGCAGTCCATTCCAGGCTCTGATCACCCTTTCCATGAGGAAGGGCTTCTGGGCCACCTGGGCACCCTGCTGGCTCCTGTTCAGCTGGCTGTCAACCAGTACTGCCAGGTCCCTCTCTACTGGTCTGCTCTCCAGCCACTCATCTCCCAGTCTGGAGCTGCAGGAGGTTATTGTAGCCAAAGCGTAGGGCCCTGCACGTGGCCTTGTAGGGAAGTTCCACCCACATGGTTGGTTGGTGTTGGTGACTGCAAACCCTGGTTTGGAAAGGGAAAACGCTGTGTGATTTACAGGAGTGGTTTTTTATCCCCGCTCTCTTCCCTTAGCTTCGCTCGGCGCTGGATAAAACCGAAGAGCTTGAAGTCAGCAACGGTCACCTAGTGAAACGCTTGGAGAAGATGAAAGCCAACCGCAGTGCTCTGCTGTCTCAGCAATAACCACCGCCGCCGCCTCCCGACGGCAAGCACGACGACTCGACAGCACCACAACAACGCCGCAGACGCCTCTGTCTCCTGCTGTCCGGGACGCGTTGTGTCATGCCTTCTGAGGACAGACCACCCAACATCCGCAGATCTGAACCTACTGCGCTGTCTGCTTAGGAGTAGCTGATCCAAATGGCTGTGCCCGCGGGAGCCGCTGCGGCACCGCTCTCCGAGTACATTTGAAGTACAGCACCCGCCTACGCAGCACGTCGTCGGGCGTCGCGCTTCCGCTCGCCACCGGGAAGGCACAGCAGCCGTTTCTTGCCATTTAAAATGGCTCTCAAAGAAAACACTTGGAACTGGACTGGAACCTTGTGTCTTGCTGAAAGTGGAAGGCAACCAACACTGTAAGTTTTGGACTTTTCTCATGACAGTCTGTAATTTAGTGACTGCCGTAGCGTTACTCATAGTAGGTTTTTCATTTACAAATCACTGTGGAACCACAAGCCATTACAAAGCAAAACTCCTTCAGTGGAAACCATGGAAAAGAAGATGGTCTTGGAAGCAAAAGTGACCTTAAAAGACTTTGCCAATAAAACAAAGGTGTTTTGGAGGGATTTTTGCACCAGTGGAATCATGAGACTTCTTTTCTTTCAGGGTAAACAGGCAATAGCTTCATGGAATTTTCAACATTTATTTGTATTATTTAATCCCTGCTCTCGGAGTTGAAGTAAACTACTTTGAAAGGATGTAAAGTTGCATTAATAAACCAGCGTAAGCCCGTGTCCTAAGGAGTGGTGGGGTTTTGCACTTAGAATCCGCTCTCTTCCGGTGCATTTGTCCGAGCGAGGCTCGTTTGCTTAAAGGAAGTCTGTGATGGGTTTTGTTTTTCACATCAGAAACTATCGACCAGCCCACGAACTGCTAGAAAGCTGCAAATACAAGCAGTTTTTAAGAAAACAAAAGAACTGGTAAGTAAAGAAGCACTTTAGAAAATACAACTGCCTCTGGTTTTTCTACACACAGAGAAGTAGCGACTTCCTTCCTTCTGAGGTCCTGGCAGAGGTTTTCCACTCCTCATGCTACAACAAAGCTGTTGCAGGCGACCGATTGCACCCAGCCCTGGTTTCTGGAGGTTACTCGGAATGTCCTCTGAAGGATCAAGCCGTCCTTGCCCCTTCGACCCCCGTGCTCGTGGGTGAAGCAGGTCCCTTAGCAGCCTGCCTGTGCTCTGAAGCAGCATCTCCGGGAGCAGCCTGCTGCTGCTGCTGACTGCCTCAGTGGCTAACAGCTCTGTCAAGCTAAATCCATGCCTGGGAGACCATTTTCTTCTGGACTTGGTCTTTAGACTCTCTGGTCCAGATCTTTCCATAGCCTGTTCCTCATGTGCTGGAGGCTGAAATATGTTCAGCGCGGGAGGTCCAGGCGTGAAGCCCTATTGTCAGCGCAGGGAGGTGCTGGTATCTCCTTAGAACACCCGCACAAATGAAATAAACAAAACCCCCCAGTGTCTGAGTGTGTTTCTCTGGTTTGGCCAGCACAGAATCACCGAACATTAGGGATCGGAGGGGACATCAGGAGATCATCTAGTCCAATCTCCTCACCACAGCTGGATCGCCCACACCAAGTCGCACAGGAGCACGTCCAGGTGGGCACCACCTTTCTCTTCATCTCTTCCGAGAGCAGCCAGAATGTCAGGAGTCAAGTGCTGAAATGAATGTTCTGGGAGAAGCGTGAAGACGGCTCTTCTTTGGTGCCCAGAGGGGATGGAAGTTTGCCCCCGTTGATCTCCTGTGGCGCAACATGGGAGCTTTTGAAGTGTTCCACTCCAGCTAGGGCTTGGGGTTCTTCAGTGGGTTTCTTGGGAGGGACATTCAGGTGCAGAGCCAGGTTTCTTGTGGAATACCTCAGAAAACCACTGCGGATACCAATTAGCAGTTTCCTGTGGTCAACTTGTGTCATTTCTGGTGTCCAAAGCCGCCGGGGCCTAAACTAAAACCAACTCCAGGTTACTCAGAACGCAGCTCCATCACTTCACTGACGGACGATGACGTGTGTGATCACCACCAGCCATCTTTTTATTTGTGGCAGCACTGAGAACTCGTCTCTCCTGGCAAGACGCAGGAGGAACGACCTCGCGACTGAGCGTCGTCGGTCCGAAAGGCTGAAAGAATCCTTTGCTCATCGAGAAGCGGCGTGTTTATCATTTCGAAGTAGACTGCATCTCACACCTCATAAGCATTAAGCTCATGACAGAGATCAGATGTGTGTTTCAACCTGGATATGCTCTTAGTAGAAAACTTTGTGTGTGTTAAAGTAGCTGAATGTTGAAGCCACTTTTTACTCCCCTCCCTTTCCCCCTAACTTTCAGTATGGCTTAGCTTTAGAATAAAGGAAGGAGAAGTACCACAAGCATAGGGCAAACTGTTTTCTTGTGAAGAATGTACCACACCAGGGCTCTGAATGGTGACTATAGCACACGCCCCGCTCCTCTGCATTAAACTCCCAGCGAGAGAACCTCGGCGCCCAGCCCTGCTGACCGGGGAGCGGAGCCGAGGAGGCGAGGAACAGCTTCCTGGAGGGATTCTTCTCCTGGAATCCCCTTTTTAATGAAAAAAAAAGGTCATCCTTTGGTTTATTTTTAACTGTTCAATAATTTTATTGTTTGCAAATGAAATGTTACCCAAATTCGTGGGGGTTTTTGTTCTTTTCTTCGTCAGCGGAATCCGAGCGTGGAAAAAGGGCAACTCAGCCGCAGAACTCGCCAATAAAAAGTCACTTGTTTGGGTAGCTTTTACTGAGTGGTCTGTGGTCTGTTGTCATGGTGTTACTGGTGAAAAACACTGAATGTGGGGGTCGGGCCAGTTTAACTCCCTGTTCTGATGAGGAGAGATGGACACAGTTGGGGCTGTTTAGTTTGAGGAAGTGGAGGCTGAGGGGAGACCTCATCGCTCTACAACCATCTGAAAGGACCCTGCAGGGATGCTGGTGCTGGGCTCTTCTCACAGGTCAGTAGTGACAGGACCAGAGGGAAGGGCTTCCAGCTCCAGCATGGGAGGGTCAGACTGGACATCAGGAAAAAGTTCTTCCCAGAGAGAGTGGCCAGGCAGTGGGATGGGCTGCCCAGGGTGGTGGTTGCGTCCTCATCCCTGGGTGTGTTAAAAAGACACTTAGATGTGGTGTTGAGGGATGTGGTTTAGGGGTGACCTTGTGGAGTGGGGTTGCTGGTTGGACTCGATGCTCCCAGGAGTCTTTTCCAACTGGAACGGTTCTGTCTCTCCACGGTTCTCTCCTTATTTAATGCATCACTGCAGGCATGCAAACGTGAGCGGCACTGGTGGTACTGGGCCAGGGGCTTGTGTCACCTGAGTGTGCTTGTGTGGAGACAAACGCCAACATTCATATTTTATACTAATATATTTTAATGATAGTAAGAGCAGGGGGGCCCTTAGGGAAGGGGACAGCAGGGAGATGGCTCCTGCCAGCACGAATGTGAAGGGGTTTTGCCCATTTAGGGTGAACGCACAGCTAACCCACAGTTAACTTTCCCTTCACAACAAGCTTGCACAAAAACGAGGCGGCTGGAGTCCATGTCAAAAACACTGGGGAGAAGAGGGGTGGAGGAAGAAGGGGAAGCGGACACCCACTGCTCAGCAGCACCTGGGGGTGACGGCGGCGGCGCTGACGGGGCGGGCGCGCGGGTGAAGCGGGAGCGGCACTAGCCAATCAGGAGCCGGAGCGCTCCCCGCGGCAGCCAATAGGCTTTGGGTAGCGGCCATTGAGCGCGTGCTCTGCGCGAGCGGCGGCAGGGAGCGGGTTCCCGCCTCGACCGCTCGCGCGTCCCCTCAGCGCCCCTCAGCGCGGCGGGTGTTCAGCCTTCCCCGGCTGTGGCCTGAGTGCTGGGAGCTGCGGATCCCGACTCGGGGTGGGGGTCTCCTCTCGGCGAGCGGCCTGAGCTGGGGGGCCTCCTCCCGCCCTCGCCGCGCTCTCCGTCCTCTCGAGCGGCCTCTCTGCCCTCTCCAGGGGCCTCTCCGCCCTCCGCAGGCCGTCGCTGCGCCGTCTCCAGGGGCCTCTCCGCGCCTTCTCCAGGAGTCTCTCCGCGCTGAGCTGCTGCTGCTGCTTAGTAAGCCCCTGGGCCGCCGTTAAGTCACAGCAGGGTTATTGCTGGTTATCTAGGATGCAGAGTTGGTTGGGCTGTTGTTCTTAAGGAAGGGGTGTGTGGGGGGGTGACCACTTCTTTGTCACAGTAAGGTGTGGTGGGGTTTGGTAGCTTCGCAGCAAGATTTTTAATTTTACGAGTGCTGTTGCTCGAAGCCTCAGGATAGGAGAGCAAGGTCAGTGCAGTGGAAAAGCTGGTGTTTTTAAGATGAAGTGTAGGACGAGGTCATGGTAGAGTTGGGGTGTTTTTGTTTCAGAGTGACTGACTGCTATTGATTAATGTGTTAAATTATGTAAGTTATGAAGTGGTTTTAAATTACATCATCCTTAGCAGATGAAGATTGCTTGGAGGCAAAGCTGAGGGACAAGCCCTTGTTCCCCACGAGGAAGGTTCCCTGTGAGGAAGGGCTGTCATAAAGTTAGAGGATTCCATTTTGCAAACTGAGTCACACTGGTTAGGTCTTGAGTGGACAGAGCTGGTGTAACCTGTGTGTAAATCCCAGAGCAGCTGCCAAGAAACAGAGTTCCCAGTCTCCCCCAGCAGCTAGGGTCTTACTTGAGGCCCTCACTGTTCTGATGAACTTGTGTTTCACTGTGCTGGAAAGACCCCATCTGGAAGTTGATCAACCTGTGGCTTTAGAAGCGTGTGAAACTGAGTTGGTGGTGGACCTCATCTGCAGGTTTTCTTACAGTTCTGTGCTAGATGACCATTGATTAGTGTTTCCCCAGAATTAAAAGGAATGAGTTTTCACTTCCCTCTTGACCAGCACCTAACGGGTTTTTAGTTCTCAGGAGGCACACAGCAATAAGTTCACCTTTTCACCTCCAAAGCTTGATTGCTCCTAGACTGATTGTGCCTTTGTACTCGCCCTTGTGAGGCCTCACCTCAAGTACTGTGTTCAGTTCTGGATAGGAAAGACTTTGAGATGCTTGAACTTGTTCAGAGGAGAGCTCCCAAGCTCGTGAGGGGTTTAGAGAACAAGTTGTGTGAGCTGAGGCTGAGGCAGCCAGGTGGGTTTCGTTTGGAGAAGAGGAGGCTGAGGGGGGACCTCATTGCTCTCTACAATTACCTGAAAGGAGGTTGTAGAGAGGTGGGTGCTGGCTTCTTCTCCTTAGGAACTAATCACAAAACCAGGGGAAATGGTCTGCAGTTGAGGCAGGGGAGGCTTGCATTGGACATTAGGAAGAAATTGTTTACTGAAAGAGTGGTTGGGCACTGGAATGGCCTTCCCAGGGAGGGGGTTGAGTCACCATCCCTGGAAGTGTTTAAGAAATGTGTAGCCATGGTGCTTCATGACCTGCTCTGATGGCAGGTTATTTGTGTGTGTCGGATCAGTCATGTATTTAAGGATTTTGTTGTGGGTCTGGTTTGACTCAGTGATTTAGGAGGTCCTTTCCAACCAGCATTATTCTGTGGTTCTGTGATTGAAGAGTGTACAGTAAATACAATGCCCTTGGGTCAAGAAGCAGGGCTGCTCAAAGTTGGCTGAATCTTGACCAATCTAAGGATGGGTCTGTGTGTCTGAGTGCCTTTTGTGCCGTGATGCAGTCGGCAAATGATGTAAACGGCTTGCTGAGTAGCAGCGGAGATTTTCTAACAATTCAAGAAGTGCTGCAGTGGTAAGAGGAGAAGCTTTGCCCAAGAAAATAGATGTCTGAGAATCCTTCACTCATTGGGATTCACCTAAGCAAGGGCTGCAAATTCTTTTAACCATCTTTTGGGAGCTCCGGGCTGCCCAGGGTGATGGTTGAGTCCAGATGTGGTGCTGAGGGATCTGATTTAGGGGTGAACTTTGTAGAGTAGGGTTGATGGTTGGACTTGATGATCCCAAGGGTCTTCTCCAAACTGAATGCTTCTTTGATTCCATGAGAGCGTACCAGGTTCATTCCTAGGTTCTGTACTAGTGTGTAGTAGATAAAAATAAGGTGGTTGACTCAACATATTAAATTGTTGTATAACTTTATAGTAACATGTTGTTATCTGTATTTAACAATAGTATCTCATATAACAGAGAGTATCTAAGCTTCTCTTAATTTTTATTAAGGTGAGAAGTCCTGGCCAGACTCACCCTGCTGCTGTGTCAGAATTCAGGCTGTCAGAGGAAAGTTTGTCTTGTCTGAGTTCATCTTTAGATGCAGATATTGAAAGGGATCATGCACAGAGACTGAGAACTGGCTGCACGTAGGTAGATGGAAGCAAGGAAGACGCCGCAATGTCGGGAAGGGTGTGTGATGATTGCAGACCGAGCAGCTTGGTTGAGGATTCCCAGCTGGAGTATCTCAGTGCTCATGAGCCCAATTTTGATGATAGTGGTAGCTCCAGTGAGTTTTCAGAGCAACATGAAACTACAAGAATTAAAATCTTAGTGCTGATGGATCCAGATCATGAAGTTCCAGGGGCTGAACTTAGGGAGAAACAGTATCTTGCCGATGGGTCAGATAATTGTTCTGAATATGGCGAGGGTGACAAGTCCTGCCCAGAAGCAGCTGTGCCAGAGCTTCCCCACCTGCTTGAAGACTCTCTGGCAGACTGCAGTGACACAGCTCAAGCCTGTCAGGAAGAGCGGAGAGAGTATCACAGTGCTCTTTGTGGAAGTCTACTCGAGAGTCATTCTTGGAGTAAAGAAGAACTGCTGAATGGCAGCACACTGCCAGCTTGTGTGGCGACGAGTGAAGAAGTCTCCATGGTCAACCAGGCTGTTGACGTGAGCTCTGAGTTCAGAGCTTGCTTTACCACAAGCAGAAGCACCAGCCCTCAGGTTTGCCTCTCATCCAGGGCTACCAACACACAGATAACAATGATGAGCAAGTGTCGACCCACGGGATGGCACTCTGCAGATGTTGGGTGCAACACAGAGTGGTCATTCGGAGTCGGTACCGAGCAAATCCTGTCACCGCTTACAGAGGTGCTGGCAGAGCTCCCCAGTGACAATGCTGCAGCAGCTGAAGGAAGCTCCAAAATTCAGGTAATTTAAAACAAACACAGGATGTGACCAAACAACTCTTTTATAGACGGAACTTTTAAGTTAAAGTTGCTCTGAATTTGTCCAGAAAAATGTGAATCTTCCAACGTTTTCATGGGATATTTTTTATTTAGGAGAAGCAGGAATCGGAAAATGAGCCATGTAGCGGCAGTTTAGGGACAAGCTCTGACAGGTGGGTGCTGAGTTGTTCTTGTTCTTGGTTTGGAATTCTAAACACCAGCTAATATGTTTTTTCCTGATTGAGTTAGCCCTGCTTTGAACTGCAGACCTCCAGAGATCCTTTGTGATCTCTGCAGGAAAACAAGACAAGTGCAGAGTGGCAAAGTTTCTTCTTGTTCCTGCAGTTGCACTGTTTGAATAGAAATGATGCCAGTGCTTGTGCAGTTGCCACCTGTCTGATTATAATGTGGAGGCTACTGCAGGACGTCATTTTTCCTGTTTAATAGGAGGAATTTATTTCCTTGTTCTGTTTTTCCCCTAAATCCTGTCAGAAATAGCTTCTGCAGAGCTACTTGTTTCAAAATAAAACTAAATGGACATAAGACACTGATTCAAGTGCTTCAAGATCCTCTTTATTTGCTTTTTTTGAAAGGCCAGTACGTCTGGACCAAGAGGCTGCAAGGAATTCCATGTCAGACTGCTGCCAGAAACAGCTGCAGAGAGCAATTAAAGCAGAACTGCAGGTTCTAAAAATGCGTTATCAGAAGTGCTACCAGTACTACTGGAAGAGTTACAGACAGGCTCTGGAGGGACACCCGTGTGTCTGGAGGCACGTACTTACATGTCCTTTTAACCACAGAATCGTTGAGGCTGGAAAAGCCCTCTGAGCTCATCCAGCCCAGCCCATGACCTCACATCACCCCAGTGGCCAGACCAGGCCACTAAGGGCCCCAGCCAGGCCATCCTTCAACATCTTCCAGGGATGGGGACTCCACCAGTGCCCTGGGCAGCCCAGCCCAGGGTCTGATCACCCTTTCTGTGAGGAAGGACTTCTTAACATCTAATCCTCCCCTTGTGCAGCCCTGCCCTCTTGTCCTGTTGCTAGTTACCTGAGAGAAGAGCCCGATCCCCCACCTGACTACGGTCTCCCTTCAGGTAGTTGTAGGGAGGGATGTTGAAATCAAAAGCTTGGTTGTAAAGCATTAACAGCTATGTGTTTACAAAACCTTCTGTCTCTGGCTTGTGACGGTGTTTGGTAATAAATGAAACATCTGCCTAAGCAGATCTTAATCTCTTATTATTATAATCATCTTACCAGATGCCAGGTCTACGCAAAACTACGTTCATCTCTCTTGTTGGATCTGGAAGCACTAAAGAACGATTACAACTATCTGAAGATGCAAATAAAAATGGGCGTCCCCTTAAAGGCACTTCCACCGCTCTCCGTTGAGATGGAACTCTCCCCAGACTTGGCCTCTTGTGTCACCTGGGAGGTAACTCCTCAGTTGCTTTTTGGTTTTAATATCGATTGTTTCCTGCAGAAAATGAAGGCAAATCTTGTCTTTTTTTTGACAGTTGTTCGAAGAGGATCTTGACAACGAGTAAGTAGCCCTTGTTTGTGGAGGTCAAAATAGCTGAGCAGCGAGTGGAAGAGATGTTCAGATGTCTTTATTTACAGAGTGCATCATTAGTAAGCTTGCAGGTGACTCCAAGTTAGGTGGTAGTGTTTATCTGCAAGAGGGGAGGGAGGCTCTTCAGAGAGACTTCTATAGATTGGAGCAATGGGCCAGTGTGAGTGGCAGGAGCTTCAGTAAGGCCAGGTGCCAGATCCTGCACTTGGGCCACAACAACCCCCTGCAACACTGCAGGCTTGGGGAGGTGTGGCTGGAGAGCCGTGTGGCAGAGAGGGACCTCAGGGTTGGAACTGACAGGAAGATGATTATGAGCCATCGGGGTGCCCAGGTGGCCAAGAAGGCCAGTGGCATCCTGGATTGTATTAGAAATAGTGTGGCCAGCAGGGCAGGGAGGTTATTGTCCCCCTGTATTTGGCACTGGTGAGGCTACACCTTGAGTTCAGTCCTGGGCACCTCAGTCCAAAGGAGACAGTGGGATGCTGGAGCAGGTGCAGAGGAGGGCAGCTAAGCTGGTGAAGGGCCTTCAGAATAAATCTTATGAGGAAAGAGTGAAAGAGCTGGGGCTCTTTAGTTTGAAGAAGAGGAGGCTGAGGGGAGACCTCATCACTCTCTACAACTGTCTGAAAGGATGTTGTGGAGAGGCTGGTGCTGGTCTCTTACAAGCACTTAGGGATAGAACAAGAGGAAAGGGGTTCCGGCTGCCACAGGGGAGAGTTCGACTTGATATTAGGAGAAGTGCTTTCACAGAAAGGGTGGTCAGCTCACTGGAATGGGCTGCCCAGGGAGGTGGTCGAGTCACCATCCCTGGCTGTGTTTGAAGATCATTTGGGTGAGGTGTTCAGGGAGTTGTTTGGGGGTGAACTTGTAAGGTAGGGAAGATGTTTGGATGCAGTGATCCCAGGGGTCTCTTCCAACCAGTGATTCTGTGAATGTGCAAGCTATGCAGTTGTATTTTTACTGCCCTGATAGCAAAAGCTGTCACTTTACAGGCAAAACTCCTAGTTCATTACTCTCACTAGTAAAAATCTTTGTCTCTGATCTTAATGCTCTGCATCTTAATGTCTCCATCGTTTTAAGGTAAGGCCTGTTAAGCATGTTTTAGGTTTTCTTTGATTGATTTGGAGATATCGCAGTGTTTCAGACTGCTTGACATCAACGTAGAATTTGAAATCGGTTTGCTGTGTTTTATGTGAAATTCTCAGATCTGTTTTAGCTATGTTTCAGAATCAGACATGGAGGCACCAGAACTGCAGGAAAGGAGCATTTCTGTCAGCATGGTAGGGACTTGTTCCTTTCTGAGTTCCTTAGTACCTTGTGAAGCAAAGTCTTCTCTTAGGTGTATGAGATACAGTCACTGTCTTCAGGGCTCAGACGGGGGATTCTCTGCCTGGAAGGATCAGCAAGTGCAGCTGATGTGACCAGAATTGCAACCATAGAGTCATTGTAACCTTCTAGGTCCCTTCCAATCCCTGATGTTCTGTGATTCAAGATCATAGAGTCTAACCTTGTCCTACCCCTTGGACAGTTTCAGCTGGAAGAGACCTTAAAGATCATGGAGTCCAACCCTTTAGTAGCCCTATCAGCGCCACTAAGCCATGGCCCTCAGACACACCACCAGCCCTTCTCTTAAACACCTCCACGGACGGGGACTCGACCCCCTCCCTGGGCAGCTGTTCCAGTGCCTGACAACCCCTTCAGGAAAAACATCCAACCTAAACCTCCCCTGGTGCAGCTTAAGGCCATTTCCCCTCGTCCTGTCACTGGCCACTATGGAGAACAGACCAACCCCCTGCCTCTCTCCAACCTCCTTTCAAGTAGCTGTAGAGAGCAATAATGGGTCCCCTCAATCTCCTCCAGCCTAAGCAGCCCCAGCTCCCTCAACCGTTCCTCGTGTGACACCTGCTCCAAACCTTCTATGGGCTTGGTAGCTGCCTCTGTCTCCACTCCAGCCCTTCAATGTAGTGAGGGGCCCAAAACTGGACAGAGCACTCGCCAAAGCTGAGTAGAGCGGGATGATCACCTCGCTGCTCCTGATGGCAGCGCTTGTCCTTTCAAAGAAGTTGACTTGGGGGGGTTCTTGGAGACAATCAGGTGGTTACCTTGTACAAAGTGACCCTGTTTAACCCCTTAATATTCTGAAGGTCAGAAAAACACTGTCTGTCAGGTGTGAGTGCTGTGACATAACTGCAGTGTGCTTGTAGGAGAGTCTTCAGGCCCTGTGCGGCTCTGATGGTCATCAGCCAAGAGACTTTGCTTCCTCGGAGCCGCTTGAAGAACAACGTGAAGATCAGCCTGTGCGGTGCGGTAAGTGATCTGCTTCCTGCACTAACACCACATTACACGTTGGTTGTTGGACAAAACCCCACCCTGGTGTAAAACACGGACTCTCAGCTGAGCTTTCTGTGATGGAATGCTCTGGATTTATTCAAGGAGTATGAGTATAAATGCTGCTCCTTGACTCAGAAGAGTGAAGTAGTGTCCCTCACCTCTCACAGCAGCAAGCTGTGCAGGTAGTTGTGATCCTCTTAAGCACAGAAACTTAGTGTTCATCTGTATAGCATAGAATCATTGAGACATTTAGGTTGGAAAAGACCTTTAAGATCAAGTCCAACCATATACCCTACTCTACAAAGTCCACTGTCGGACCCACCACCAAACCATGTTCCCTAACTATGTGGCTTTTGAACACGTTCAGGGGTGGCAACTCAGCCTCCTCCCTGAGCAGCCTGTTCCAAGGCCTGACAACACTTTCAGTAAAGAGGTAGTTCACAGAATCACAGAACATTAGGCATTGGATGGGACCTTGAAAGATCATCCAGTCCAATCCCCCTGCCACAGCAGGATCACCTGGAGCAAGTCGCACAGGAACATATCTAGGCAGGTTTTAAGTGTCTCCAGAGAAGGAGACTCCACAACCCCCTGGGCAGCCCCTTCCAGGGCTCTGTCACCCTCACCAGGAAGAAGTTCCTTCTCAGATTGGTGTGGAACCTCCTCTGCTCCAGCTCACACCCACTGCCCCTTGTCCTACCACTAGATGCAGCTGAGCAGAGCCTGACCCCATCCTCCTGACACCCACCCTTCACATATTTATCAACATTAATGGGGTCACCCCTCAGAGCCCCAGCTCCCTCAGCCTTTCCTCAGCAGGATAGTGCTCCCCTCCCTCCATCACCCCTGTGGCTCTGCGCTGGACTCTCTCCAGCAGCTCTGTGTCCTGGAACTGAGGGGCCCAGAAGTGGACACACAATTCCAGATGTGGTCTCCCCAGGGCAGAGTAGAGGGGCAGGAGAACCTGTCTCCATCTGCTAACCACCCCACGTCTGACTCGCCCCAGGATGGGGCTGGCTCATGGTCATCCTGCTGGCCCTTAGAGCCCTCAGGTTGTTTTCTCCTACACTGCTCTCCAACGGGTCGATCTCCAACCTGTACTGGTCCCTGGGGTTGTTCTTGCCCAGATGCCAGACCCCACACTTACCTGTGTTACAGTTCCTGCTAGCAAATGTAAACTTCCCCTGGTGCAATCTCAGTGCTAACACCCTGGAATTTATTTCAACTCCCAAGGCCAAGTGAAAAATGAAGAAAGGAGTGAATGTTGGTTTGAGGCTGCAGAGAACTTGACAGCCATGGATTTGTCAGAAATAGCTGAAGCAGTACAAAAGCAACAAGAAGAACAAGGCCCAGCTGATTTAAGAGGTGAGATTGTGTGCCGGAAGCTGTCATGGGGTTTGGGTGTTCTCTCTGGAAGTAGGTAGAGTTGGGAAGATTGCTGACCAGGTTCTCAGATCTGGTTTTGTGTTGAATTGTCCTGAGCAGCAGTCCCTGCCTGCTGGCTCAGAGCCCCTGGGTGCCACATTCCCACAGCAGCCCCCACACGGGGAAAGGCCGGAGCTAACGGGGTGTTTCGAACAGAAACAAGACTCATTAACAACACGTTGCTTTCTTGTCTTAAATATCAGAGGCAAAGACAACGGAGAGAGAAGCGGAGGGTTCTTTTGTCTGTGTCAGCAGCCCGAGTTCCTCCCTGTCAGAGGTAGGCCCATTCCTCCTTACGGAGCAGTAGGAATCTCCTGGCTCTCCTCTGGCCTCTTTCCTGTGCACACTTACAGCCAAACACTTGTGTTCTGTAGGGTGATCTGAGGTCACATTTCCAGAAGTATCAGGTGGCTGACACTCTTCTCTCTGTGGATTCGAGTAACTGCAGGTAAATCAAGATAAGTTGTACTTGGTTTGAGATGGTTTTGCTGTCAAAGTAAGCAAATCATCAGAGGGGGGGTGGGGGTTGTCCACTGGTGGTTTTCAAGTAATTAATATTGATACAGACAGGCTGACAAAACCCTGTCATTCCAGACAGCTTCTCATCTCAGGGAGAAGGTAAGGAGTCTGAAATCTTCTGTTGACTGTAGTGAAGGTACAGCTAATAGTCAAAAGATGAGATCCTTTGTGTTCTTAATTAATTTAATATGTGTTTGACTTAGTTTCTTTCTCTTTTCTTGAATATTTCATCCCTTAGATACACAAATCTTTGCTTCAACGATGCTGATAAAGCCAAGTTGGCTGTAGAGGAAACGAACCACAAGGAGATCAAAGGGAGACCAGTAACTGTTGAACTTGTAAATACTTCGTCAGAGATTAAACATCACATTTCCCAAGTACTCGCCAGGAAGCTGTGGCTTGGAACCCAACCCTTTGAAAATGGCCAAAGGAATAGTCAAGAGAAAACACTCAACTCGGCCTCAAATTCTGTGCAGCCACCTGATGCCACCTGGGCTGCTGAGAAAATGCAACCCACAACCACCTCAGAGAAGTCTTGCGCTACCCAGGTACTTCCAGGAACAGAGTGCCCTGGTCTGACATCATCTGCTGAAGTTGAGGTGTGTCACTGCTTGGTTACCTGTATAGGCTGGGGACCGACCTGTTGGAGAGCAGTGTGGGAGAAAGGGACCCTGGGGGTCCTGGGGGCCAGCAGGATGGCCAAGAGCCAGCAATGGGCCCTTGTGGTTGAGAAGGCCAATGACATCCTGGGGTGGATCAGAAGAGAGGTGGTTAGCAGGTAAGAGAGGTTTTCTCTCCCTCTCTTCTGCCCTGCTGAGACCACAGCTGGAGTCTTGTGTCCGTTTGTGGGCCCCTCAGTTCCAGAAGGACACAGAGCTGCTGGAGAGAGTCCAGCACAGAGCCACAGGGGTGATGGAGGGAGGGGAGCATCTCCCTGCTGAGGAGAGGCTGAGGGAGCTGGGGCTCTGGAGCTGGGAAACAAGGAGACTGAGGGGTCATCTTATGAATGTTGATCAATATGTGAAGGGTGGGTGTCAGGAGGATGGAGCCAGGCTCTGCTCAGGGGCACCCAATGATAGGACAAGGAGCAGTGGGTGTGAGCTGGAACACAGCAGGTTCCACATCAATGTGAGAAGAACCTTCTTCCCAGGGAGGGTGCCAGAGCCCTGGAAGGGGCTGCCAGGGGGGTTGTGGAGTCTCCTTCTCTGGAGACGTTTAAAACCCACCTGGACATGATCCTGTGCAAATGGATCCAGGTGATCCTGCTGTGGTGAGGGAATTGGACTGGCTGATCTTTCGAGGTCCCTTCCAATCCCTAATGTTCTGTCATTGTGTGATTCTTTAATCCCAGGATGCTGAAGAAAATTCCCTTTGGGAAACACCTGAACCTTTCTCCACTAGTGCACAGGATGCCCCTGGTTCTGCTAGTAAATTAAAGTCGAGCAGCTTTGCCAAAATAGTGAAGAAACTTGAAAAGCTCCATCCAGAAGTTGACAGGTGAGGGGCTGGGACTTCATTTCTGCACAGATTTGGAACAGATCCCATGTGCACGGCACCTGAGTACTAAATGAGTTGCACAGCACGCGGTGGCAACCCTCGTGTCTTGTGTTCTTGTGTAGAAGCAGAATTGCAGATGCTCTGCTGGAGTTGAGGAAAAGCGTGGGTCTCCTGAGTGGCCTGTCCATCAGTGCTATCGTGGAAAGGACCTCTGTGATTCTACAGAAACTGGACCCCAGCTGCACGAGGGAGAAGCATCCATGAGTGAGTTTAATAAGAGTCATAGAATCATCATGGCTGGGGAGCAGCCTCACTACATACAACCTCCTTTGAGGTAGCTGTAAGAGAGCAATGAGGTCTCCTCTCAGCTTCCCCTTGAGTTTGTGTAGCTGTGTTGCTCAACTAGGTCAGTAAGTGACTTAGGATGGAGCTCTGCAAGGAATCTGTTGAAACAGTGGGTGGTTCCAGGGCTGTTGGAGGTTTTGCAGAACATAGAATCATAGAATGTTCTAGGCTGGAAGGGTCATCTACAGGTCATCTAGTCCAGCCTCCCTGCATAGGGACACCTCTACCTAGGTCAGACCACTCAGAGCCTCATCAAGCCTGACCTTAAGTGACTCCAGGGATGGGCTCTCCCCACCACCTCCCCAGACAGCCCATTCCAGCCATCAACCACCCTCACATTGAAAAACTTTTCTCTAATATCCAGCCTAAATCTCTCCTTTCCCAGCTTGAACCCAGTGCTCCTTGTCCTATCTGTACAAACCCACTTGGAAAGACCTTCCCCTGCCTTCGTGTCAGCCCCCCTCAGGTGCTGGAAGGTCAAAAGAAAGTCCCCCCAGAGCTTTCTCTTCTCCAGGGTGAACAGCCCCAACTCTCTCAGCCTGTCCTCATACGAGAGATGCTCCATCCCCCTGATCATTTTTGTGACCCTCCTGTGGACGTGCTCCAGTCTGTCTGCATCCTTCCTGTGCTGGGGACTCCAGAACTGGACGCAGTACTGCAGGCGAGGTCTCCCCAGGGCAGAGCAGAGGGGCAGAATCGCCTCTCTTGATCTGCTGGCCACTGTTGTTTTGTTGCAGCGCAGAATGTGGTTGGCCTTCTGGGCTGTGATTGCACACTGGTGGCTTGCGTCCATTTTTCTGTCCACCAACATGCCCAAGTCACTTTCCACAGGAGACAGGATCCCAGCTTGGCATCATCCACCAACTTCCTGAGGGTGCACTCGGTGCCTCTGTCAATGTCATCTGTGAAGAGAGTTGCTCCCTAGCAACGTGCACTCTCTGTGACTGGATATACTGGGGCCAAGAAGGCCAGTGGCATCCTGGGGTGGATCAGAAGCGGGGTGGTTAGCAGATCCAGAGAGGTTCTCCTCCCCCTTTACTCTGCCCTGGTGACACCACATCTGGAATGTTTTGTATCCAGTTGTGGGCCCCTCAGTTGCAAAAGGACACAGAGCTGCTGGAGAGAGTCCAGCACAGAGCCACAGAGATGATGGAGGGAGGGGAGCATCTCCCTGCTGAGGAAAGGCTGAGGGAGCTGGGGCTCTTGAGGTTGGAGAAAAGGAGACTGAGAGGTGACCCCATGAATGTTGATCAATATGTGAAGGGTAGATGACAGGAGGCTGGAGCTAGGCTCTGCTCAGGGGCATCTAATGATAGGACAGGGAGCAGTGGGTGTGAGCTGGAACACAGGAGGCTCCCCATCAATGTGAGAAGGACCTTCTTCCCAGTGAGGGTGCCAGAGCCCTGGAAGGGGCTGCCCAGGGGGGTTGTGGAGTTGTCTTCTCTGGAGATGTTTAAAACGCACCTGGCCATGTTGCTGTGTGATTTTGGGCTAGGTGATCCTGCAGTGGCAGGGGGATTGGACTAGACGATGTTTCAAGGTCCCGTCCAGTCGCCAGTGTTCAGTGAAGTTGTGCTTCATGCCACAAGCTCTGGACTGAGGAACCCAGTGGGCAGACGTTGTCCTACATAGTGTGGGCAAGGGTGACACCTACTGGCCAGCGCACACTCGGCTCTGCTTTAGACACGGACGATGTCCTTGTGACAGATGAGGTTGGCTTCTGGAATCGCAGTCTGACAGGGGAGGCTTGTCTGTCTTCAGTTCTGTGGTGCTGAAGGATATCTGCGCCAGGTGGCACCAGATGCTGCAGGAAGCATCCGCAAAGTCAGCACCCTAAGAGAGCAGCGGGGATGTGGAGAGATATATCTACACTCTCCTGTAGGAGACATCACCCTTTCCCTGCAGTCCCTTCCCCAGCCTTGTTTGTTGCTCCTCTGGTCCCGTTCCAGCCTCTCAGTCTCTTTCTTGAAGTGAGCGGCCCAGAACTGCCCCCAGTACTCATGCCTCACTAGTGCCCAGTACATGGGCAGAATTACATCCCTAGTCCTTCTGGCCACTATTGCTGATCCAAGCCAGGATGCCATTGGCCTTCCAGGCCACCTGGGCACCCTGCTGGCCTCTTGTTCAGCTGGTTGTCAACCAGTGCTGCCAGGTCCCTCTCTGCTGGTCTGCTCTCCAGCCGCTGACTGACTCTCACAGGACCATGGATACAGAAATGAAATCAAAAAACCCCAGACATTGAACTTGTTTTCTATTTGTGGGGGTCACGGTGTTGTGCTTCCCTTTTGGGTTTTGTTAATGGTGTGTGGGCCTTGTAGTCCAAAAAGATAGTGTTTTGCTTTTTATTCTGTTGCTTTGCTGAAGAGGTCATGACCTGTAACCTTTTTGACTTCCATCATGAGGGAGCTGTGAAATAGCCAGGTCAGGGCAGGTACCAGGGTAAAAGGATGCCCTAGAAAGAACCAGGTTTGTGATAAGTTGTAAAAAAACGGGCTGCTTCCTCATGGTCTATCAGTACTCAGTGTCCACACTGTCCAGGAATTGCATCCAGGTGGGTTTGAAACATCTCCAGAGGAGGAGACTCCACAACCCCCTGGGCAGTCCCTTCCAGGGCTCTGTCACACTCACTGGGAAGAAGGTCCTTCTCATATTGATGTGGAACCTCCTCTGTTCCAGCTCACACCCACTGCCCTTTGTCCTATCATTAGATGCCCCTGAGCAGAGCCTGCTCCATCCTCCTGACACCCACCTTTGTCTTCTGGGTTTTTAGGGTGTTAAAACTGCTGCTAATTCCTTTGACATCAGATTTACCCTGTGCTTCGTTGTTCTTGTGCTTTTTTCTCCTAGGCAGGCAGCTTTCTGATTCTGAAGACTTGATCTTCTCCCTCTTGGAAGAGTTTGCAAGTTTGATACTCCAGTCTGTTTCTAGTTTGCCCTGTTCTTGTTTTGATGCCTTTCAGCAGATGTTAGTGAGAACCCTTGTAGTGTCACCCCCGTGTGACTTGCAGTCATGTTACCTTTCTGACCTGGAGATCAGTTTGGGTTGTTCTCCTGGTTGTGCAGATATACAAGGCTTCTCCCAGTTTGGTTGTTGTCGTAACTGGTTCAAGCTCACACTTGAGGGGAGCAAGACACAGAGCAGCAGAGCTTCTCTGGCCTTGAAGGACGTGACCCCCGGTCCTTGCATGGCAATTTTAGGCGCAGCGGTAGCAGCGAAGATGTTCAGAGATAGCCACCGCGCCTGTGCCTTCCAGAGAATCTGATTCTGAGTAGTCTGTGCAAATTCCACGTGTCCTGTGAATTCTGGGGGGAGGCTTCCTCCAACAAACCGGCCCTGGGAGCTGGCAGTGCTGCTGGGCGCTGTTACATAACGCCGGGCTGCAGCAGAGGCCTCTCGTGTCCGTTTGCGCTTGGCGGTGTGTTGCTGGCTGCAGAGCCCTGATAACGGCCGAGCGGTTCCTCTGATACCGACCCTAGATTTGTGTTTTAATCTTGCTGCTGCCCAAATGTGCCGTTCTTTTTGTCTCCTAGTTCTTGCAGCAAGCAGAGCAGAGGCGTCCAAATCCCTGCTTGGTTTGTGTCCCCTGGCCTGGTGCAGTGGGACGTGCATACTGCCTGAGCTTTTGCGTTGGGTTGGTACAGGAGGAGGAGGAGAGCTGGGAGAATCCTTGTTTGTGTGTCCAGAGGAGGTCTTGATCCTAAATCCTCTGAGGTGAAGGGAGGGCGGGCAGCTTAGGTGTGCACGTGTGTGTGCCCAGGGGCTGAGGAGAGTATCCCAGGCTGACACTGCTGTGCTGCTGCCAGAGAAGGCAGAACATCGCTGTTGTCTCCTTGTCTCGTGTGTGCTTTGCTTGGTCGTCGGTCTCGTTGTACTCCGTGTTTGGATCCCGGCTGCTTTTGTGAGTAAAGGTTTGGATTTGACCTTCAGAAAGCCGTTGGTGCGTGTGCTGCTCCTTTCAGATCTCGTTCCTTCCCTGCCCTCATAGCAGAGGTAACACTTCTGGAGCCCCAGCCAGTAATGTGGAGCTGCAGGTGAGATCGCGTGCGCTGACCTCTGTGCCCCTCAGATGATGTAGCCGGGCTGGGGTTGCTGGTGGCTGAGGACAGAGCGGGGTTCCTGCCACGCAAGGACGCGGGAACGGGTGCGACACACAGCGCTCGGGTGAGCAGGCTGCGCCGTTCAGTCTGGTTCTCTTGATTCTTGTTCTTCTCCCTTGGAGAGAAGCAAGAGCCCTTGGTGCAGCTGGAGCCCTCACCCACCGCAGTGGTCCAGTTCCTAACGGCACATCCCGATGGGAATGTGCTCCCGAGCAGCCCAGGCGGGCAGCGTCATGCTCAGCCGAGGCAGGAGTTCAGCTCTCGGCTGTAGGTGGAGCTGCACCAGCTCGGTAGTGCTTTAGCCACCCAGCAAAACCCCACAAAACATTCATTTTCCTCCTAAGATTGCATTACATCCTCTATGTTGACACTCATACGTCCCGGCGCGCGGAGCGGAGCGCAGCTACGACGGCTTCGAGGGGAGGATCCCACCCCACGGGCGAGCTGGCTGCCAGACGGCGGACATGGCCCTGCTCCTGCGGCGATTCCTCTGCTTCTTGCTGGGTAAGTCTCCGCTCCCACTCGAGGAAACTTCCCTGTCCTGCCCGCAGCACCCGGGGCCTCTCCTGGCAGCCAGGGGACGTCGGTGCCAGGCGGGACGCGGGGAACGTGCTGGTACCGTTATGAACAAGTGCAGAGCTTGTAACCTCAATATCCACAGTAGAGAGCTCCAAAGGGTCCTGCCTTGTGCTTGGGGTCAGAAGTAGCGTCTTTGTTTGAGGTGGCTTCAGAGGGAAAGCACCTACCCTCGTCCTGGTACTGATTTTCCATGAAATCAGTGCAAAGCTCTTGGGGAAGCCTGGGTTTCTCCTTCCTTCTTTCTTCCCTTTCCTTCTCTTTCTCTTTCTTCCCCTTCCTTCTCTTCAGCCCTCCCCACCATTCCTTCTTTTTCTGTCCTCCCTTTCTTTCTCTTTTCTCTATCCTTTTTTTATGTCTTCCTCTTTCTTCCTTCTCTTCCCCCCCTTTCCTTCTCTGTCCTCCCCTTCCTTCTCTTTCCTTCCTTCACTTTCCCCCCTTTCCTTTTCTGTCCTCCCCTCCTCTTTCCTCCCCTTTTTCTCTTCCATTCCTTGTCTTTCTTCCCCCTCTTTCTCTCTCCTCTCCTCCCCTCCCCTCTCTTCAGGATTTTTTCTCCTCTACACCCTGGTGAATAATGCATTGAGCTGTGCTGCCTTCGTGCTCATCGCTCTGGCACATAATTAACTATTTACTACTCTCTGCCTGCTGGTTCTTGCTGGGAGGAGAAGCTGCTGCTTTAGATGAAGCTCATCCTGGGAAAGACTCTGCTCCCTGGCCGAGGAGGGAATGGTCCCCCCTCAAACCTGTAGCTGGTTCTGCTGTCACTGAGCGCAGATGCCTGTTTAGTTAGGATTTTGCTGCTCTGTTTCCCCGTTCTTCTCCGGTCACACAGAACAGTGGGGATTGGCAGGGACCTCGAAAGATCATCTAGTCCAATCCAGCTCTGGGGGTGGGGGGTTGCACTGGGTGGCCTCTAAATGTCCCTTCAGACCCCTAACTTTCTGTGATTCCCATTCCCCTTTTCCTGCCCCTTGCGCTGGGCTCTGCAGCGCCGGGAAGTGAAGGGAGCAGGGACTGGAGATGCTCAGGGCTGCTCCTTCCCGTCACCCGTGGGGTTGGGTCATTCGCCCCTGTGCAGGCTGCTGATCGTGGCGCTGAGCGGTGGGTACCCTTGGCTGCGTCCCCCTCCTGCCCGTTCTGTCACACAGCAAACCCCAGAGAGAGAAATCCCTGCGTGTGTCTTTGTGCTCAGGCGGGACTGTGCTGAAATGGCAGGTGACAACGGGGAGAGCTCCAGAAGGTCATGGTGGAGTTGTGAGGGCGCTGATGGTGCTGAGGGAGCAGATGGCTTCAAAAGGGAAACAAGTGCTGAGCTGATCACAGAATCGCAGAACATGAGGGGTTGGAAGGGACCTCGAAAGATCGTCCAGTCCAATCCCCCCACCACAGCGGGATCCCCTAGAGCCAGTTGCACAGGAGCATCTCTGGGCGGGTTTGAAACGTCTCTGGAGAAGGAGATTCCGCTTCCGTTAGGTGTAAAATGAGGCTTCTTTGGGCTTTTGGCCTCGGTTCCCTGCAGAAGGCTGCTCAGAGAGGAGGGAGCGAGCCAGGCTCTCGCTCCTCATGACCTGGAGCAGCGGTGATTGGCTCCACACTCCACTCTGCTGTCTTATCTCAGTGTTGAAGGGGTTACCTGAGGGCTGCTTTCACGAGGAGACTCCTCGCCGGTGATGATGGATGGAACGTGAGGAGGCAGTTCAAGGCCACCCAGCTGAGACTCTTAATTTCCTGGGCTCAGAAGTAATAGGAATGAGGAGAGGGGAAAAAATCCCACTGAAAGGAGCAAGAAGAGGGAGAGCTGTGCCTGCCCACAGGAGCAGCCAGCCGCGCGAGGCCATCGGCTCCACCACTGCCGCAAAGTCTTGCGGTGCCTGAGGATTATTTTTGTCTTCTTTCACCTCCAGACAAACCCCCACTTGGGATTATTCCTGCGGGCAACTGGAGCTCGAGCGCCGCTTTCAGAAAGAGCCTGGCTTCGCAGGCTAATGGAAGGCTCCTGCTTGGCCAGGAAGATCCTCCTCGGTGTGGAGAGCGTGGCGTGTTAAACTCCCTGGTGAGGAACGTCCAGCGTTCCTCCTCTTCCAGAGCATCTCTGAGGCTGAGAGGGCTCGAGGCTCCCAGGGCGATAACAGGAGGAGGATGTGAAGTGGGGAAGGGAACTCATCCTGTTGTGTAATTTTGTTCTGCCCTGATTCCTGTAGAAACCAGTGGTGTCCAGGTGTGGTTCAGCGGCTCCACACCTCTGGAATGTTGTGTCTGGTTCTGAGCCCCTCAGCTCCAGAAGGACTCGGAGCTACTGGAGAGAGCCCAGCCCAGAGCAACAGAGATGATGGAGGGAAGGGAGCATCTCCCTGGTGAGGAGAGGCTGAGGGAGCTGGGGCTCTTGAGCTTGGAGGAGACTGAGGGGTGACCTCATGAATGTTGATCAATATGTGAAGGGTGGGTGTCAGGGGGATGGAGCCAGGCTCTGCTCAGGGGCACCCAGTGACAGGACAAGGGGCAGTGGGTGTGAGCTGGGACAGAGGAGGTTCCACATCAGTGTGAGAAGGACCTTGTTCCCAGTGAGGGTGACAGAGCCCTAGCAGGGGCTGCCCAGGGGGGTTGTGGAGTCTCCTTCTCTGGAGACATTTCAAACCCACCTGGGTACAATTCCTGGATTCCTGTGCAACTGGATCCAGGTGATCCTGCTGTGGCAGGGGGATTGGACAGGATGATCTTCCAAGGTCCCTTCCAACAGCTAGTGTTCTGTGATTCTGTGCAATTGAATTGCATTTATTACCTCTGCAATGCTATTGAATTAACCAGCCTGTGCGCTCCTGCTTGTGAATGACCCTGGGGCTTGTGGGTGGTGGAAGCCTGAGTGCTGTGACCCAGAGGGCAGTTAGAGACCTCGTCAGCACAAGAGCTGGGCTTGGCACCCCTCGTGCTTTCATACAGGGGTGGAGGGTCACTGCGGGTCCCAGTACCCTTCAGGTGTCTTTGCTGGGAAAGCAGCACCGCTCCGTGTGGGTGAGGTGCAGAGAGGCTCCATCTCTGCAGGTTATTGAGCTGGAAGCAAAATGCATCAAGACTGTCTTCAGCTGAAAAGGAAAATGGATGATTTCCAAGCTGTTCACATGGCTCAGCCACAGATTCTAGCGTGGAACCTGGATGTGGGCAGTCTCTTGTGAGGCTGCTGCTCTTTGCAGCTGCTGGGGAGTGCGCCAGCGTGGTTCTGTCTCCGAGATGGCTCAGTACAATTGTTCACGGTCCCACATGCCACAGCCTCGTTGAAACCTGAGCCGAGGGTTGAAGCCTCCAGGCCGATGCTGGGCACTTTTAACCTTGGCATTGGTGTCCCTGTTCTTAATATAGCTGGAGGAGAAAATAGTTCTGGGGGCGGTGAGGAGCGCACATTTACCTTCACCATGGTCTTGAGGTCTTGAGCTTGGTGGCCACTCGTTTCTCCCTGACATCTAGAATCTTGTGTCCAGTTCTGGGTCCCTCACTTCCAGAAGGACACAGCTGCTGGAGAGAGCCCAGTGCAGAGCCACAGAGATGATGGAGTGGAACATCTCCCTGATGAGGAAAGGCTGAGGGAGCTGGGGGTCTTGAGCTGGGAGAAGAGGAGCCTGAGGGGTGACCCCATGGATGTTGATCAATATGTGAAGGGTGGGTGTCAGGAGAATGGAGCCAGGCCCTGCTGAGGGGCACCCAGTGACAGGACAAGGGGCAGTGGGTGTGAGCTGGAGCAGAGGAGGTTCCACATCAGTGTGAGAAGGGCCTTCTTCCCAGTGAGGGTGACAGAGCCCTGGATGTGTTCCTGTGTGACTTGGTCTGGGTGAACCTGCTGTGCCAGGGGGATTGAACTGGCTGATCTCTCAAGGTCCCGTAGAATCCCTGGTGTTCTGTGGTTCTGCAATGAGCCCAGCCCAGCGTTGAGACCAAGCTGGCATCCAGCTGCTCCTGTGGCTGGGGGCTGTTTGCTGTGCAGAATCCCATGGGAAGCCCTCGCTGAGCTCTTCCAGCTCATCACGGAGGTGTTTGGTGATGCTAGTGGTCCGTTTGAGGTGGAGCCGGTAGGACTGTGTCACCCCAAGTCTCCAGAGCATGTCTGAACCCTGCGGTTTCCCTGCATTAATTTAATCAAGGCAGATTGCTTTGTAAAACCTTGATAGAGGATATAATTATCATTACTTCATCTATCATGAGACAATTATCAGCCCAGGGCAGGTTTTTACCTCTCCTGATACAGAATTGGCCAGCAGTTGGTTTGCAGCACCCTGGGTCCTCATCGCCTTTCTCCTGCCCCATTTCTCAGATGGGTTTCACAGAATCGCAGACCGTTAGGGGTTGGAAGGGACCTTGAAAGACCATCCAGTCCCATCCCCCTGCCACAGCAGGGTCCCCTAGATCCAGTCACACAGGAACATGGCCAGGTGGGTTTTAAACATCTCCAGGTGAGTTGTGAGGAGGCTCCACAACCCGCCTGGGCAGCCCCTCACCATGAAGAGGTTCCTTCTCATACTGATGTGGCACCTCCCTGTTCCAGCTCACACCCAGGTTTGCTTTGGGGATTTTTATTACGGTTTGAAGCAGGTGCCTTGTCCGGCTGATGAGAGGGGACGAGTCCAACCAGTAGGGTTGATGGTGCTTTGGTGGTCAGATTGCAGCTGAGCAAGAGCCGGTGCTTGTTCCTGATCCGTGTGTTTCTGTTTGACCTTCTCCTGTTCCTGCCTCTTACCCTAAGTCAGTCTTGGTGTTGATCCCGGTGATGTTTATCCCTAGAACTGTCTCTGGAGCATCATCAGGCTGCCTCCCTCTACTCTGCCCTGGTGAGACCCCGTCTGGAGTCCAGTTCCCATCCCACCTCAGCAGCTCTGTGTCCTTCTGGAACTGAGGGGCCCATACTCCAGATGGGGTCTCACCAGGGCCGGTGCTGGTGGTGGGGCTTGGGCAGGCTGTTGGAGAAGGACATGGGTCTCTCTTCATGGCGGTCACTTCGGCAGAGTTTGGGCACCTCCATGCACCTGGCAGTTCCCAAGCCCCTGCAGAGCCCCAGGAGCTGCTGCTGGATCCCAGCAGTGCTGGTGCCCCTGGCCTGACCCAGTCAGACGAGAAGGAGAGGCTTTAAAAAACACATTCCCTGTGCAAATCCAGGACAGAAATAGCCCTGCCAGGGCCAGTGGCTTTGTGTGACCATGGGGCTCATGCAGGCTGTCAGCAAGCGGAGCTGTGGGCAGGTGGCTCCTCCTGACATCCCCTCTCTCTCAGGCTGCTCGGATGGAGGTTTCCTGTGCGCGTCCTGAGCTTGTCACCAGGCTACACAGTGCTTTGGCTTCGCGAAGCCCCAACCAGAGCTGAACCCCATGGGGGAGCCCCATGTTGTGGAAGGTCTTCCTTGGGTGGGTGGGCTGCAGAGGAGGTCGGGCTTGTACCTCAGAGGAGCTCAGTGGCTCTTTGGCTTCCTAGCAGCCCTGTGGAGGCCAGAGGCTCCGTACAAAGGCCCGGGCTGGAAATGTCCCCACCCTGGGGCCAGATCTGGCTGTGTGTGAGGAGCACAAAGCCAGGCTGGGGAAGTGGAGGTCTCCCAGGCAGGCTGGCAGAACGATGCCAGTTCCTACACTGGCAGTTCGTGGGCACCAGCCCAGCCCTTGCCGTGCGAGCGCTGCTGGGAGCAGCGGGGCTATTTTTAGCCCTGCGTGCACTTGCTCCGTCCCGTGGAAAACCATCTGCTGCCTCCAGCGGGGCTGGTTTTTGGCCTGGATTCAAGAGTGTCAACCCCCCCTCCCACAGTTTTGAATTTCTTGGTGTCAAACCAGGGTGTTTCTCCCACTCTTCTTCTGCCTCCGTGTCCTGTCTCCACCCTCCCACCAGTGTTTTGGATCAGAAGGTTGGGGCTGATCCCTCTCTTAGCTTCACACTCCAGTCTGAGCAGGCGCTGGGAGGGGACTCACTCGAACAAGCTCAGGGGTGCTCCCCAAGAACATCCCATCACAGGAGGTACCGGGTGCTCAGCAGGCTTAGATGAAAAGTGGGGCTTAATTATGCTGAGTGACTAATTATGTTGAGTTCCTAATTAGCAGTTGGATGTGGTGGCTGTGCTAAGGGGAAGCAGGCGTCGCAGAAGGGTAGAGGTTGGAAGGGACTTCTGCAGCTCAGCTCGTCCAACCCCCAGAAGATGCTGAGAAATGGACCTGGACTGTAGCCCTAGGGAAGGGTTGAAAAGCAGCCTGGGGCAGCTCAGCACGGGCTCCTCGTGCACAAAGGGGCTTCCTAGCTCTTGTTCCCCCAGCCCAGCTGAGATGGATCTTTGGCTCCAAGAGCAGCATCCTGCAGCGTTTCCACATGGCCCTTTGCTCAGCAGCTGCTGAGCTGGAGGTGGTGAGGAAGCTTGACCTGCCTGGACGTCCGCTTCACTCTGGCAGATGCCCTCTGTAGAAGAGGCTGCAGGGGAGCCACTGCGAGGGGCTGTCACCGGGTCACAGCCCTCACAGAACATTAGGGATTGGAAGGGACCTGCAAGGATCATCCAGTCCAGTCCCCCTGCCAGAGTAGGATCCCCTAGATCCAGTCACGTGGGACCATGTCCAGGCAGGTCCCTGGCAGAGCCTGACCCTGCTGCTCACCCTTTGTCTTGCAGCCCATCACTTCATCGCGGCGACGGCGTGCCAGGAGGCCGACTATGCCTGGATGATCCACCACTACTGCCTGAAGCAGTTCCAGCTCAGCATGGAGGGCATTGGGCAGCGCCTGTGGTGCGACTGGGATGAGACTGTGGGGTAAGTGAGGTCCGTCTGCTCACCCTTCGCAGCACTGCTGGGCTGGCAGCTGGCTCCCAGACTGGGAGGACTGGGTGACAACCCAGGGGGACCTGGTGCCGTCCAGAGGGCCCTCGACAGGCCCTTGAAAATGGGGTGGTGGGAACCTCCCGAGATTTGATGAGGAAAAGGGCAAAGCCCTGCAGCTGGGGAGGAACAATCCCACCTCTGCAATGTGCAGGGGGGTCACCCAGCTGGGCAGGAAAGGGTCTGGGGCCTCTGGTGGCCACCACAGTGAACAGGGCTATTTTGATTCCAGCCCCAGTGTCATGGGCACAGCGGCTGAGCTGGGGATTAGCTGTTGCCTCCCTTGGGGCAGCTATTCTGGGGATGCGGAGGGGTCAGGCTACTGGCCACTCACCCAGCCAGGCACCACCAGCAGGACCCGAGGTCCTGTAGGTATTTTTCCAGCAGCGCTTTGGGTCTCTGGCCAGGGGACGCTTCGCGCGGTGGGTTTGGCACAGCGCTGGTGCAGCAGCGAACGGGACGAGGGGGTCTCCCTGCACCGAGTGCTGCCGCAGCTGTGAGTGTCACTCCAGCTGAGCCCAGAGGCTTCACCCCATAAAGATCCCCCTCGAGTCCGCTCAGCGCAGGGAAGCAGCTCAGTGCTGGGAGCTGACAGCTGCAGCCACGTCCCAAAGGGAGGGATGATGCTCCTGGCACTGCTGGGACCAGCTCCTGCCCGCTCTGTGGGGCTGCTCTCACACCCCCAGTCCCCTCACAGTGTGTCCTCACGTCATCTGGCCATTACCCTACAGAAAAGACTGTTCTCTTATTCCCTCATTATCCACTTAGTTACCTCCAGGTCGCCGGGTCCCTCCCGGACACCCCTTTAGCCCATCTCCAGGCTGGTCCTGGCACCTTGAGGAGGAGGAAAACAGCCTAATTTTAGTTTACAAAGCAAAGTGAAAGATTCCTGTGGGCCTGGGGGAGGAGAGGGAGAATGCTGGTGGTCCTGGCGGCGTCTGTAGGGTAACAGCAGCTGCACCCTGGTGAGGCCACATCTGGAGTCTTGTGGCCAGCTGTGGGCCCCTCAGTTCCGGAAGGACACAGAGCTGCAGGAAGGAGCCCAGCGCAGAGCCACAAAGATGGAGGGAGTGGAGCATCTTCCTGGTGAGGAAAGGCTGAGGGAGCTGGGGGTCTTGAGCTTGGAGGAGACTGAGGGGTGACCCCGTGAATGTTGATTTGTGAATGGTGGGTGTCAGGAGGATGGAGCCAGGCTCTGCTCAGGGGCACCCAATGGTAGGACAAATTGGAACACAGGAGGTTCCACATCAGAATGAGAAGGAACTTCTTCAGGGTGAGGGTGACAGAGCCCTGGAAGGAGCTCCCTGGACGTGCTTGTAGCATCATCTTCTCTGGAGACATTTCAAACCCACCTGGCCATGTTCCTGTGCTACTGGATCTAGGGGATCCTGTTGTGGTGGGGGGATTGGACTGGATGATCTTCTGAGGTCCCTTCCAATCCCTAATGCTCTGTGACTCTGTGAGAGGGAGGCTTGGGACTGAGCTGTGGGGTCATGTGAAAGCCAAAACCATGACCGCCCTCTCTCCCGAGGGAGTTGTAACTGAGGATCAGACACACTCACAAACCTCTTTCTGGACACCAGGACTCGCCTGCTCCATTCTTGCAGCCCCCAGAGCTCTGCCTGGCTGAGCATGACAGGGTGACCAGGGGAGGCCTGGGCAGGAAAACAGCCCCCCTGAGATGTCTCACCAGCTGAGCAGGCTGAACTCTGTGGTGGGACTGGGCTGCCGTGGTGCTAACCTAATAATGTGGCTCTGCTCGTGGCCAGAGAGGGGAACCAGATGCTGTGTTGGAGCAACAGGGTGAGCTGCTCACCATGAGCTCGGGGCCCTGGCAGGGAGGACGTTTAGCCTTGGGCATCAACACTGCTGCCGCTCTGGTGGGAGCCTCAGCCCTTCTGATGAGGCAGCAGCCTGGCTCTGGCTGCTGGGATTTATCCAGAGCCCTCCAGGTCCTCCGTAGTCACTGTGGTTGCACCCTGGGCCAGTGCCTCATGGTGGGGTTGGGCTGATGTTTGGACTGGGTGATCTTGGAGGTCTCTCCCAGCTTTAATGATCCTGTGACTCTAAGGGCTGGGCAGCTCTTGTCTACTGCTCCTGGGCCTTTGCGTTGAAAACCAGCTGTAATTCAACTGCTCCCTTAAGTCCTGCCGCGGCCGAGCGGGAAGCGGTAACTTTGCTCATCGCGACGCTGAGCAGAAGCTGCTTTTAGCAGCTCCAGGCGCCCCGTTAATTCAATCAACCGGCTCAGCAGGGGCTGCCTACGGGCACCACGAGGGAGCTGCCTTCGGGCCCTCAAACGCAGCTGAGGCGCTGCACGGAGGAGGCTGCTCTTCAGGTAGCGCCTTCCCCTGCCCCAGGCAGGGTTTTAATTGGGCATCTGGGGCTCAGGTCGTTTTGCTCTGCTGCTTCAGGAGGGGATGTGAGTGGGATGGGCGGGAGGAAGAGACATCTAATGTCGTCTGGGTTATAAATACATGAGACTGGAGAGTAACAGTGTTACGTGACACAGCTGAACAGGCTGACAGAAATACCACCGTACTGCTTCCAGGTGTTTTAGGGATGTTGTCTGTGGTAACAGAGAATTGGACACTGACCTGTACTAATCTGTCATTCTAGATCAATGCACCCTGGGGAGGCCTCCCCTCGAGTACTGGGGGCAGAGCTGGGCCCCTCACTTTGAGAGCTGGAGGGACTGGAGCAGGTCCAGAGGAGCAGTGAGGCTGGGGACAGGACTGGAGGGAAAGGCTGGTGAGGCGAGGCTGGGGAGGGGGGGGCTGAGCCTGGAGGAGAGTCTGAGGAGACCTTCTCCCTCCCTCCAACTCCCTGAAGGGAGGTTGTAGTCAGGTGGGGGCCAGGCTCTTCTCCCAGGCATCCAGTGCCAGGACGAGAGGGCAGGGCCTGAAGCTGCACCAGGGGAGGGTCAGGTTGGACGTTCGGAAGCCCTTCCTCATGGAAAAGGTCATCAGAGCCTGGACTGGACTGCCCAGGGCAGTGGGGGAGTGCCCATCCCTGGGAGTGTTTAAGGCCAGCCTGGCTGTGGCCCGTAGTAAAAATACCCTGCGAGTCCTCGGTCCTTTGTCGGCAGCCTCAGACACAGCCTCCGACTGACAGAGCAGGCGCTAGATCCACAGGCAGAGTGACACGATCAGAACAAAATGTCTAGAGCAGAGGGATTTCAGTTGGAGAAGACCTCTAGGATCCCCAAGTCCAGCCATAACTGGGCTGTGGCCAGTACTTGACGTTATAGTAGTGGTGCCGGTTGCTGGTGTCACCGCAGTGCCCTTGTCCTGTGTTGCAGCACGTACGGGGAGCTGACCAACTGCACGGCGCTCATCGCTGAGAGACTGGACTGCTACTGGCCCAACCGCCTGGTGGACGAGTTCTTCGTGGCCGTGCACAAGCAGTACTTCTGGAACTGCTCGCCCTCCGGCCGCGCGCTGCATGACCCCCCCAACAGCGTCCTTTGCCCCTTCATCCTCCTGCCCGTCCTCATCACCCTGCTGATGACCGCGCTGGTGGTGTGGAGGAGCAAGCGCAGCGAGGGCATCGTGTAGGGGCGACGCTGCGGCACCGGCGCTGGGGAGAGACAGGAGACCCCACGCTGCGGAATGAGCTCAGTTTTTGGGAGAAACACGGCGGAGGAGCATCAGGGGGATCACCGAGCCCCAGGAGCAGAGACAACAACACACCGCTGCTCCTCCCTTCAGCCCACATGGGCTGCTCATGGTGGTTTAGACCCTGCTCGGTGTGGCCATACGGGATGCCAGGGACAGCGAGGCCACCACAGGCCATCCTGGCAGTAGGGGCCGTTGTGGGGCACTGGGGAGCACTGGGCCTTGGCACCTGCACAGCTCTGCTCGGCCTCTGCCAGCTGCTCCCCACCCGGCACCCGACGTTGCGTGTGGAAAGAGGAAGATGGTTCTTAAGGAAAAAAGAGAGGATGGGGTTAGGGGTGGGTGGGCAGGGTGTGTGTAGGGTTTGAAATCCCACTGGCCCCGTGGCCAGGCTGGTGGCTCTGGGAGCAGCCCTGGGCAACAACCCACCACCACGGCTTCCGCTTTTTTGGCCTTTTAATGTTATTTTCCACACCAGGAAAGGAACCTTCTCCTCTAGCACAAAGGTCTGCCAGGAGCTGGGCAACTGGTGGTGGCAGCTGGTGGCCCCAGTGGTCGCTGCGGCAGCGCCCAGGAGTGAGTGAGCAGAGGGAATAAGGTGCTTTTCCTACCTGAATAAACACGGAAACGAAGCCGGTGCTGTCTCTGGTGTGAATCTTCAACCCTTCAGAGGCTCAAGTGGGCCACCCCACGCTGCCCCCGAAGGAGCCACCGTGATCCCACCTGGTGGGGACTATTTGGGGTGATGCTGGGGTCCTGAAGGTGGGAGGGCTGATGGCAGTGGGGTCCCTGGGTGTGCAGACTGGGGGTGGGGGGGCGGTGTTTGCCCCTTTGGGCAGCATCTGGGCTGCAGGGGGTCAGTGCTTCCCAGGAAGGACCCCTAGGCTGCACAGGGACCCCTACTCCGCCTTCCCATATTTACCTTCCCCAGCGAGCCCAGCGAGACGTGTGGGAGCCGCCTGCTGAAGGCCGTGATGTGCTGGTCCCAGTTCCACGTCAGATGCCAGAGTCGCTTAGGCTGGAGAAGACCTTCAGGATCCAGCCGCTGCCCCACCATCCTACCGCAGCTTATTTCTATGGCTTCTCTACTTAGCAAAGCTCCGGTGGGTTCCTCAGCACCTCCCTGATCAGTGGGGAAGCAGCAGTGCTGAGGCTGTTGGGAGTCCTGAGGTACCTGCTGCTCCCGTGAGGGATCTCCACCTGCACAAGGACAAGCTTGACAGCCAACAGCTCGTGGAAAGGGTGCCTCCAGCATCGTGACCCTCCCTGTCACCACAGAGCAGGGGTGCTGTGGCATCGCTCTCCGCTGCACCGCGTGAAGAACAGGACGCCTGAGGCTGCTCCCTCAGCACATCCAGGGCAGAGAGCTAAAGGCAGATTCCTTCCCAAACCCCTCCTCCCTGCCACTGGCTGTCGACAGAAGTACAGAAGATACAGAATATAGATTTAATTCTCCTAGCACTACACATCGACTTAGTTAGGGCTTCGCCTGGGCTCCTCTCCACTACTTCACACAACGAGCAGAAACAACAAACTAAAACCACCACAGCCCAAGCGAGAAGCTGGGAACGATGACGTGGGAACCCCCAAACGCACGGCAACACCACCAGACATCACCGAGAGGCCCCAGCGCCAGAGGCAGGACCTCCCCTCCAGCCCTTGGAAATCCTGTCTGCTCAGCGAAGGCAACGCCGGCGGTCGTTTGGTTCAGGGGAGATCGCTGATTGCCCGCTCAGGCATCCGGCAAACACGCTGCTTCGCTCTCCGGGGTCTGCTGGGCTGTCCTCCCCCACCCCTCCCCGCTCCCGGCAAAGAGGTAAAATAAAAATGAGGAGTTACAACTTCGACGGCGGTTTGTTTTAGCATCTCAAGGAGGCCTCATCGACAGGACGCACAGGACGGCCGGGAGAGCAAACACCGGTGACAGCAAGCAAACAACTTTCTCAAGCCACAGACACAACCTCGCGCTGCACTGACGCTGAGCTCTCCTTTACACAGGGACAAGTCATGGAGTTAGTTTTCTTCTTCGGTTACGACATGGACACGGGACTGGTACAATCCGGGCTGCTTCTGGTGGTGGTGCTGCTGCTGAAGGTTAAGGACAAGTCTAGTGCGGAAGCCATGGTCCTGCCATCCGTCCTCCCTTCATCATCTCGCGTAGCGCTTAATGTAATCTTCCACTTTACTCCGGAAGTCCTCCTGCGGGGAACACGGGCAGAGTTAGTCCCAACATGCCAGCACAGGACTCACCGTGGTGGACCCCCGTGTTAACGCCAGCAGGGTCAAACTCCCCCTGGCCAGTGAAAGACCTGCTGCTATCTCCAGGACCCAGCACACGTTTCCAACACGGGTAGGAGAGCAGAGGTGACCACTACAGTGTCTGCAGGCAGATGTCGGTGCTCCAGGACAGCATTTCTGGTGGTTTACAAAGCAGGGAGGCACAGGAGAAGGACCTTCTTCCCAGTGAGGGTGACAGAGCCCTGGAAGGGGCTGCCCAGGGGGGTTGTGGAGTCTCCTTCTCTGGAGACGTTTCAAACCTGCCTGGATACATTCCTGTGACTGGATCTAGGGGCTCCTGCTGTGGCAGGGGGACTGGACTGGCTGATCTTTCGAGGTCCCTTCCAGTCCCTAATGTTCTGTGATTCTGTGCAGTGATGCAAACCCTGCGACGCTGCCCTCCGCTGATCCCTGCCAAAGCCAGGAGAAGGCTGTCGCACGGTGAGAGCTCCAAATCAAAGAATCAAGCAGCAACGACCCGTCAGAACCTGGGATGGGCCAGTGGCAGCATCCAAGCACGTCTGTCACAACACTCACCTGATAACGTGAAGCCTTTTGGGGTCACCACGGGGTACAGAGCTGAACAACAGGCAAGCACCAAGAGCTGCCCAGGCAGCACCACTGAACTGTCCCAAGAACCACACCTCGCAGTTTCTGAGGGTGTCACCCACCCAGGGCCACCAGCACTGTCAGTGACCATCCCTGATCACCAAAGAGCTCAACTGCTCTTCCCTGCTCTTGTGGGAAGGAGGGCTCCAGAGACCGCTGCCGCCACAGGGGCTCAGTCACCAGAGAACGGGGCTGACGGCGCTCACTGCCTGGGACCCCCCAAACAGGAGCCTCTCGCCACACTCTGTCCTCACACACCAGATGGCTGCGGCAGCTCCCAGCCAGCACTGCCCTGCCCTGCTCTGGGAGCGCTTCTGCTCGCATGCGGCACTGAATATTCAGCAGGGCCGCGATGAACGCGAGCGGGACGCGCGCTGCATTGTAACGAGGACGTGCGACAGCCCGGTGGGAGTAGTGGGGGACTGGCGGAGGGGACGTGCGGCTCACCCAACGCACGGGTGCCGACACACGGGTGGAGCTGTTCGCTTCCGTCTGCGGGTGACACCAAGGAGCAGCACCCAGCCCCGAGACTGTGAGGTTCTGCTCAGCTCTCAAACCCACGTATGAGAAGAAATCATCCAAAACAGGAGCTGATCTAAGGCTGGAGCAGGCCCAAAGCAGCTTCACCCTGAGCTGTAGGGAAGTGTGAGGGAGAGAAGAGTGACACGTGAGGAACCCTGTCAGAAGTGGTTGCTGCCAAACACACTTCATTTGACAGACACTTCACACGGGGACAGTCGGTGAAGGGGAAATTCAAAATCCATCTGGATTTCCTGAGCACAGGAAAGACACTGAGGGGCTGCCGGGGTAGCGGGGGAGCGTTGTGGAGTCTCCTTCTCTGGAGACATTCAAAACCCACCTGGACATGTTCCTGTGCGACTTGGTCTGGGGGATCCTGCTCTGGCTGGGGCACTGGACTGGCTGATCTTTCGAGGTCCCTTCTGATCCCTAATGCTCCCACTCGAGATCTTGGTGCCTCTTCAAAACCCGGGGTGTGACCCGATTTGACCCCACCAAGAGGGGACATCATTTCTCTAACAATTTACACTGTGCTGACGAGCTGCTTGTTTCTCTTGAAGCTTTTAACTGGAGGAAGAAAGCAGCTCTGCCTGGTCTCCAAGGCAAACACCATTCTTCTCCGTGACAGCTCTAAGAAGTCTGGAGAAGCTGGAATAGAAACCACCTCAGGAATCTTTCTTCTTTCTGCTTTGGGGGTTTTTAGGGTAAATTTAAAACAAATACATAGACAAGCATCTACCTGCAGGAGATTTCCCTCCAGGAGTGTTTCTGAGCAGCTCTGTGGTGCAACTTCTGGTCCATGAACAGTGTGGGGGGAAGAACCTCTACAGAGGTTCCAAGACCAAGCAGAAACAGGATTGATTTTCGCAGCTGACGTGCTCTCCTCCAGATTCAAAGGCTGCTTCCAGACACCAAATTGTTCTGACTCTGCAAAAGGATCTGTTTTGTTGGTGGCAAAGTCCTAGAGGGAACCTCAAAGGTTCAACCCCCCCACAGCGAGCAGGGACATCTTCACCTAGAGCGGGTTGCTCAGAGCCTCAAGGTCCAACCTGACCTGGGATGTTCCCAGGGATGGGGCAACAGCCACCTCTCTGAGGGGTTTCACCAATCCTCAGCACAAAGTCTATCTACCCTGAATCTCCCTCTGAGCTGAAACCATCAGCCCTTGTCTGGACATGAGGCTGGACAGTGAGGTGGGGCTGCACCAGCTCAACAAAGTGCTAGTGGAGGACGCAAAGGGTTGATGCTGGGGCAGACACTGCCTAATCCCTTCATTTATCACCTGGGTGCTGAGGCAGAGTTTGCTGGTGACTGGGCAGAGCTGTCAAGACACCACGTAGATGTTCTGCTGCTCAGCAGGAGCTCCAGAGGCTGGAGAACTGGATGGAGCAGAACCTCATGGAGCTCAACAAGGGGAAAGGCAAAGTCCTGCCCACGAATAACACCAGCAGATGCTGGGGGCTGCCAAGCAGCTCTGCAGCGCTCCAGAGCGCAGGCCTATTCCCACGTAACCCGCCAGCCGCCCGGCCAGGCTCTGCAGCGTCTCCTCTCTCAAGAGCATCATAATCCATCACTTCAGAGCCCTGCACATGACGCTGCTGCTGTTACCAGAGGATCAGACCGACAGACTCCACAACAATAGCCAAGCTTCTATCAGAGAAGCCGACAGAGAGAAAACAGAAACACTTCAAACACGCGAGCGCCGCTGAGCCTGACACATCTACCCGCGCCGCGGTGACGCCCACAACGCATGAGCAGCTTGTTAGAAGTCTGGGTTGTAGTCTTGAGAAGGGAGGAGGAAGGTGCTGGGCTTGTGAGCTCTGCAGCTCCTTCATTCCCAGCTCTTTGTTCCACACCTGATTGCTGCTCTCTCACACTGCAGCGTGCCCAGGAGCAGACTGGTTAGCCAGTACCACACGGACCAGTCCCCTGCTTCCCCCTCCCAATCATGTCGCACCGACTGCTCCCAGTGAGCTGGTTTCTTTCTCACCTCTCTGAGGAGTTCAGGGACACCTTCTGATGGCAGCTTTAGTTTTGGTTTTGAAAACTACGGCCACAGACTCCAACCACACAGGAGAGACCACATCCATTCAGCCAGGCAATCGATGCCTGTAGTAACTACACCCTGGGCATCAACAGGACGAGGGGGTGGTGTGGGGCCACAGCCATGCACCTCTTTATCAGACACACGGGCTTATCGCTTCCACGACCCAAGAAAAGAACCCCTCCAGGACAAGAGTCTCGGCTGTGCTGGCGGTCCGGTGCCCATGGAAACCCCAGTCCCATCGTGACCCTGGAAACCAGACCAAGGATTTCCTTTGCAGGCAGACAAACAGAAAGGTAAAGGTGAGGGTCCAGCTCAGACTGACCACGGTCACTGCTTCTTGCTCTGTGCACTTTGGCTTCCCCGCGTGGCGGGACGACAGGGAGAAGTGGCCTGCCTTTACCCCTGCAGAACCCAACCGGTCGGAGCAGACACTGAACAGGTGAGAAAGGCTGTCTCAGCAGAGCCATGACAGCAAGACTGAGGCACGTTCAAGGCAGCGTTACGGCAAGGAGAAGAAACAGACCACAAATTAAATGCTGCCAGGGCATTAACGCGTGACTAAGAGGATCCAGATGAATGTCCAGACCCTCACCGCTTTACTGTCCTGCCCAGGGTGAATCACTTCTCTCTCAACATCACTATGTTCCCCCCACAGTGAGCTCTCCACTGGCATGAAACACACCAGATCACTCTAGCTGGAGAAGAACCCCAGGACCACTGAGCCCAACCACTCTGAACACGAGCTAGGCACTGCCTCTCAGATCGAACTCAGCACTGACTGGGAGCCTCACCCACCGACAGCAGAGCCTCTTCCACTCACACAAAACTAAGCGTCGCGCGCAGCTACAAACGCCGCTGCAAACCATCAGTAAACAGCTTCCTCGGAACACGGGGGACAAACCACATCCTGCTTTTCTTTACATCCAGGCAGTTCATTATCCGTCAGACCCGGCTGAAATCACAGTCACTGCCAGTCCTAACAAATTACACTAATGGCTGTAAGGAACTTTCAAGAGAAGGTGAGGCTTGGCTCAGCTGCAGCTGGTGGAGAGACCCCGGGGCTCTGCAGCGGTGACAGGCTGGTTGTCACTCCTCACGGGACGAGTTACGAGTCTGAAACTGAAGGATCACCTCTTATCTGCTAGGTCTTCCTGGGTTACCTACCGGTTTAGGCCTTGCAAGGCAGCAGTCAGCCTGATGACTCTGCAGCAGCCTCTGGGACTGAACAAACCCCAGGCTCGTGTTTCCAATCACCAGAGGCAGGCTTCGGATCGGCTGTTAACCTCTCTGGAATGTCAGCAGAGGGATCCCAGATTTCAAGTCTGAAGTGAGCTCAGCGAAACACCGAGCCCTCTCCTCCCGAAGGGGCACGGAGGACAGCTCAGTGCACACTTGTTTTGGCTGCAGCCAGCCGCGTGCTCCCACTCTGCCAGGCGGCCAGAGGCACTCTCTTACAGTGTCGGTGTGACACACAGCTGTTTGGATCTGGGTGCATCTGTACAACTGCTCACACACAGGTTAGCTGCTCTGGCTGCACCCCTCTGGGACTCCTTTCCATGCTTCATGGCTCGGAAGGCTTCCCAAGGCCCTTTGCCAAAGTTCAAAAACCTCCTCTTCCAGAGTAGGTATCTACTAGATGTTTCTCACCTTCAGCTGAGCCCAGCCCTGAGACACTGGCAAATACCAGAGGAGCTACAAGACCTCATTGAACAAGAAAGCAGCTAGAAAGATGAACTTTGCTGTCCTGATGTTTCCTCCTGACAAAATGAGATTAATTTAGGTGCACTGCCTGCCTTTGTGCTTTCAATCTGCTCTTCTAATCAGCATCTACCTGCAACTTTCTTCAGTCGTGACGGTTAACTTCCAGTTACCGACACAGGTTTGGCAAAAAGAGGATGAAGTCCCCAATGCTGTTTTTAAGCCAGATTTCTCCTGGCTTAATACAAGCATGGAAGAGATGAGAAGGAAATAAAGCTGCATTTGGAAAGAAATGGGAGGAGATGAGAGCTTCGTGCAGACACATCTGTGCCGAACGTGCACAAACGGAGGGAAAAAGCCTCAGGAACAAGAAGGAAAAGATCATCTGTTCTGGGGATGTGACTACGTTACGGTCGATGGTTGCCACGTACGGCCAGTAACAGCCCAGAGCCTGGTCTCCTCTCCCACATACAGCACATTTGGTTTAAGCCACTGGTTGCTGATCCCGTGAGTCACCCGCTCGCCGCCCGAAGCACAGCTCCGGCGCTCCAAGGGGAGCGGCTGGGACTCGCCCAGCACAGAGTGTGTGTTTGTTTCGGAACAACGCGCTTTAAATAAGGCGCTGACTCACCTTGTCGTGCAAGTGATGCTCTGCTGCCTCGATATTCAAAGGATCGTCAAAATTCAAGAGATCCTGCAGAAAGAAACGGAGAGGTTTACAGGCATCCCACTCCCTGCACCGCAAACGGAGCCAGACCCTAACGAGAGGATGAACGCAGCAGAGCACACGAGAGAAGCAAGTGCAGTGCCCCCCTCTCCCTCCCTCCACGGGCAGCCCTGTCACAGGCAGCCCTGCCACAGGCAGGTGCAAATGGGTTTGATGACAGCAAAGCAAATCACTAGTCAACCAAAGAACGGCAGCAAGTCACCAGTCCCCCTCTGATGGCACCCACGCACAGCCCTGTGACGCTTCTCTCTGGCAGCGCTGCCTTTCTGTTTGAAAATGGGGGTTTAAATCACATCTTGGAGGAAAGTCTGAAGGCTCTGAAGGCTCAATGGCTGCTGATTTTTGTGCAAAGTTAAGGCCTGAACTCTCCTCCCCTGCAAACAGCCAACACAGCCCTGGAGCTCGGCACAGAGGAAAGTTCTAGTGCAATGGGAAAATCATGGCCAAGAGGGAAGTGAGGGCAGAGGCCCCAGGAGCAAAGGCCACGTGGGGCCAGGGAGCAGAAATAATCCAAACAAATCTCATGCCTGCTGGTCTACTAACAATAAACATTAAAACTTTGGAAGTAGGAAGGCTTGAGGACTGAAACTAAAGGAAACCAAGACACTGACAGAGGAGGAATTGTCATAAACCAGGGTTCTAGTCCATCTCATTTTCACTCACTTTTTTCAAGAAAACCCCACAGGACTCTGCCAGGCCAGTATCAGCTCTCCAAAGGCTAATTATTCCTAAGAAGCTGGGCCTGAAGGAAATCCACGAGGGAAGCTGGAGCGCGTGGCTCTGACCGGCCGAGACAAATCCCTGCGCTCCCCGGTTCCTGACCATTGCTCTTCGCAGCTGTCTGCCCTACAGACTGTGTCTGCAGGCACCTCCTCGTGCCCGCAGCGGATCCTGCTCTCTTCCAGTCACTCAGCACGCAGCAGCAGGCTCACTGCAAGTGCAGCTGCTCTCTGTTGGGAAGGGATGTGCTCTCCACTCTTTGACAGCAATTTACCAAAGCTGTCGACACAAACCACTCCTCTGGGGGCCAGGAAAGGTTAGGGGATTGTAGCCAGTCGCCAGCTCGGTCTGTGCTCATCTCACCATGAGCCCACAATCATGCTGGGGCTGTTCTCTCCAGAGTCAATGACACATGTACCATCAGGCTAGTGCCTCTCCTTGCTGTCTCCTGACCTTCCTGCCCAGAAGCAATGTCTGTGGGAGGGGGTCACAGCCCTGGACTCCCTGAAAAAGGCAGACTTTAGACAATAAAGACTTGGCCTCTCCATTTTCAGGGCAAAAGCAGCCACTGCATCCTGCCTGCCTCTCACAGCTTCCTCCTCCATTTCCAAGTTGCTCCTGCAATGACAAGCAGGGGTTTCTTGGTCCCTGAACAAGATCACATCCCATCTGGTGTGAGTTGGGGCTTATGCAAGCTGAGCAGGAATGAGACCACAGGGCCCTCAGTAACTCCTCAGCATCTCTTTCATAGCAAAGCTTAACACCAGGCCAGTTCCTCCTCAGAGCAGCGTGAGATCTGTGCTGCCTGCAAACCAGCAGAGTGGACGTCACACCGTGTTCACAAGTAACTTCTTAACCAACTAGCCCACGGTAGATTTGGACCTACAGCAATGCCTGAAAACACTGGCCCTTCAGACCACTGTGTGAGCCCTGCAGTCACAGAAACACAAGCACGAGACGATTTCATACTTGCACAGCACCCACCAAAGCCAAACCTTAGGTTGAAGAGGCAAGAGATGGGGCTCACAGGAGGGGATGCTGAAAGCCAAATCAAGCAGGAAAAAGGAAGCTGGATAAACAAGATACTCATTTACTCACCGTAAATAAAGCGTTTAACCCCCAGACAACATCCTGCAAAGGAAAAGCACAGCCAGTCAGACATGGGTCACACAGTTAGGGGTATAACAGAGCCTCACACTTCATTTTCCTACTAATCCGTTACTAGAAATCAAACCTAAGAGTGATGTTTTACTAGTTTAAATCCAAATATTGATAAATCTTTGCATTAGTTTGAGACAGACGTATAGATATGTCATCCAAACCACAAGTGCTGCATATTCTAACCAAGCTCACCCCTGAACTCACGTGTAGCGTGAGTACACACCAGGACACGACACCTCTGCAGAAAACCATCCTGAACCAACACAAGAACCTCAGCACACGTGTCTGTAAGGCCGTGAGCTTTCCGAGGGCTGTGTTCTCCCCCGCCACTGCGGACACCAGCGCTGCCTAGCAGAAAAGTGGGGTGCTGCTGCGTCGGAGGCAAAATCACTCTGCGTTACGGACTCGAGCAGAGCTGCGTGCAGATAAGCACCTGCCTCCACACTTGCTCCGCTTCCTCCTGATGAACTACAGGGGATTTGCCAGATCTCTGACAAAGATTGTGTCGGATTTACCGATTTCCTATCTTCTGGGGTTTTTCAGGCAATAAAAGCATCATCCTTGGCTTCCAGCATTCCCTGCACCCCTGTGTAAACACTCTGCTAACAAAGATTAACCCCACCTGCAAGGACTTTACCTTCACAGGCAGGAGCAGGGCAGATGGCACCTCACACACACCTTTACAGCGCTGTGCTTCACGGAGATCTGCTCTCCTCACAGTGCTGCTTCTACACCAACAGCACGAAAGCTACGACTGACAACTACACCCGCAGCGAGGAGCGACCAGAGAAAACTGAGCAGCTCCTGTGCTTTTGGGAATGAAGCAACAGGGTCTGCTCACGAGGGACCCTGCAGAAAAGGCTGCACAAGTCCCCAGCCCTCTTTTATTTGGGTTTTGCTGCCCTTAGGGAGCCCCTCTGCCTATCTCTGGTGACTCTACATCAGCACAGGCATCACCTACAAGCTGAGACACAGAGACACGCAGCGATACAGAACCATAAGGGCTGGAAAAGGTCTTCAAGATCATCAAGTCCAACCATCCATCCTACAGTCCCAAACCACTAAACCATCTCCTGAAACTCCCTGCCAGCTCGATTGTTGAACCCCTCCAGGGACAGGACCTCCAACCCCTCCTTGGGCAGCCTGTTCCAAGGCCTCCCCACTCTTTCTGGGCAGGAGTTTTTCCTAAGACCCAATCTGAACCCCTCCTGGTACAACGTGACCCCACCATCTTTGTGAGCCAACTGCAAGCCTCAGGCAGGCGAGTGGTTTTAATTGGCATCTACTGCATTAGAGGATTCAAAGAGGATACTCAAACCCCAGCAGAGCAGCAGCTGGTTAAATCCACAGTGGGTAAGTGGAAGAGGGTCTAATGAAGAAAACACACTCTGCCCCATGGCACTGCCACAGTTTTCAGCTCAAGCATGGGGAAGTCAACACGAGCAAGCCAGCAGATGAACAGGCTGTTATAAATAACCCTTTACAATCAGCCCTCTTCATTCTTGAGTGTCTGTGTGTCGCATCCAAGCGACAAGTTACGTTAAACCTCTGCCCACAGACTTATTTCTGGCATGCCAAATGAGGGAACAAAGACCTCCTGCCACTGCAGCGGTGGCTCAGGTTCAAGAGCGACGGATCCAAATCCTAAGTGCAGCGTTTGAAACAAGCTCGCTCCGCGGCTGGAGAGCCTCAGTGTTGTGCTGATGGGTCCTAGCTCAGTGAGTCACCAGATCTTCCCCCCTACTCCAGGTGGCAGTTCCCACGTGGCACCGAGGAGCTGTGTGGCAATGGCAGCACACAGCACCTCCTTTTGAAGGAGAGTAAACACCTAAATTGTAAATTAAGACTTTCCTTTAGCAGGCAAAGGAACTTTAATGCATTAATTTCAGCGGAGAACGAGCCAGACAAGAGCAGCTAATGAACTTCCAATCAGAGAAACTTCTTTAGAGATCCAAGGAGCATTTCTGATCTAACAGGCTGATTAAATTACAGCTCGTAGCGGAACCATTTTTTATACACAAACAATTTTACCCGCTCAGATCAATGAAAGGAGCAGCAGATGTCTCATGCAGATTTCTTTGGGGTTTGGTTTTTTTTTTCAAACCAAACCAGTAAGCCCCAATACAACAGGTGCCAAACTTTGAAGACCAGTTTGGAACAGTCTTCTCCCAAGTCAAATGTTCTCACAGAGCTACAAAACATGAGGGGTTGGAACAGATCGTGAAAGATCATCTCGTCTAATCCTGCCCCCCCCCAGCAGCTCTGTGTTGTTCTTGAACTGAGGGGCCCAGAACTGGAAACACTTTGTCCTTCACTGTTCTTCTGCTCCTCTCTAATCTTGGATATAACAGTGCTGTGGCCTTTTGCTGTGTTTCCACAGCAGCTAAAACACCGTTTCCACCTGGAACAAGGCGATGAGAATGTGGAGAACATCACCTTTCTTTAGCCAAGTACCACGGCCATCTCAATGCTCATGTGCCAGCTGTCCCAGCTCATGCTTCCCACCCAAACACAACAACAGTAACTTACTTAAAGGGCTTTGGGTAATTTAAATGGCATGAACTGCTCCAGTTAGCAAACACAAAAAAAAGGAGGAAGGCTGGAAAACGATTTCTTTTGTGCTCCAATATACTGGAGGGAAGAAAGCAGGAACAATGGCAGCCTGTTCCTCTCCCAGCCCAAGACAGCTGCGAGTTGCCAAGCATGCAGGAGCCCCTGCCTGAAGTCCCTTGCTGACTCCTTGCTGTCTGTCCCCAAGGTTACCTCGAACGAGCAAACAATCTCCTATAAACTGCTCCCCGGGGAATTCTGTGATGGCTTCTTAATGAAGCTCGCCGCAGCGATTACCTGCGCTAACAGCGACCGCCCTGCGAGACCAAGGCTGCTCAGCTGATTGAAGCCGACACAAGCTGCGTTTTGGGGGAAAACAAGCCCTGGTGTCATCAGACCGACTAACGGGCTGCACTGCTCTCCTGAGGCACACGTTAGAAATGTGCCAGCAACAACAGCTACTGGGCCTGCAGCAGATGCCATTAAGAGAGAGAAAGAGAGCTTCTGGAAACCTTCTGCGAGGCGAAGGTTTGCATGAGTGAGTATTCACTCCGGCCTGGGCACAGCCAGAGGGGAAAAACAGAATCATCCAAACAAACCTGACGTGCTAGGTTTAGAAGAACAGCCACAACACTATGTACCCCCAGGAAAAACTTCCCAAGGCTTATTTTAAGAAAAACAGAGTAATGGCAGGTCCACACAGATTGTATTCCGTGCCTTCTAAGTTTTCTTCACCAAATACTGCACCTGAGGATTTTCTGGCCTGCTGCTTACTCAGTTTTCAGAGGTAGAGAAGAAAGGCAAAGAACCAGGGCTGTAACGAGGGACAGTGTAAGCACTTCGGAGAGTAAAAAGGCACTGGAGAAACACACATCTTTCCCCCAGCACTGTTCTTTTGACTCATAGAATCAGTCGGGTTGGAAAAGACCATTGGGATCACAGTCCAACCATCAACCCTACTCTACAAGGTAACCCCCAAAACAGATCTCCCCCAACACTGCATCTAAGTGTCTGTCAAAGTCACCCAGGGATGCAGATTCAACCACCACCCTGGGCAGCCCATTCCACTGCCTGACCACTCTTCTTGTGAAGACATTCTTCCTGGTGTCCAGTCTAACCCTCCTCTGTTGGAACTTGAAGCCCTTCCCTCTGCTTCTGTTCACTAATGACCTGTGAGCAGAGCCCAGCACCAGCATCTCTCCAGTGTCCTTTCAGATATAGAGAGCGATGAAGGTCTCCCCTCAGCCTCCTCTTCCTGAAACTCAACAGCCCCATCTCCCTCAATCTCTCCTCATCAGATTGATTCTCCAGGCCCTTTGCCAGCTTCACTGCCCTCCTCTGCCCTCGCTCCAGCACCTTGATATCTCCTCTGTCCTGAGGTGCCCAAAACCGAGTACCCAGTACTCAAGGTGCAGCCTCCCCAGTGCTGAGTGCAGGGGGACAATCACCTCCCTACTCCTAATTGTAGAGAGTGATAAAGTCTCCCGTAATACAAAGAGCCACTCTCTGAATAAAGTGACAGGAGGACAACGTTAAGCCAGGAGAAAAATAGCAGCAGCAGCAAGAATGGATGAGCACGACAGAGCATACAGGTTTTGGGGTGGTTTTTTCTTTCATCCTGAAGACAGTGGCAGTTACTGTCTGTTTAAAATACCCTAGTCACAAACTTTTGACAGCAGACCATCTGTTTTTGTTAGGATGATGAATCAAAGGTTTTGTGCTTATACCAAAGCTTTGAAACCTCCTCAGGTCTGTGCTTAAACGTCGAAGCAAAGTGAAACACAAAATCTACAAGAACCATCCCAGTGAGAAACTCAAAGGCAGGCAACACCTCATCAGGAAAATCCTACAGGAGACAGCACAGACTGACAGAACCTGGGAGATTGGAAGGGACCTCGAACGATCATCAGGTCCAATCCCGATCCTATCGAACAGAAACCAAATAAATGAATAAATCAGGAGCAGACACTCCAGGTGAGCTCTCATCACACCCTTTAAAAGGAGTTCCAGCGCTGCCCAGCCCTGCAGAGTCAGCGAGCAGACCTGTGATTCTTACGGTTCATAGATCAGTCACCGATGTTATTTCCATCCCTCGTTTGTTAGAGGTAATTGCAGAAGGAACAGCTTGACTTTTAGAACCGATTAGGCAGCAGCCACAACGCACAGATCGATCGCTTCCTTTCCTTTGTTAAAATCAAGCACCCAAGATAAACTCCTAACAAAGTGGAAAAGCAGCGTTCAAACGCTGATGGGTTACAGGAAGGGGAGGTCTTGTCCTCACCAGGCCCATGATGCTCAAGTGAGGTGCAAGGATGTGCGTGTTGAGGGCTAACAGGAGCTACTGAAGCCCTTCTGGGTTGAAATCGGAAGTGCTGAGGGAGAAGCAGCAAGGTATCAGAGGAACAGAGTTATTTCATGCTAGACGTTTCAAAGCTAGACTTGCAGCTACATGCAGAGAAGTAAAAGATGACACAGATCAGTCAGAAAGCATCTGCATCCGTTTGTGCACCATCTGTAGCCTGTGGACCAAACTGCTACCAGAAATTATTCAAGCATTTAGGGTTTGGGAGTGGTTTTGTGGTAACATGTTCAGAATCACATCCATGTTGTAAAACATCAACCTCCCAACAATCTGTCTCAGGGCTAAAGCCCGGGTTTCTTCATAATCTGATTGCCCAAGATTCCAATAAAGGAATTCAGAAATACAGACTCACAGAACATTGAGGTTTGGAAGGCACCTCGAAAGATCATCCAGTCCAATCCCCCTGCCACAGCAGGAGCACCTAGACCAAGCCGCACAGGGACACGTCCAGGCGGGTTTTAAACATCTCCAGAGAAGGAGACTCCACAGTCCCCCTGGGCAGCCTTCACTAGGGCTGCTGCTGACTGTGCTCCATGGAAACTCTTTGAGTAGCAGGAAGAAAGGAGAAAAATAATGCTCAACACTTAGCACCTTAGCACCTCAATCACAGAGAGACAACAGTGAGTGCAGCAAAATGCTACAGAGAAAATTGAGTTTGCTTCCCTCCCACCCTTAAGAATTGTCTACACTGTTAAAAGGCATTTTCCCAGATAACATCTACAGAGGATTTTATTTCAGAAAGCTAAAAGACATCATTTAAATGCCTCTTCAAGTTTCTACCCTTTCAATACTACAGGGTAGGAAAGTATTGAATTCAGAAGGTCACAGGCGCTTGCCTGGAAGGATTTCTGGAGTAAGGACTCTGCTGCCACCACAAGGACGCGGGAGATGAGACGCGAGCGAGGACTTGCGACACCTAAAACCTCCCCAAAGGGTAAGCACGCAACACGGATGTGTGAGAGAGAAAAGTAGCCTGGATCCCATCTCCTGGCTCTGGTTTGCTACCAGCCACCCCCCGTGCCAGGGAATGCTGTGCTCTGGGGCTGGCACCGACCCACTGCCGCGCATTAACGCACCTAATCTTAGTTTCTCTGCTGACATTTCACATTCCATGAAGTGGCAGCACGACAAGTGAGAGAACTTTTAGTGAAGCTGCACTGACTCTGAAGATGAAAAGGAGTGAAAACCCTGGAGTTTGGGATGGCTTTTAAAGCTAGAGAACGTGGGGTTGCAGTTGTGCTGCTTCAATACCCACGGAGTTAAATAAAGAAACAAAAAATGTATGGAAATATACAAATACACTTCTATAAAAATGTAAATAAAGTGTAAATAAACTTATTTTAAAGTTAAACTACTGGATTCCTTTTCTCTTGCTGAATTCTTCATGTCAACACCCACTGAAGCTCCTGTTGGGGGTTTTTTTTTGGTTGGGGTTGCACATGTTTTTTAACCCTTTAACTTACTGAAGGTAGAAGCAGCCTCAAATGCTTCAGCAATTTGAGTCTGCTGGTAGTTGACCTTTCAGGATGTTTAATCTGTGAAGTTAATCACAAGCAATTAGCAAACTGATGCAAGAACAGAATGAAGATGTGTAGTGATCCTGCTCTGGCAGGGGGACTGGACTAGATGATCTTCTGAGGTCCCTCCCAATCCCTAATGTGCTGTGAGTCTGTGATTAACCCAGGTGCCTTCCTCCTACACTGCTCCCCAGCCTACCCTGGTACCTGGGGCTGTTCTTGCCCAGATGCCAGACTCTCCACTGGCCTTGTTACAGTTCATTCCCTGGTCAAAGGAGTGGTTCTGCTAAAACTAGCAACCATTTATGGCTTGAGCATTGCCACCACCACCTGTTAAAAAGACAGAAAGCTCAGCTGTTTGTAGAGCAAACCACATTAGCTGTCTCTTTCCCAGCTGAATAACAATATTTTAAGAGTTTGATATATGAATCCAAAAGGAAATGGTACCTTTAATGTTCTAGTTGGAGCCCAGCCAGTGCCATCAATCGAATGTTCTCTCAATAGACTGGAAAAGAAGAACACATATATTACACTTCGTCTGTTTGGAGGAAATCTAAACCTGACAAGTCAGAGCAAAGAGCAAACCCTGAAAACTCATCAGCACCAACAGCTTCCAGTACTGAACTGACAGGGTTCAAGTCAAAATGAGGTTTTATACACTCTGAGGGTGAGGCATACCGAGGCATTTTTAAATTACAAGAGGCGTCTGGATCGCACAGGTGATCCACACAGTTATTTACTGGATGTGCCGGAGTTTTAAGCCAAGGAAATACATCCTGAGATTCCTTGCTCAGGGTAGAGGGGTGGGGAACAGGGTGATCATACTGGACGAGCCCATTCCATCTTAACTGAGCTGCTGATCTCCTTCCTGTGCCTTTAAGAAGAGAAAATATGCCACCACCACTAGTGCACCTCAAAACTCGTTTCAAGAGCATGAAAAAATAACCTTGTGGATGCAATTTTTGTTCATACCCCAGAAGCAAGAGGAAAAGTGCTGCTGAACAGGCAAGAGCCAGGATTTTCAGGTTCTGAACACTTTTCAGCTTGCTCTCTGTCTGCCCCCATGAAATACAGTGCAGTGCAGCCCTTCACCTCATCACAGAGCTTCCCGCAAACTTCAGAGTGCAGAACAGGCTAAGGCCCCCCAAAAAAGCATTAGAATATCCACTGACAGAGCTCAAAGTGATGCACAGATCAGCTGAGCCTCATCCAGAACCTTCCAGCTCCCAAAGCTTCAGGATCTCTCTGTTCATCTCCAGCTTGGAACACCAGGAGCCAGAACTTGAGAGGAACAGAATCACTACGGATTGGAAGGGACCTCGAAAGATCATCCAGTCCAATCTGCCTGCAACAGCAGGATCACCTAAACCAAGTCACACAGGAACTCATCCAGGCGGGCTTTGAATATCTCCATGTACTGACCTGGGAACTGTCTGGCTCTAGCAATGCTAAAACTTTCTGATTGAAACTCCAGCTGGCTGAAAATGACTGTAATGAGGATGTCAGTCCTGGAGATAACCTGCCTTATGTGACAATTCATCACCACAGAATGTCAGTTCCAACAAAACTTCTGCCTTCCTTTTGCCAGCAGAAAGCATCAGTCGAGGTAAGATTGCTTTTCATTAAGTCCAGACCTGATGAATATGGTCCAGAGTAAACACAATCTATAAAGCTCAGAGATATCACTTCCTCTGTGCAAAACTCCCACACCTGACCTGTTTAGCCATTTGGTAGATTTTAATCCAAGGATGACTACTGAGTCATTCAGGCTGGAAAAGACCCTTGGGATCTTTGAGTCCAACCATCAGCCCTACTCTACAAGGTCACCCCTAAACCAGATCCCACCCAACACTACATCTAAATGACTTTTAAACTCATCCAGGGATGAGGACTCAACCCCCACCCTGGGCAGCCCATCCCAGGGCCTGACCATTCCTTCTGTGAAGAATTTTTTTCCTGATGTCCAGTCTGACCCTCCCCTGTTGGAGCTTGAAGCCCTTCCCTCTGCTTCTGTCACTAATGACCTGTGAGAAGAGACCAGCACCAACATCTCTGTAACTCCCTCTCAGATAGTTGTAGAGAGCGATGAGGTCTCCCCTCAGCCTCCACTTCCTCAGACTCAACAGCCCCAGCCTTCTCCATCTCTCCCAATCTGATTGATTCTCCAGGCCCTTCCCCAGCTTCGTTGCCCTCCTCTGCACTTGCTCCAGCACCTCGATGTGTCCCTTGTACTGCGGTGCCCAAAACTGGAGCCAGTACTCAAGGTGCAGCCTCCCCAGTGCTGAGTGCAGGGGGCAATCACCTCCCTCCTCCTGCTGGAATCAACACATACCATGGCCTGAGGAATGCTCAGTTGGGAAGAAACAGTGACAACCAATGTTTTTTCTGGTTTTAAATATAACTGGCAGTATTTTCATGCAAAGGCCCTCAGATAAGCTGATTGCAGGTGCTATATATAGAGTGCATTCTCCATTAGAACAGGCAGAAAGCAATCCAGGCTATTTTAGTTTTCCCATCTAAATGGCATGACACGCCAAGGTTTGACATGTTAAAGTACCTGACAATCAAAGAAAGCTGAGGTTTCACTGCAGATGCTGAAACAAATGACTCTGTTAGTCATGTCCCACCACTGTGTTCATCCTTCATAATTAAAAGTGTTGAAAAGACAAGAAACTGAAATACCTTTGAGAATGGGAGGTTTTATTTAACCTCAGGGGATGCTGTGCTCTAGCCAGCAGCTTAAGCTTTCAGCTATGTTTGGTGTTTAGTGTTTCTTGTATCAAATAGCTTCTTCAGTCTTTTGCCTTGCACTACTTAAACTGTCCAAGCTTTCTCCTCCAATTGAAGCCACAAGGGCTCTGATGGAGATTAAAATGCAACAGGCCTGAAAAACAGAACTCTGGGTCTGTCCAACTCACTAAGTGCAGCAACAATTTCTTCAACAAATCAATCTCTTCTTCAGTGCCAAGTTGTGGCAGCAACTGGTTTGGATTTTCAGAACAGTTCTCAAAAATCTTCCTTAAATTAATTGCTTCTGCTTCATCTGCTTCTCCTTTTATGCACCATTAGCTTGACAAATTACAGTCATGCCTCTCACTTCTGCCTGTGCTTGGTTTGGGGGGGAAACTCATTTACTACCAAGCAAAACCAGCCAACAAAAAGCTCTCCCTTCTGTAAAGCTGTAAAGGCCTTGATTTGTGCTCCCCAACTCCCTTTTAACTGGCACGTGTGTCTCACAGGGGGTACTAAACAAATGGTAAATACAGAACTGCTACTGTCAAAGTTTAAGGAACAGTTTTTCCTTCCTTTTTTGCAATAGAAATGGCTTTCCAGCAATCAGCACACTCAGGCATTGAACAGGTACAGCCTCTCAGGGCCTGATGACTATTGACTCCGGGACAGAATACAAAAAACCAGCAAGCTTTGTTTAGTTTGGAGTTTACATTGTTACTCCAAGTAGAACAAAACGCTAAGTCTCAACCAGAAGTGGGAGGCTCTACACAGTCTCTAACACATGGCAAGCACAGTATTTTCAGTGGATTTCTAAGCTCCTGCCACTGATTCATGGAATCTGGAAAAAATACTGGCATGGAAGTTACAGACACAACGTTTTGTGACACAGAAAAAGCTCCCAGGTTAAAGAAGGAGAAGGCTGTTGCTACCTTAGGCAGATTTCTCCCGTCTCTGTAATGTTTGGATGCCAGATTCTGGTCAAGCATTTTACCTTCGGAGGCTGCCAGGAGAGAAAAACAAATGATGTTATTCTTTAAAGACCAACCGTGCTGCTGTTACCTGCCACTGAACTGAAAAAGGCCGACACGCTTCATGCAGAATCACAGGACATCAGGGACTGGAAGGGACCTCAGAAGATCATCCAGCCCAGTCCCCCCACCACAGCAGGATCCCCTAGATCCAGTCGCACAGGAACACATCCAGGTGGGTTTTAAACGTCTCCAGAGAAGGTGACTCCACAAGCCCCGTGGGCAGCCCCTTCACCCTCACTGGGAAGAAGTTCCTTCTCATATTGATGTGGAAGCTCCTGTGTCCCAGCTCACACCCACTGCCCCTTGTCCTATCACTGGATGACACTGAGAAGAGTCCAGCTTCATCTTCCTGACACCCGTTCTTCACATACACATGCTGCCCAGGTGTCTATGTCAAAGACACTGACACTACAACCTCCAGGAGCCACACCAGCTTTCCCTGCCTTTATAGCTTCTCTCAACTCTTTACAAAAGCTGGGCTGGCTTTTTCCTAGAAAAACATAACTTCAAAGAAAGTTAAGAAAAGGTGCTCTCCTCTCCAGTCTCCCTCATGGGGAAGAAAACATTCCATGTCATACACTTCCTTCACACTCAACCAGTAAGACAACGATATAAAGCGGAAAACGGAGTGATTTTCCCCCCAAGGCTTTGTTGGAAACCGGCAGAGGATGCGACGCCAGTAACTGCGTCAAAGGTTCCTCTAAATGCAGACCTTCCTGTGCACAATTGAATAGGAAGCACCGCAAGAAGCATCAGGAAGGTGCGTCACCTCCGAGCACTAACATGACGACCCACCCAACTCCTTGGCGGGCGAGATGGGCAGATTTACGGACTCCACGGAGAGGTGTCTGGAACGACAGGTTGGTGAAATACGGTCTCGCTTGCTCTAGTTTTGTGAAGTAAATAAAAGAGCTGGCCGTAAAAACGCCGGTAGCCTAGCAACAGCTCGTTGCTCCAGCCACACTAGCCAAATTACAATTTGCAGCTTTCAATCAAGCAGATGATTTCTGATAGGAAGCGTGCTGGAATACAGGAGCACAGAGCAGTGCCTTCCGTAGCTGCAATTAAATCACACGTTATAGATGTGGAGCTATTCTCCTCCGCTGCTTCCCGTGAAGTCTTCAGTCAGGAAACAAGATAGCTCCAGCTGCTGGACCTGCAGGGCGGCATGATGCGTTCTGTCTCGTCGCTTTGCTCTCAACTGCCCAACTTCCTTTAGAGTAAAGCATTTTTTAAAATTAGAACCCTTGGAGACGGGGTGTGGAAACAGCTGTGGTACTGAGCCACAAGATTCCAGATAGGGTATCACCAGGGCAGAGTAGAGGGGGAGGAGAACCTCTCTCCATCTGCTGACCACCCCCTTTCTGATCCACCCCAGGATGCCAAAGGCCTTCCTGGCCACAAGGGCACATTGCTGGCTCGTGGCCATCCTGCTGGCCACCAGACCCCCAGGTCCCTTTCTCCTCTGCTGCTCTCCAAGAGGTCAGTCCCCACCCTATGCTGGTGCCCGGGGTTGTTCTTGCCCAGGTGCCAGACTCTACACTGCCCTTGTTATAGCTCATTAAGTTTCTCCCCACCGAGCTCTCCAGCCTGTCCAGGTGCCGCTGAATGGCAGCACAAAACTCAGCGACCTGCAGAAAGCAGCCTCAAGCTTTGCCTTTGAAACAAACACTCCTGTAAGAAGTTTTCCATCTGCACAGCTTTTCATTAGCTGCACCTTCGTGTTGTTTTGAAAGCTGATGCCTGGTTCTCATGAAAGCGAAAGCAGCAGGATTTGTTCAGTGCCGGGAGATCAAGATGAAAGAGCAAATTTCTCCCACGTGCACCTTCACACAGGGAATGGATTGATGGGTTAAAAAAAAAAGTGAGTTTTTTAGAAACGGCATCTTTTCTTAAAAAACTCCCCCAAATGCTCAGAGTGAGTTAACAGGCATCTCTTTTGGTTTTTTAATGGCGTGGAAACAAAAGGATCACTTTGCGCTTTCATCGGTGGTTTTCATTGCTCAATATCTGAACAACCCACTGCTGACAGTAAGACAAAGGTGGTTTCTTCTTTCTCCTCCTTCCTCCGTTTGACAGGACAACTGCAGCGCTACCATAAAATTCATCTTCAGACAAAACATGTCCACCTCAATCTCCCCTCTTCCAAAGCTGTAACCCTTTCCCCTTGCTCACAACAAGCAGCCAGCCTCAAGGAGATTCTCACAGAAGGAACGGATCCACGGTCACAAATTCCTTTCAGCAAACATTTCTGGGTACACGGGATGAAGCTCTCCTTCCAGGATGGTTTTTTCACTGTCTCTGGAAAGCAGGGGCCTTTGCATTCAGTGTTTCTGTGGTTGTGTCCTTGGGAGAGTGACCAGCTCCCTTCTTGACTGGGGCTGCAGGAAGCATCACCCCACAGCTCACTTCAACACTCCACAAAAAGGATGAGAATTCCATTGCAGAAAATGTACTGCAAGTGATGGCTTTTGTAGCTTCAAAACCAGACGCTCCTGCATTCAGCGAGCTACAAAGATTAGCTGGAAGAGGATGCGGCCTCCGAACCAGAGCGGCAGTGATGACTACCCAACCTTGTCCGGTATTTCTTACTCCTAGCCACAAAGGTGTTGGGCACTCGTGCAAGGAGCTCAACGCACAAGCGTTGCCTGAGCCCCAGCAGGTCTGAGGAGCTCCAGTACAACCACTGCCATCTCCTGTTGGGTCCTGTTCTGCCTGGCAGCAAGCAAACCAGGGCCTCGGCGTAATTACCTCAGTATTTGTGAGCATATACATCATCATTAATGACCTGACCAGATTCTAAGACTCAACCTACTGCATGTTTTTTCCTAAAAACCACATAAACATAAAGTTTTTACTTTTTGTTCCCAGTGAGAGGCGCTCAGAATTTTAAAAAGCATCTAATTAACGTTTGCTGTGGATTTTCTGCCAGCGCTGAGCAGGGAACCGTAACAAACCAGCAGATTTATTAGTTACAGCGACTGGGAATCGAAAGCCCGGACCAAAAGAACCATTCAGCTCTCCTGGTAACACCCAGCAAGTGCTTTCCTGCAGCAGCACTGTTTAGGTGAATGTCTTAAACAAAGGAGTTAAAATGAGGATGCATCATGTGCATGGAACTGCACTTACTGAGGACAGCTCAACATCAGACAGCAAAAGAGAGGGCAGAGGTTCCCCCTTTCTGCTGAACTCCTTTTGCATGTCCCACGTGCTTGTAGACTATAAATACAGGAACATTAGCAAACTTGTGAAGGCATCTGCTGGAATGTGAAGCCAACTGCTCTGCTTTCAGAAACATGGGATTGACTGGAAGCCTTAAGGTGCTGCTCCCTGAGCTCAGACTGGGAATTTGAACTGCTGCGTTCCAGGCTGCGGCACCTCCTTCATAGCTGCACACCAACAGTGCAACTGCTGCCCATCCACAGCACCGCACTTCGGCTGGGTGCAGCTGAACTGCAGCCAAGGTCACTCTGGAAACACTGCTGTTGTATTCTCCCCTAGACATTCTTCAGCCTCTCTGAAAGAAGAGCCTTGAACTACCAACGACAGAAGTATGAAAACACAAAGCTGAAGGACTTCAGAGGTCTGGGTCAGGTTCAGGTTAGTCTGGCAGGGGTTTCAGACACAGCGAGAGCCCTGCTGCATAAACAGATCTGACCCAGCGTCACTAAGTGCCCAGACACAGAAAATACACCCACACTGGTCTATGCTGGACATCAGGAAAAAGTTCTTCAGTCTGAGGGTGGGGGATCCTTGGAACAGGCTGCCTAGACAGGTGGTGGAGGCACCATCTCTGGAGACGTTCAAGGTCAGGCTGGATGGGGCTCTGGGCAATCTGGTCTGGTGAGTGATGGCCCTGCTTGTTGCACAGGGGTTGAACCAGATGACCTTTGGAGGTCCCTTCCAACCCAACACGTTCTGTGATTGGGGTAAAGTTATAAAAACAAGCAAAAATATGAAAAAAAAACCTGAAACCAAAGGAGGCTTCCTTCTTGAAATATATATGGCTAGATGTAACTACTGCAGCTCAGCCTGAGTCCAGTTCCCTTATGTAGAAGCAGTAGGTTTCATTCCTGTGAACCAGATGGGTGCCCCAACTGTTTCCTATTTCTGGAGTCAATCTTGTTCTTTTGACAACTAAACCCTGAGAACAACATCTGAAGTTATTTTTGTTGTAATTAAACTTCCTCTCCCTTGCTAACTCCTGCAGTTTTAATAAACTACAACAATGAAGTAGCAATGTTTCTCAGACTTGAATAAGCCAAGCTGCCTGGAGCTTTCTGCTTATCTAAGACACCGGTATCAATTGTAGGTTGTCTGAGCTGTTTGTTTAATAACTATTGACACTGACATTTTTTTAAAAGATAATTAATCTTGAGACCTCCACAAATAACAGAAGAGATGAGAGTGGAACCTCAGCCAGTAGAGAAGACTCTCAGGTCTGACTCCTCTGTGCTCCAAGCTCTACCAGCCAGTTTCTGTAAGGCATCATCTCACTGAGGTCAGAAAAGCCTGCAGGCTGTTTTGTTGCAAAAGAATAGCCAGTGAACTGATGATTAACACACCAAGTTCTCTCTGAAGTCCTATCACCTGGACAGGCAGTCTAAAATGACAACTATTAGAGAGTATATGATACTCACCACCATATTGTAGGCATCGGGAACTTCAGTTTCAAACTGAAACTTTCCACCTTGGTAATAGCCCTCATCTAGAAAAGACAACACAGGAGTAAGAATTACAACAGCAGGCACCACATAATACAAAACACTGCAGTGGTTTGTATTTACATCTGCTGCCATTACAAAGATTAATATAACAGCACAGCGCTGTCTTCAAATAGAATCAGAGAACCAGCCCTCATCCCAACAGCTCCCTAACCCTTACACCACGGCCTCAAGCACTCTAGCTACTCGGTTTTTAAACACCTCCAGGGATTGGGACTCCACCACCTCCCTGGGCAGCCTGTTCCAGTGCCCAACCACTCTCTCAGCAAAGAACTTCTTCCAACCCAATCTAAACCCCTCGGTGCAACTTGAGGCCATTTCCTCTTGTCATATCATTAGTAATTTGGGAGAAGAGACCAGCACCAGCCTCGCTACAACCTCCTTTGAGGTAGCTGTAGAGAGCAATGAGGTCTCCTCTCAGCCTCCTCTTCTCTAGCCTAAATAACCCCAGTTCCCTTAGTCGCTCTTCAAAGAGCCTGCTTGCCAGACCTCTCACCAGCCTCACTGCCCTTCTCTGAACTTCACCAGTGGCCACCATAATCAAACTACCAAACACTACACACCGTCTGCCAACCAGTCCAAAGAGAGTGTGAACACAGCACCTTCCTTTACTCCCCAAACCCTAGCAACAGAAATTTTAAGTCAGCAGAGTCAACACTCCTGTAGCAACCCCAGAAAATCCACTTTCCAGGGTGATACCAAGCCAGAGGAACCTTGGACTGAACTTCTCAGGCCTCTATGAACAGAATCCTGCCCACATGATCCATCCCACGCATTGCTCCACATCACCAGCCCTCAGAACCAACTGGAGGGTGTACCTCACCCTGCTGCAGGGTTTAGCAAGTCTTTGCAGGCCTGTGCTAGGAACGGTGAGGTACGTGAACAGCGGTACGTGGGAGCACGCTTCAGAGTGTACTACAACAAAGGAGCTCCCTGCTCTTGTATTGTCATTTCCTTCGGCTGAGCCATCAGTCAGGAAAAGCTGCCCGCCCCTCTGTCAACCTCAGGCTCAATAATGAATTATTTAAGCAGCTACATTTTAAAATACAAAGCCTGAAAATATCTAGTTGCATTTAACCAGAGATAATGTCACAGTGCAACAGTCAGCCTGCAGCTCCTGAGGCGGCTGTGCCTGCCAGGTGAAGTGCCTGCAGGAGATCTCAACTGTGTTTGGCATTGCCACTGAGTTTTCTCCTTAGGAAATGGGAGCACACAGGTACTCAGCCCACACTGGGGGTTTGGGACACCTCAGGAATGCTCAGGCTCCAACTCCCTTGAGTTCTCTAGCTCTCTGCATTACACAGCCACAGTGAACATCGGAAGGTCAAGAATCTTGGTTGGCCTTGTATTTTTTCCCATATTTTTTAAACACTGCAACTGAAAGTTCTGTGAAGCAATCCATGCTTTACAGAAAGATTAAACACATTTTTCTTGTTGTCCAGCACATCCAAGACCACAAGGACATTCTAGCTCCTCTACTACAGGTCATCAAAATCCTCTTTCAGGATGATGTCTTCTCCCTGTGTCCACAAAGAGGAAGAAATCAGACAAGGAGAGCTCAGCTGGAGAGGACAACAGACCCCCTCTCACTGTATAAAACCATCACGGCAAAGAGAGTGCAGAATTACTGAGATGAACTGGTGTGCACTTTAGACAGACTTCACAGAACATCAGGGACTGGAAGGGACCTCAAAAGATCAGCCAGTCCAATCCCCCTGCCACAGTAGATCACTTAGACCAAGTTGCACAGGAACATATCCAGGCAGGTTTGAAACGTCTCCTTTCAAAGGAGACTCCACAACCCCCTGGGGCAGCCTCTTCCCCTTCAAAGACAAGTCAACACTCATCACTTTCCTGCATCACAACCTTTAACTTTATACTTCAGGTTCCCCATGGCCTCACTCTGTGCCAGCAGGAACCAAGACGTGCACTGGGTACCCTACTGGTTCTGCTATAAATTAAGCCAGGATATATTCACCAAATCAGCAGAGTAAAGGATCTCTCCTTCACTCTCTCTGTGTGTTTGTAAATCTTCCCACTACACAGTAATAAATCACGCCGCTCGCTATTAATCGCTCAAATGTCTATTAAAAATTCATCGCTCTGGGGAGCCGCAGTTCCCAAGCAGATATCTCGCGCTGCAGTAACAAGATGAGCCTTCGTGATGAAGTGAAGGTTCTCCCAGATGCGAGTTTCCTTCCGTGTATCCCACAACATCCCTACAGAACGGGGCAAAGCCCCTCAACTCTTTAAGTCACGTAACAGTGGTGGGAAAACCCAAAGTTCTGACAAAGTGAACAGTGAGGAAAGTGCAATAAATAAAATAAAGCAGCTTTAGCACATGAGTTAGGAAGTTGAGCAGTGATGAGACTTCTACAGAAAAGGGAAAACCCCTGAGCTCCAGAATCACAGAATCACTCTGCTTGGAAAGGACCCCTGGGATCATCGAGTCAAACCACACACCCTACCTTGCAAGGATGTTTAAAACCCACCTGGCCATGTTCCTGTGTGTCTTGGTCTAGGTGATCCTGCTGTGGCAGGAGGATTGAATCGCATGATCTTTTGAGGTCCCTTCCAATCCCTGATGTTCTGTGACTCTGTGATTATGTGAAATGAGCAGCCGATCTCATGAAGAGAAGCAAAAACTGTCTCTTCCTCAAGACTGTCCAGGCTCACACAAGAATTGTTTAGTCACTACAAAAATAACTGCCTCAAAACGAACACTTTGGCCCAACAGAGCCAGAAGAATTCTGTGGTAACCACACAGCTCCCTCCCAGCTATCCCAGAGAAAGCTAAGCTGTAGCACACAAAGATTTTCTGAGTATGTGTTAGGTTGTGCCTTTAGAGCTGTGCTGAGCTGCAGCTGATCACAGTACTCGGTACCTGAGTTATGCACAGCTGAAAATAGATGTTTACTTGGGTCAGGCTGCAACTGCAGAGTTCAGCTGCACCGCTATATTTAGGGTGACAGAATGTTAATTAATATCACCTCATTCCCAGGATCGCTGAGCACAAGCACCATGCTCTGCACTCAGCTGCTTCTGACTGCAACATCCTGCTGCACAGCAGAATCAACAGACCAAAATACCCCACAACGATGCATTTAGGCACCTTCGAACTCATGTGAAGGAGTGATTGATGCTTCATCTTCCACACATTCCTAAGCTGCACTGTGATGATCCTGTGAAGCCATCTCACTTCCAAAACATGACAAGGCAGCATCATATAAACCAAAGGACATTCTGTATGAGCAGGCTAATGTTCACCAAGTACACACAGACATCTCCCACCCTTGCAGAAAGAGAGGTTATGTGTTCTGTAACAGCACTTCCATTTCTTTTTGATTCTGCTCCCTAGGGCAGTCTCGGTCCTTTTTCCATCACAAAGAGGAGTCCCATGAATGGCCACGTTAACAAAGACCACCCAAGACTCCTGCCTCCAAGAAAGCACTAATTGATTTGGTTAATCAGTGGCAACAGTGACATCTAGTGCCCGTGTAGCCTGAAGACGCTGGATTATGAGACACATTTCTACGGCCCTGCTCAGTTAAGCCTCTGTTTCTACAGGCAGGACACTGGACGGCTGTCATCCGGCATCCCAGCTGTGCCATCAATAAGCAATCACGGAAAATGAGCTGGCAGGGAGACGCTGACCCCAGCACGTCTAACTCCCAACAATTCATCGTACTGCACACATCAGGGCTCTCCTTTAGGCAGCTACACGGTCTCAAAGGTAACACCCAAGGAGAACAGGTGAAGTTTAAACAACCTTCCATGCAAATTCACACAGCACAAACACAACCCTGTTTTAAAAGGGACAGCTGTGTCAGCAGACGCAGCAGTTGCAGTTGGCTACTGAGAGATGGATTTGGAAACTGTACATTCTGACCACGTTTTTAATTGAAGATCATGCCAGCAGGTGCTTCACACTGCGCTTAAGTTGTGTTAATAATGCAAGATCCAATTTCCACATACTTGAATATGCAAACACTGAGACTCCTACGTGTTCAGCATCATCAGGCCTGCCTAGATTAAAGCTCTCCAGCAGTGTTATAGATAACATCTCTCTCTTCACCTCTGCATAATCAAGCCATCAGTAGAAGAGAATAAATCCGCAACATAACAGGGCTGTAATACAGGGATTTCTCTAGATGCATTCCAAATCTTACTGCAGTTTCTCTAGATGCATTCCAAATCTTACTGCAGTTTCTCTAGATGCATTCCAAATCATACTGCAACTTCTCTAGATGCATTCCAAATCATACTGCAGTTTCTCTAGATGCATTCCAAATCATACTGCAACTTCTCTAGATGCATTCCAAATCATACTGCAGTTTCTCTAGATGCATTCCAAATCATACTGCAACTTCTCTAGATGCATTCCAAATCATACTGCAGTTTCTCTAGATGCATTCCAAATCATACTGCAACTTCTCTAGATGCATTCCAAATCATACTGCAGTTTCTCTAGATGCATTCCAAATCATACTGCAACTTCTCTAGATGCATTCCAAATCATACTGCAGTTTCTCTAGATGCATTCCAAATCATACTGCAACTTCTCTAGATGCATTCCAAATCATACTGCAGTTTCTCTAGATGCATTCCAAATCATACTGCAACTTCTCTAGATGCATTCCAAATCATACTGCAGTTTCTCTAGATGCATTCCAAATCATACTGCAACTTCTCTAGATGCATTCCAAATCATACTGCAGTTTCTCTAGATGCATTCCAAATCATACTGCAACTTCTCTAGATGCATTCCAAATCATACTGCAGTTTCTCTAGATGCATTCCAAATCATACTGCAATTTTTCTATATTCCAGATAAAACAAGGTTGTTTGAAACTGGCTGAGAGGAAAAAAGGCTTTTTTCAATCCAAGTGAGCAAATAAGACCTGAATATTTCCTAATTTCCTGACCGGGGGGGGGGTGTTTATTGGAATCTAGATCTCAAAATCCACCTGAGGTGCTCTATAAAATAATCACTGCATTACAGGCTTTCTTTCACTAGAAAGGTCACTGAATTTTTGAGCAAGCCCTTAGAACGACGTTTCCTAAACACCAACACGAGCAGAAAAGAAATATGCTTAAATACATTACCTGGGATTACAGTTAGCTGAAAGTAATGAAGCTTGTTTGGGTCAGGAAAATTCACTTTACACGTACCTGTGAAGCAAAAGAACACATCAGGCAAGTGGTTTCCCACCAGGGAAAGGACATAGCTCATCTCCACATTCACTCACGATTAATCCCTACCCTGCAGGCAAGTGATTTCCTCCTACACTTTGCCCACAGGCACCTCCTCCCTATAGAGTTACAAGTCACCTGCAGTAATAGAAGTTCCCTGCTTTGTTCTGAGGAAGGAGTTCATTTCCTTCCAGGGAACCACAGTGCCCCGAAGCACTTAAAACACCAAAGGAACTGCTCTTCTGCGTAGGCAGTAGCTACACATTAAGATGACAGCAAACTAGTGCCAGGGCAAAAGGGCAGGGCCTGAAGCTGCCAGGGGAGGGTTACACTGGATGTCAGGAAGGCCTTCCTCACTGAAAAAGTGATCAGACAGTGGAAGGCACTGTCCAGGGCAGTGGTGGAGTCCCCATCCCCGGAGGTGTTTAAGGACAGACTGCATGTGGCACACACAGTGCCCTGGTCCAGCTGATGTGGTGACATCAGGTCATGGGCTGGGCTGAATGATCTCACAATCATACAGGTTGGAAAGAGCCTTTGGGATCGAGTCCAACAATCAATCCTACTCTAAAGTAGATCTTAGAGGGCTTTTCCAGTCTCAACATTTCTGTGATTCTGTGACAGCATGCTGAATGGGCACCTCTTTCTTACAAGCTCCTCAGCAGTGATGTGTGTGGTTTAAGATCTGAGATACGCTGTGGGCCACAAGAAGCCATGCCATGCTAACAAACGCCTGTGAGAAGCCGTTCCGCTGTCAAGTTTCCTCTGCATAACCAACTACATGAATTAAGAGCAAAGGCTATGGAGCAGCACCACAAACCCAACACTTCAGTTTTATCCTTGGACAAGATGGATTTAAGGATAGTGAGAATGAACAAGTGTGGCAAAAAAGAGAGTTGAAACATCCATCTGATGAAAGCAGTTAGTGCTTTCCATTCGACAGATGCAAGCTCACAGCATAAGGGCCCTTTGTTTGCATTTGATGACACAAACCAAGTGGCCTTTCCACGCACAAAAGTAGCCTTTCCTGACTTTGGCAGAGCCAAGCTGTCAAGCTGGCACTGGAAGATGTGGATATCCATGGATGTATCGTTACCCACATTAAGAAGCTTTTAGCTTCTTAACCCATTGGGCTGGTCGTTCTTTCTTCTGTAGTCAAGAAGCAAAACATCTCTGGAGCTGTAGATCCTACTGGCCTGAAAAAAATAACTAGAGCTGTACCCAAACCCTAGTAATGTCTTTGCATTCACAGAATCATAGAACATTAGGGATTGGAAGGGACCTCGGAAGATAATCTACTCCAATCCCCCCTGCCACAGCAGGATCCCCTAGATCCAGTCGCACAGGAACATGTCCAGGCAGGTTTGAAACATCTCCAGAGATGGAGACTCCACAACCCCCCTGGGCAGCCCCTTACAGGGCTCTGTCACCCTCACCACGAAGTAGTTCCCTCTCACACTGATGTGGAACCTTCTCTGTTCCAGCTCACACCCATTGCCCCTGTCTTGTCATTAGATGTCCCTGAGCAGAGCCTGGCTCCATCCTCTTGACACCCACCCTTCACATATTTATAAACACTAATGGGGTCAGCCCTCAGGCTCCTTTTCTCCAAGCTACAGAGCCCCAGCTCCCTCAGCCTTTCCTCATCAGGGAGATGCTACCCTCCCTTAATCATTTCTGTGGCTCTGTGCTGGGCTCTCTCTGTGTCCTTCTGGAACTGAGTGGCTCAGAACTGGACACAACAGAAAAGTCCACACACCAAAAAACCAACAGGAGTTAAAAATTATAGAGCAAAATCTCTCTAATAAGAAAGAAGACTCACACATAAAAATGTCTCTTCCTGCCCTTCCCTTCTGCTGTTCTGTGTTTCTCTCCTTGTAACTCCTCCCGGTTTGCAAAGTACAAACCCTGATTTTTAAGAACTGAGCAGTGGTCTAGAGTTAGAATCATTAGCAAACAGAAGGTGCTCATCAGAGGTATAGAAAAAAAAAGATGCACAAAGCTCCTCTTGGCTGGGGAAAGACTAGAAACACCCCGAGCTGCCTGTCAGCACACTCAGAGAGAAGATTCACTGCTTCTCTTCACGAGATAAGCATATGGACCAGACAGTGTGAACACACAGCACGGTGAAAGCCTGCACGTACACTCCCAGCCTGCTGCAAGCAGCTCTGCCTGCAGGGAAAACATCCTGGATTACTCTGAGCCAGGAATGAGCACCACAGGGAGTTGAGCAGAGCGAGCGCTGAGCTCTGTATTCCAAGCACTCACAGCAGAATGATGCTGCTCTGGTCAGCACCTGGAGGGAAAGAGAGCTCAGCAACACCCACCCTTGGCAACATACAGAGAGCAGGAAGAACTTCACTCCACTTTGTAAAAGGGTGTTCTACTGTCCATGGTTGTCCTAAAGCTAAGGAAGGAAAAATGTATTTGATTCTAAACTATCTTCAGCTGTAGAAGCAACAGAGCTTTGTTTATTTTAATGAGGCCATGACTATGTTCAGCTTTTAGTATAACATTTCAGGGTTAAAAACCACATTACCTTCCTTTTGTTTCAGTTTTGGTTGGGGGTTGTTTTAAGGAGGATGCAACACTTGTTTTAGGGGTTTTTTAAACTCAATTTTTCATGAGCTTTTTCACTATTAACACACACATCAGGTAACAGCTTCTTGTGAAGTCACAGAGCACTAACCAAAGACAACGTTTCCTCAGAACTGAGCTATTCACTCTGCCCCTAGAACAGAATCTCCAGTTTGAGAGAATGTAGAGAGAACAGGAGTGAGGCAACCAAAACTCTTCAGTTTAGCTACTTTTTGTGCGTTTTGGGAGAGGAAGCTGCCACTCCACCAGCAACCAAACTCTGGAACCAAGGGTTCACTACTGCTTCCAAAGGACACCTGAAGGGTCCCACCTCTCAATAACTCCTCTAGAGGAGGCAGAGCTCTGCTCAACGTTCCCTTCAGCATTTGGAATTCAGTCAAAACATTCAGTCCAGCGGTCCTTCTCCCCAGGAAACACATGCCATTAAAAGCTGTACTTACAAGGTAAATTAGCTTCAAGTTCTGCAACCTCTGTCGAAAGAAAAAATAAACACAGTTATTTATGCAAGCAGCAAGCTGGTCCTTGAAGTCCAAACTGGCAGCACTAATGTAAACCATCCTGCAAATCAAGTTGCACTTAAAAATGTAATTAATTGAAGACAAACCTCCACTTCAGGCACCTGGCACAGCACTGGTCTCTGATAAAAGCTGCTGTATCATGGCACAACTCCCCCTAGACTGCCCTGCTGCTGAACAAACTACAGAGTGTTAAATGTATTATTTCATTGCTGAGCCTGTTGGATATTACCCCATGGAGCAGAGTTTGCTATGGATGTGTGTTCCTGATCAGTTAAAACCTGTATTTATTTACATTGCATAAAACTTCGGAGTGATTCACAAAAGAAAGGAAGCAGTCCCATTCAGCTGTGCAGCTCCTAGGAACAGAAGTTTATTCCTCATTCAAGTGAAGAACAAACCTAACCTCACAATGTTTCTGACCTCCTCTTTCAGAAGGTAACTAACTACAGCTGAAAAGTAAGGAAAATCCAGCCTGACTGCTCGTCACAGTGTTCTGTGGACAACCAGTGTCTGTCTCAATTCCTAGCCAGGCACCTCACCCCTTCCTTAGGATGCCAATAGATGCAGCCGGATAACCCAAGTCTCATGAAATGTTGTGCAAAAGCACTCCAGAACTTCCATGGGAAAACAGGGCTCACCAGTGCCCACTCAGAACTGGCTGCTAAGTAGTGCAGAAATGCTGCAGAGGATCCCAGTTCCTCTTGCACTCAAAACGGTTTATTGCCAAGGAGCAGCAAATCCAAGAGCAGTGCAAGGCCCTGCATCCACTCTGAAGAAAACAACTCAGGTGCAGCCAGTCCAGCCCCAGACTGGCTCTGGAGCAGCCACGCCAGAGTTCCTGAAACCCTACGTGGTCTGGTGCAGGAGCACACCCAAGTGGCAGGTCTGTTTGCAGAGTCCTGCTCCTGACTCACTCTACACTTGCTTGACTGACTTCCAAATGCTATTTTAAACCATCAAAAGAGTGAAAAGGCAAAGGGTTAAACACTACCCTCCCCCAGACTCAGGAAGAGTTGAATGTGAACTGATTATGAAGTCCCTAAGCAGCTTCTGAGGCAACACAGAGGAATGCCATAACTAACACGTGCTATCAGATCCATCCATAAATGATCTCACAAACAGAAACTCCCCCTACCTACCCAGGACAATTCTCAGGACAGAAACAGGAACACACACTTCTGACACATGTACAGGCACAGAGTTTAAAAAGACACCCACATGAGGGCTACATTCAGTAAAGCACAGACTGTGATGATGTTGTTCTGCTCCCTCTCCCAACGCACCTCAATAAATCAGAGCACAGAAGTGCTTTGTTTACTGCCTTGCCACGAAGAGTCAGGCTACATGCTTCCCACTGGAGCTGGCTTTTAAGTACAGAAAATCAAGACATTATTTCCTCAACCAAAATCACAGAACATCAGGGATTGGAAGGGACCTCAAAAGATCATCTAGTCCAATCGCCTCGCCACAGCAGGATTACCTAGAACAAGTCGCACAGGAACACATCCAGGTGGTTTTTAAGTGCCTCCAGAGAAGGAGACTTCAGAACCTCTCTGGGCAGCCCTTTTCGGGGCTCTGTCACCCTCACTGGGAAAAAGTTCCTTCTCATAGTTGGAAAACTCTACCTCTCCTGTCTTTCATTTCATACTTCAGGCATTCTGAAAACCCAGGCACAAGAAGTGGAGCTGAACCAGACCTCCCTCACTAGGAAAAGTCCCACTCATCACTTCTAAACTCAGCTTCAATTTTCATTGTGCCTCTTTACCTTTACAGCACCTGTGACTCAGAGAATGTCTGTGATTGGAAGGGACCTTTATAAAGATCAAGTCCAATCATCCACAACAATTATGCGGGAAGCATTTTAATGCAAACCACTGCTTTGTTCCTTACTAAGTATAAATCACTCATTTGCCAGGCCACATTCCATTGCCTTCCTTCCTAAAATGCAGGGTTTAATTGAAGAGGGTGTAGATGAGAAGCAACAATAGAAAGGAAATGCTTTTGTGCACAAAGTAATGCACCATTTTCCAAACAGCACCTCAAGCCATCTCCACTGTTAATGAAGAAAGGGAGGTCTTTAGTCCTTGAAAGTATTTCCTCCCCTGTCAATTTTCCTCACCCCTTACTGTGAAGAGGGATATTGCTGCTCTTGAAGGCTTGAGGAGAGCAAATGTGTGGATTCTCCTTGTGTTTATTTACAGCGGACACACATCTCCCTTGCATAATCTCTCTCCCATTTCCACTCTCTCAGGCTTATACAAACGCAAACCTGAAACCTGTTCTGGTTACATAAAATCTGGCCCTAAAAGCCACAAATGTTGAAGACAACTGAAGAATAAGCCACCACAACTCCTGAAGATACCGAGTTACTTCATGCTGTCACAATCAAGTTCAGCAGCACAGGCTGTATCACAGTGAGTGATACTGCTCAAGTACAGTTCAAGGGCAATGCCAACAATCAATAGGCAGACACATCATTGCTGCAGGCAGCCTGGCACGTTCTCTGTGTTCAAGTCAATTCAGTAGCCACGTTCCTTACACAGAATTAATCCTAAATGCTGATTTGGCTTGTCCTTGGCCCCATTCACATTTTCAGACAGGACCTGTTCTTCCAGTTCTGCACTGCACGGCTCAGAGCATCCTGCAGACCCTAACTTCATTAAGTTCCCCCTTAGAAGGATTTAACACCAAAAATGTACAGAATAGAATGAAAGCTGCTAAAGCAAGCATGCTGCTTGCTCACAATCTAGGCCCACAGAATTAGGGTCTTGCTCTCCAGCTGGGCCTATATTGAAATTCCAGTGAGATTCCCAGGCTTTCAGATCACAACCACCACCATGCTCCTCACCCCAGAAATATGCTTTGTTAACTTCACAAATGTGTTTCATGAGTCACTGAGAGAATCAGTAGAGGGGGAAGGCTGCTACCAAACCCTAATTCAGTAGCCTTGGCTTCAACACTCCAAGGAAGAACAGCTGCAAGAGAATATCCAGCTGTCTCAGAATTACCTCCCATATAAAACTTTCAGAATAGAGGTTTCCCTTTTCAGAACACATCAATGAAATAACCCAACAAAATGGTGTCCTGAGCCCAGATGGATATTTGAATCTATAACAACCCCAGTTTGTGAGCAGGGTTTACACTGATCAGTGCCTGGGGTCACAGCCAGCCACTCCACAATCAAAACGGCATCGATCTATTTACCAGTGAGTGTACACAGGACATCTGAGCTTTGCAGGGTTATCAGCGTGACAACACATCCTCACAGAGCTCCTGTGACGCCTCCCTGAACAGGACTCTATCAACACAAACAAGGCTGCCCTTACCTCCCAATAAAAGAGTCTGTCTGTGTCTGGGCAGTATCTCCAGTAAAACTGGCAGATATCCGTCTGCTGAACGGATTAGACTATCACCAAGTAACCAAAGAGAGCCAAAAAGGACTCATGCGTGCTACAGGAAGAGCAGAGCTATCCCTGAGCTTTCTTGTGTAAGTGACCACAGCCCCGGAGGCTTTACGTGACCAAAAAAAACCATTAACACTGTTACAACGTGCCAGGTCTTTTCTCATGTCCTCCTCCTTCCTTACTGATGTCTTCGTCTTCTCCACTTCTTCCTCCTTCCTTACTGATGGACAGCATTTCTTTTCTTTTCATAGAACAGAGTATTTTTTAACTGGCAGTTGCCAGGAGATCAATCTGAGTGAGCCTTTTGTCCATTTGCAACCATCATCTGTTTGGTAACTCCAGCCTAAACAAACACCAGGAACTTGTACTTGTAGCTGCTCTTAGAAGCTCCCGCAAATTTTCCTTCACAGCTAACACAGGAGCCTGTAGCCATTTCATACAGCCAAGGGGTAAAAGCCATCTTTACTGTATGCACCCCTTCAGCAGGCAGCACTTCTCTCTATAAAACTCATCCCTGCACATCTACAGGCACTAACAACATCAGAAGTTCTCACTCAGGCTCTCAACATCACAGATCAGTTGCAGCAGCATCTATCTCAAAGAGCTAAAACTATGCATCTCAAAAGATAGCTGAAAGTACCTCTTTCACAGCTACAACCTTTTGTAATGGAATGGCGAGTGTTTAGCTTAAAAGAGAACATCCCAACAAGAATTTTCCACACAAACTATTAGATTCTCCTCACTCTTTCAGAGCAGTTATGCCAAAGTGATCAACTTCTACTGTCAGGTTCCATTTTGACCCAGAAGCAATTCTAACCAGAACCGACAGCTACTCCTACAACTCTTCTGGAAGAGTAAGGTGATCAAACTTTCACGCACTATCAGCTCACAATCCATCCCTCACACTTGTCAGAGGGATGCTGGCAGTGACGTGCTTTTCACATCTGTCAGTCTGGGCCTCAACTCACTCACTACTTAGTCTGCCCGTTTGCTAATGGCAGCCACTGCAATTACAGTGTCAGTGCCGGGTTTCTCTGGTTTATTGTCCCTTGCCCTGCAGACTTTGGTACAGTTTTAGCCAGCAAAGTGACAAACATGAGTGCTCTGCACCTCACACCTCAGCAGCCATCACAGCCAAAGCATATTTCTCTTACACCGCTGCTTCCCCTGCAAGTTTACACCTGTAGGTTAGGGAATATCTCAGATTATATTATTACAGTAATTTGTCTTTATAGCTTAGCCCGGTTAAAGAGCTTATTCTCTCTGCTTCTTATCTTTCCCCCTCAGAACTGGAGTTAACTGGGGATTTCCAAACTGCAAGTTTTTGTGAGAGCTAACACATGGGGGTATTTTAAATATAACATTATCTATGTTACAGACAAAACCAAACAGCAAGAAAGAAAGAGTCTAATTATAGGCTGTACAAAGTACTTTCTTTAACCAGAACTGAAAAAAAGGAAGAATCTAGTGGTTTTTTTCCCCACCACCCAGTAACAACCTACAGTAGGTATCACACAACATATCATACTGCCAGAAAGGAGTGTTGGAGTGTTATTTACTACCTCACACTCTACTTCCAACAACTCCAGACCTACAGAAAATATCTCCTTGCATTGCTTTTTTTAAGCTTTTTAAAGTTTATTCTCTCTGACCTTTGTCACAAAAGACCACTCGTTACTTTTAGGACTAACTTTCCTGTCACAGGCAGTTCGTTTTTGTTAAAAAAACCCTCCTTATCAAGGCAAATCTGAACTTCCCCTCCTTTAAGTTTAGTGACTCAATTTTCAATCCATTACAGTTCCCAATGATGGATTAATTTTTCAGCAGAATAAGGAGGAGGCTTTTTTCATTATTCAGGGAAAATGAAGTGTCCTACTGGCAAAACTGTTGTCCAGATGCGATTACCCCAATACATAACCTACAGTATAAAGCATGAAGTCACGAGCAATACGCCTTGAAACCCTTTTCTGTGCAATTTACTATCATTTACTGGCAGCACACCCCAAAATCTGTTTAAAATATAAGATCTTTTCACCTTTAACAAGCAATTTATCTCGAACAGACACCCTCCGAGTTGAATCAGAAGCTGGATTAGTTGCACGGGGTCCTCCAACACCATCATCCCGCTTCAACTTGCTTGCCAGAGTTAGCATTACTGCTGTTTTCAACCTAGAGAGCAAACAGTAGAACAAAATCCAATATCAAAACCACAAAACCCAACAAAAACGGGGGGGAGGGGGAACCATTACAACCAAGTTCTACTTAGGCCCTTATTCAACAACCATCATCACATTCTTAGGAATGTAACTGGCCTCCATGGCTGCGAATAAAGGCAAGGACAGCCTGGAGTAGCTGCATGACACAGTTTGTTTCACATGTGAGTACCCAGAGTTACAGCAGTGAGGCCAACATGAAGTCCCTTTTTGCTGGAGAAAGCTCAGGCTTTCGTCACCATTTACAGCCCAGTTTCACTGCACCATCCCCTGCAGTACAGCACTGCTTGACATCGCTTCTTTGAAAGAAGCGCTGCCAGACACCCAGCCAGGTAACCTGCTGTGACCGCACTCATTCTCCTCACTTCACGTGACAACATTCAGAAAGACTTCTTCACTGGCAATTAAAAAGGGGGAGAAAAATGCAGGGTTACTCTCTAACACTAGGAAGTGAGTTTTGTGCTAGCTCTCAGGACACAGGAGAGAAATTTAAATAGCAAATAGGGTAATTACCTATGCAGCTGCATGACAGCAGCTCTTCGGGGTGCAAAGCAAAGATGGACAAAGTTACACATGGAGAGCTGACAGCTCTTCACTCAGGTTTGGGGCGTTTTTTGTTGTGTCAGTCCTCCACTATCACAGATAACTGCACTGATATGAAAACTACAAGAAAAGGTGCACAGGACACCAAAGCAATAAAGCCAACACATTCTGTCTGTCGTGGTTTCATAAATTTTGACCCTAGTCCTAGTTGAAAGCAACTTACTCTTCTTAACAGCCTGGTCAAAGCAAACATAATGCTGACAAGACCCACCACCACTAAAATCATAGGATAAACGTTTATCCTTGAGGCAAATGAAATAATTCAAGAAAACAGAAGTGAAAAAAGCTTGTAAGAAGTCAGCACGCAATCTTCACAGGAACTCATTTGCAAAGGAGGTCAGGCAGGTACGATGTATGTGATCCTCTTTTGGCACTGGGGGTTGGACTAGACGATCTTTCAAGTTCCCTTCCAACCCCTAACTCTCTGTGATTCTACAACTCAAACCAGGACAGGATACCCAAGTCATTTACTCTGTCACTAACATTCTGTGATGCAGCAGTTTACTAAGACATTAAGCGGATTCTCAGGTAACATCAGTTCTCCGAGTAAAAATGGGGAATCAGCAGAGACACTCATAAGGTAAACAATAGAGGCCAGGAAACCACTGAGATGAAGCCAAACACACTATAAAATGACAAAAGGTGATAGAAATGTTTCTCTCTGTTAGCTTCAGCTCTGTATCTCAATGATTCTTTCTTTCTCTTAAGCAAGCCCAGACGCAAAGTTTAACAACAGGTCCATAGCAACAGCAGATACTTCACTTGTTCATTCGGTTTGTTCTCACCCCAGAAAAACAAGCAAAGTTTCCTCTGGCCTACCAATCTACTCATGACATGTGTAAAAGTCATTGCTTTCCCAAGGTAGAGAGAGCTGACAGATTCACACCACACATCAAACCAAGACTGAGGAGGAGAAATGAAGCAACTGACACGACACTCAGAACTTAAGAGATCAGTAAGGAACAAATTAAACAAAAAAATGAAAACATATTTCACAATTGAACCCCACAGTATGACACTCCGGCAAGATCTACAGGAAGCTGACAAGTGCGTGTGTTAGCTTCTGTATATTTGGGGGAAAAGGAGTAAGATCCAGGGCAAATGTAAATCCCACTTGCTCAATGGAAGCACACAATGGGGGTTTCAACCTATCACTAGCCCAGCAAAAGAAAGAATAAACACAGAAAACAGCCCTAAAAAGAAACAGCTGGCTTAAAACATAAATTTAAATAAAGAAAAGGAGGAAGTGGAATAGGTGAATCTGACATAGCAACTCAGGGTCCCAAGAGAAAATAAACCAACTTAAACAGCAGTCAACCCCTCCCCCACCAGCACCTTTGGCACCTTTTTAGGAGCCAAGCCCAAACGAAATCACCCTTCAGTGGGAATTACGTGACTGAGTACTTCCAGGGACCTGCCTCCTCACACTGCCTGTCTTGAAAAACCAAAGAGAACCGCGACCAGCATGGAATAGGGAAGGGCCAGTGGGACCAAGGCCCAGTGGGGTGTCCCCATCGCCGTCCCCAGGTCCCGGGGCCCAACGGGGGTCTGCAGGCCCTCAGCGGCGGTTTCCCAGGGCCTGGCGGGCTCGGGCCGCCCCGGGAGGGTCCCGGCCCGCGATGAAGTGTCGGCCCCGGTCCGGAGAGTCGGTTCGGCCCTCACTTACCCGCACGCGGCTTCACGGCCCGTCTCCCACGGCCAAACACCATCCCGGGGCTGGCCCGGGCCAGCAACGGCAACTCCTCCCTCCGCCCGCCCTCCTCTGAGGCGCCGGAAATGGGCGGTGCTTTGGGGAATCTCGCGAGAGTTGGGGGCGGCAGGCGCCGGGAGAAGCTCCTGCGTTCTCGCGAGAGTTGGGTAATAGCGAGGGAGTTCGCCGTCGGGGCGGTGCCACTTAGGGGTCTCCCTGGGCCGGGGGTGCAGGGGGAGATGGGGCTACCCTGGTACCACCTAGATAAAGTCGCGCAGGAGCATATCCTCCTGGCCACCAGGACCCCCAGGTCCATCTCGCATCGTCTTTAAAACCAAAGCAAAGCTTTTTGCTACAGTGTCAGTTTTATTTGTTTTTATTAAATAGCAGGTAAAAAAATAATATATAGGGGCAAATACAGATAATAAAATAAATAGTTAAAAAAATATAGATCTTCTTAAAAACAAGGGAGCGGCGTCCACCAGGATCAGCATTCCGTCGTGTCCCGAGCTATTTGCAAATAAATAATTTAAAAGACTAAGAAAAAGTTGCTCCCTGAACCCACATAAATAAATACAAGGTTTAAATAGGAAACACAGTCTGGTGACCCCATAAACCCTGTTTGGCCTCGGCCTTGGGGTCACGGCTGGGTGCACTGCTCCCGGAGAGCTGCACAGCGCAGGTCGTTCAGCACGTAGAAGATGTGGAGGATGGCAGAGGCCTCCAGGCAGCCCGTGGTCTCCTGTGGTGGGGGAGAGACATGGGTCAACACTGGGAACAGGGTGCCACAGGCCCTGAGCGGCCACTGATGCCCCAAAACCCCCTCTCCCTCCTGGTCTGACTTACTGTTTTCTTGGCCACCTGCAGCTTCTGCAGCCAGTGCCGCAGTCTCCCGGAGGGCTGATGCGAAGGGGCCTCTGTGGCCATCTGCAAGGAGAGTGGCTGCGTAAGGACCGATGAAGCCCCACGACGCTGCTGCCAGCACTGGGGCCTGGGGAGTTCTGGGGGTCAAACTCACGCAGACTCGCAGGTCCTCCCGGGCTTGGCTGAGGAAGGCCAGTGGCCGCTGGCGAGTCTCGGCGAACGCGGGCTCGGCCGGGAGCCCCAGCATGGCGGTGGTGAAGTCCAGCTCGGCTGCCACCAGCACCATCCGGTCGGGCACCTGCAACAGGAGCAGCACAGTGAGGGACCAAAGTGCCAGAGCTGGCTACGTGGGACAGAGGCCGCTTCACGGAAGCCCTGCCCAGGGCTGCTGCTGGAGGTCTCCGCTGGATAGGGGGGATTTACCCCCTCTCACAGCGCCGCTCGCTCTTACCGACAGCTCTGCCACGTTCCACTTGCGATGGAAGAGTCTGCTTTTGCACTGGCGGTCTGACAGCAGCACGATGTCCTCCTGCAGGCGCAAAGCGACAGAGGGACTCTAAAGCTATCCTCTGGACTTCAGGTGATGTCCTGCAACCCCACTCAGCCTTGAAAGCTTCAAAGCCAGGGCCCGGCGTGCTGCTTATCCCCAAATTCCCTTGGGAGACATCCTCCCCGTCTCCAACCCATTGCAGAAAACACCCGCCTCGTCACTGAGGGGTCTTGCACACAGCAACCCCTCTGCCTCCCTCCCCACTGCCAGCGCTACTCACAAAGTGCTGCTTCATCTTCTGCACTGCCTTCATCTCGAGGGGGGCGAGGAACTGGTACTTGGACAGGCTGCAGCCCTTCGGGGCGTCCCGGGGGAAGGCGGTGCTGAGGCTGGCTGCCAGCGCCAGCGCAAGCAGCGGAGTGAAGCCCAGGGGGATCATTGTGCCAACCAGCGAGTGAGTCCCAACGAAACGAGGAGGGAGAGGCATGAGCAGCCGGAGCCGTCGGACCAGAGCAGAATCCTCGACGTCCCAGATGTGGCGATGCCCGATGGTGCTGGTGCAGGTGCCTTGCTTGGCTGAGACGCTGCAGCGCTGAGGTCTGGTGGTGAGGAGCTGCTTCGCTTTCCTTGCCGTGGCTGCCCTGCTGCTCCATCTCTGCGGGGTTTTATTCTCTCCAGGTGCGATCGCACTTTCAGGTTGGCAGGAAAATCCACAGCCTGGAAACTCCACCAACAGGAAAGCGAAAGCGCGGCCGGAGGAAGGGAGGGAGGGAGGTGCTTGCAGGTGTCTGCCCGACCGCTCACCTCGACGGGGCAAGTGCACCCAGCACGCCGGAGACAAGGCAGGGGACACTGGGGCTGCCTTCAGCTGCGCCCCTCAGAGGGAGCTGGACCGGGTTGCTGCCGCTGGTTGGAACAGTGCAGAGGTGCCAGCAGGTGCAGGGAAAACTCAGCACGTCCCAGAACAGCACCAAGCCAAGAGGAGACCCCTAGGCACACAGCTTGGGGGTGGCCAAGAGGTGTTTCTTCTTCACACCTCCATCAGGATCCAGTTTGGAAATCACAGAATCACAGAACATTAGGGATTGGAAGGGACCTCGAAAGATCATCCAGTCCAACCCCCCCCCGACACAGCAGGATCCCCTAGATCCTAGATTCCCAGTGAGGGAAGGAGCTGGGTCCCAGCCCTGCCTGGAACATTCTGGGTCGCAGCAGAGTGGCTCCAGAGTGATGGTGCCTGAAGGTCCTGCGTGATGGAGCCCCGGCCAGCTCGCAGGACAAGCGCCATGTGGTGTTTCCTCCGAGCTGGGGTGTTTGGCAACACACATTCCATCTCCAGCAGCCACTGCCAGGGCTGAAGCAGGATCTCCAGCACCCAGACAGTGACACCCAGTGCCTGCAGGGCGGGAAGATCACCCCGGCACACGCAGAGCCACCACGAACTGCTGCCCCGTGCCATCGAGGACAGCGGCAGGGTCACCCCCGGCTCAACTGGCAGTCCCAGAGCAGTGTCACATCCCATCAGGACCCAGCTGCTTTCTGTTTGCACTTCTCCACTGTTGTGGCTTCTAGCTCTCAGGTGTCGTTTGTGGCTGGAGAAGCGCAGCAAAAGCTCATCTCTTCATCGTGCAGGCAAAAGGAGAGCTGGAGGCACCAAAGCACAAGCTGAGCAGCGATGCTGCGGGCGTGAGCGCAGCCTCCAGCACGTGGGGCTGGAGATCTCTTGGGCATGCGGCTCTGGCATTTGCCCATCACTTGTCACCAGCCGTAGGCAAGCCCCCATGTGCCCAGTGCACAAGCAAAGCTGTGCCAGGAGAGGGGCAAGGATGGTGGTGATAGGGCCCCCTCCTCAGATTCAGCAGCCTAGGGGGCTCGGGGCACTCCAGCTTGCTCAGACCAAGAAATTCCAGGTATGAGGGAAAAGCCAGGTATGAGGTTGATGCCAGGCATGAGGGAGATGCCAGCTGTGAGAAGAAAAGCGAAAACAGGTAGGGCTGTGGGCAGGGCTGGCACCGGTGCCAGGTGAGGCAATGGCCCAGTGACTCATTGGCTGTTGCATGGCTTGAACATGGAAAAGCCTTGGCCACAAGCCACACTGCTGGAGTGGGGAGGGATGAGCTCACATTGCTCCTTTGGGAGCTGGTGGACTCATCCAGGAGGCTAAGGTTGTGGTCTTAGACAAGAAGATAGAAAGAACCTAACAGGTGCCCCCCCCCCCCCAAGCCAGCTTTGAACATGAAAGCCCAGGGTGACGTGCAGGAGCTCTGCCCACAGCCCCGTGGCTGTGCCACCTCAAGCTGCCAACACAGGGGTGATGCGATCCCTGGTGCAGGGCACCTGCTGCATGGTCCTGGGGATGCTTGTGGAGCTGGCGAGGAAAGGGCCACTGGTGGCAGAGCTAACGGGGAAGGAGAGAGCAGATCTGAGCAAACCAGCCTACCGTGAGGGACGAAAGCCCCCCAGACAAGCACCTGTCCCCCAGAGCCTCTGTGCTGGTGCTCTAGGGACACAGGGATGTGTCACTGAGCTGCGGGGATGCACCTCCCGGGACAGTCCCCACCAACAGGGTTGGTGCTTCCCTGGCCAAGTCCTCTGGCGCAGTCCCAGCCAGGGAGAGGCCTCCAATTCTCCTTCAGGAGATGCTGAGCCACCAGCCCTCCCCTCAGCTACCAAGGGAGGGTCTCACCCGAAAGCAACCTGCACCCGGTGCAGCCTCTTCACTGGCAGCAGGGCAGGGTTCAGCATCGCTGCTCAATGAAGTCTTCTCCAGCATACGGCCACGGACACAGAGACAAGCCTTGCAGTGGTCCTTCCTCTGTGCAGCTGGAGCCACCACAGGGGCTCCAAGGCAGCACTCAGTGACCCCACTGGAGATGAGCCCAGGGTTAAGGGGGCTCAGTCTCAGCACCTATGGCAGGACCATACCCAAGAGCCCCAGGAGCAGAGGTACCATTTCTGCCTTTCTTCATCAGTGAGAGTGAGGCCACAGCCCTCCCCGCAGCATCACGGGCACCTTATTGCCATGGGCCAAAAGCACAGGAAAGCGGCAGCACCTGGACTTTTCAGAGATCCAGAGAGCAAAAAGGAGAGGACCTGCGCCAGGCTCTGCCAGCCTCAACATCCATGGTGCCCAGCCGTCCCCACCCGGCAGGTGCTCTGCAGCCTCTCTGAAGAAAGGAGGAACCACAAGGAACTTCTTCTCAGCTATTTTTTACTGTGATCGTTGTGTAAGAACCGCAGCCAAGGTTCTCAGCTGCTGCTGTGATTCTCATCCCCATGTGCAATGTAACCACCACCAAGCCGGAACTGGGCCCTTCCAGGGCCGAGCGCACAGCGCTGGGCAGAGCGGGAGCACCGTGACGGACAGGAACCCAAGAGCAGGAGCAGACCCCTGTCTGCTTCTCACAGAAAATCACCCAAATCAGGACTGATCTGCCCAAGGAGAGAAGGCCCACGTGGGGCACTGGGAGGCAGCATCCTTTTTCCTTCCCTTCCAGCGCCAGACGGGGAGAAGCGTCTCCTCTCACTGCCCCTTGCAGCCCAGCACGCAGACGTGCCTCACCCAGAACTCCACGGGGGTGTCGCGAGAAGAAACTCCCATGGTCTCCAGCATCCTGAAACAAGAAGCAGAGGAAGGCTCTTGCTCTGCCCAGCCAGCCCCCACCTGACACGGGACAACATCCACAGCTGGAGACTCATCTCTTCCAGCCACAGCACAACAGTCTGGATGGCAGATGCTTCCAGGGGTTGTTCTGGTCAGGAAGAGGGACACCTCCCCTTCCCAGCCTTGCAGCAGGCCCTTGTTCTGGGCCAGAAAACACAGGTGAAGATGCAGCTGCCAGTATCTTTCCTGCCCTCTGCTAATCAAGAAGGAAAGAAGCTCAAGGCAGCTCTGAGATGAGCCTTCTGTGGGCTCCTCAGGGTGAGGACATCACTCAGCCACATGAACTTCAAGTCAACTGACTCAAGCTGAGGTCAGTCACGCTGAGCAGCTGAGGACGTGCTCTTTGACCTCTGCCAAGTATCCACCTGCACCCTGGGGGGAAGGAGGCAGCGCATCTTTGCTTTGAGAGCTCTCCACAAGCTCACTCTTCATGATCTGTGTAAGACAGGGCCTCCAAATCCAGTTGGTTTTCCTCAAGCAGTTTCCTCACCTCTTTTCAGTGCCTTGGAGGAGGGATTTTGCAGCTTCAGGGTCGCTCTTCATAAAGACTTGGTAAGAAGAGGCAGACTCCATGTAACCAACCACACCAGCAACGCTCATGGGAATGTTGTCATAGATATCGGTGATTCTAGAAGAGAGGTGGAGAAGACAGGCTCATCAGCCAGTTCGATCTGCAAGGCAGGGGAACAACAGACTGAAGTGCTCGTGGATGAAACACCCAACACCAGATGGAAACAACATCCAGCTGTAGTGCTTGCTGGGCCAGGAGCTTTAAATAATCACAGAATCATCCTGGCTGGAAAGGACCTTCAGGATCATCAGGTCCAGCCCTCAGCCCAACAGCTCCTTAACCCCTAAACCATGGCCTCAAGTACTCTCTAGCTGCTCAGTTTTTAGACACCTCCAGGGATGGGGATGCTACCACCTCCCTGGGCAGCCTGTTGCAGTGCCCAGCCACTCTCTCAGCATCTTCCTGATGCACCACTGGAGAAGCAGAGGTAGTCCCAGGGACCACCTAACACGGTCTGTGGCTAGAACAAGCCCTTTCAATACAGGCCTATTACCTGCAGAGCCCATTCTCCTCCAGGAGCTGGGACACTAACACCTGTGCACCACCACCACATCCTTTTTGCCTTGGTGAGGAGCCAGGTACCAGCTCCCTGGAGATCTGGGGCAGGTGTTTTCACTCCACCTTTCCTCTTCCCTTAAGGGATCTTCCCAGAAGCCTCAAATTATCACAAACCTTTGCCAACTGCTGCCTTGAGCAGGAAGGGTCTCTGCAGCCTCAAGACCACCTGGCATGGAGCTGCAGCAAACCCAAGAGCACTGGAAATGCAGATGCAAAGGCACCTGCTGAAACCCAGCTGCCCTGTGTCCTCGCTGGGTCAGCAGCAGAGCGGAGGTGCCGCGGCGCGGGGTTTCCGCTCACCTCTTCTTGTCTGGAAACGGCAAGGCATCGAAGATCTCTTGGTAGTTTTCCACGACATGTTTTATTTTGCCGTGGGAATATTGTAAAATCTGGTCCCAGGACTGCAAAGCAAACGGTTGGGAAAGCGTTAAACGACAAACGCGACACCGCTCCGAGCTCTGGGTTCCCACCTCACCTGGGTGCTTGGCCCTGTGTCTGAGGCATCCGTGCACACGCTTCCTTTCCCTTAAGTTGTCCTACAGTACATCAAAACCCTGTGCAGTGCCTAGGATTTAAAGATCCTACTTTACAATAGAGGGAAAAGGTCCTGTCCTCCTCGCTACACTTCTCAGAGAGTGGAAATGCTCCTTTCATTGAGTAGATCACAGAACATTAGGGATGGAACCTCAAAAGATCATCTAGTCCAATCCCCCTGCTGGAGCAGGATCACCTTTTGATAAGAAACACAATGAACAAAAACCCTCTTTCCAAAGAGACCCTGCAGCCCACTCCTCTCACTGCCATCAGCACAAGTCTCTCTGACAACACCTGTCCCCTATATCTGCTCCACAGTCCTCCTCACCACAGGATCTGTCCTGTCCTCATGTCCTTCTTCTCCTTCTCCAGCCAGCCCCAGCACTGCGTGGGAGTCACCAAACCCCGCCTCAGCCTTGTCCCTGCATCCCTCTGCCTGCCCCTGCCATGGGAGCCCTCTACGCTAACCCCCCCAGCCTGTAAGCACTAAGCACTTCCCTCTGCTCAGACCAGGAGGGGAAAAGCCTGAGGTCTAGGTTTCACCAGCACCTCACCTCCCTGAAGACTTCGGTCAGCTTCTCGGAGCAGCTCCCGTAGCGGGGACTCATGTCCACGGTGTAGGTGCTGATGGCCACGCAGCCGCCCGGCCGAAGCACACGGTTCGCCTCTCTCATGAACCTCTCGGTATCAAACCAGTGCGCAGCGGTAAACGAAGTCAGGAGGTCCACCGAGGCGTCCTCGAACGGCAGCTGCTCTGCAGGGCACACGCTGCAGGGGGAAGGGTGTGACACAGCAGTCAGGGAGCAGGACGTGAAGGCAGGGGGTATCTTTTAAGAGTCCAGGATGGTCATCTGGGATGTGAGAACACGGCTACTGAGAGCAGGATAACGCCCCCCCCCCCAACCAGGAATGCCATCAGATGGCGGGTGTTGGTGCCTGCTGGCTCTCCCAGCAGTCAGGCACAAAATCCCACCTCTGCACTTGGCCCTCAGCTGAGTTTGCTGCCCCAGCACTCACAGGTAGGAGACGTTGGGCAGAGATGGGGCATCCTTGGCCTCCTGGATCTGTGCTTCGCTGATGTCGGTTCCCACCACCTTCTTGAAGTGCTCCGCGAGGAAACGGGTGCCTTGTCCGGACCCACAGCCAACGTCCACCACCAGCTCCACAGGGTTTGTCCTCTGCAGGGAGGCACAGATGCATCTCAGCAGGCAGCCCCCCAATTTCTGTGCTTTCTACCCCATTCCTTCTCCCAGTGTTCACAGAGGGAACGGCCTCAGCATGGCACAACCCACGGAACAGCTCTTCTGCACCCGCATCTGCACCTACATCTTGCCTTGAGCTGCACTGACTTATTCTGAGAATCACTGAACCCTTTAGGTAGGAACAGACCTTCAAGCTCAGCAAGTCCAGCCATTAACCCAGCTGTCCAAGCCCACCACTAAACCCTGTTCCTGAGCTCCAGATCTACACAACTTGCTCTTCCCTGAGGCACTGACCAAGGCAACGCTCCCATGGATGCCTCCACCCCGTTTTTCCCTCCAGCCTGGCCATCCCCCACTCACTTTTTCCTTCAGGTAGCTGAGGATGACTCGCCGCAGCTCCTCGCCTGGCTCAAACCTGTACTTCTGGTAGACAGCCGCGTGCCCTCTGCCCTCGAACATCTGGGTGGCCATGTTTGCGTGACCTGGGAACACGAAGCAAGGCCAGATCGTTATTCTTGGATCAAACTCCTCCTTCATGCGTGACCACAGGCCTGTGGGGCCCCAGGCTCCTGGCAGCAGACAGGGAGGACTTTGCCCGTGAGGCACTGGTGAGGGAGCCCGACCGTGACCCTGCTCTCCAGGCAGCCTTCCCATGAAATGAACCCACAGCACCTCACCAGGAAGAGCTTTCAAGGATTGTAAACTCTTCTTCTCCTGACTCCTTTGCTTTCCGACCCAGCTGGAATCACAGAACATTAGGGATTGGAAGGGACCTCAAAAGATCATCCAGTCCCACCCCCCTGCCACAGCAGGATCACCTAGATCCAGTTGCACAGGAACATGGCCAGAGGGTTTGAAACATCTCCAAAGCAGGAGACTCCACAACCCCCCTGGGCAGCCCCTGCCAGGGCTTTATCACCCTCACCATGAAGAAGTTCCTTCTCACGTTGATGTGGAACCCCCTCTGCTCCAGCTCACACCCACTGCTCCTTGTCCTAGCATTAGATGCCCCTGAGCAGACCTGGCTCCATCCTCCTGACACCCACCTCTCACATATTTATCAACATTAGAAGTCATGGCTGGGCTTCTGGTCACAACTAGCAGCAGGGAAGCCTGAGGTTGGTTGTTTTTCAGGAAAGCCCACGGTTCAGCCTTGGCCACCACAGTCACAGCACTCCCAGCCCGCACTTCATGAGCCACCTTTTTCCATCCCTTCCCACCCCACACCGGCTCAAAGTCTCTTTCCAAACCCAGAGCCCCCTCAGACCCACTGCCGAGACCCTACAGAGCAGCTTAGCCTCGCCACGGGGTCCCCCCTGTGTCCCCCCACCAGCTCAGAGCCCACTTGACCATCGATCCGACCCCTCCAGGGCCGGAACCGAGAGGGACCGGCCGCCGCACGCCACCCGTTGCACCGCGCAGGAAGGCCCTGGGCCACCTCGGAAGGCCGTGGGCCATGCCCTCTTTACGTGGGTCTGTGGCAGCGATGGATCCGTGCTCTGACCCCGGAGGGGCCAGACCTGCCCCTCCTCGTCTGACAGGCGACCCTGACCGCCCCGACAGCCGGGTGGGCGAAGGCGGCGGCGGCTCCGATGGCCCGCGGATATCCCCTACGGGCCACTAACGGGTTCTCAGTGTTAGGCTGAGCTGGGCCCAGATAAGGAGGAGGAGTCCTACTTGCGCTCAGAGAAGCTTCTCCCCCCGGCCAGCCCCCTACCCCGAGCAGCATCCCCCGGCCCGTCCGCTTCTCACCGCCCGCGGACCCGGCCCGAGGCTGCTCCCGGCTCCGGCCGCTCCCGGCAGGGCGGTCCGGGGGCTGGATCTAGGGAGGGCAGCACCGCCCTCGTCCCGCCCCAAACCCACCCTCTCCAGCCTCCCAGGTCCTGCAGCCCGGCTCAGCCTTTCCAGAGCTCCTGGGCTTTGCAGTACGGGCGCCTCGGTCGTGGGGAAGGGGGTGGAAGGGTGCGAGGAGGCAACAGAACAGGGTTCGCAGCCACTCTTGGCCGCTGCGAGCCCCCTCCTGCCTGTCCAGCAGCAGGAGAAGAGGCGCAAAGAAAGCCTGGACAACCCCAACCCCAGCTTCAAGAGCACAGAGTGGTTCTGTGCCAGGACTAGGCAAAGCTCCTGCGCTGATCTGGGGCAGGATGTTACCCCTCCCTACAGCACAGAATCACAGAACAGCAGGGATGGGGAGGGACCTCGAAAGACCTGTTGGAGAGCGGCAGAGGAGAAAGGGACTTGGGGGTCCTCTGGGACAGCAGGATGGCCAGGAGCCAGCAATGGGCCCTTTTAAAACCCTGGACACGGACATGTTCCTGTGTGACTGGATCTAGGGAATCACACAGGGTCACAGAACGTTAGGGATTGGAAGGGACCTCAAAGGATCATCTAATCCAATCCCCCTGCAGAGCAGGACCACCTAGACCAAGTCACATAGGAATATATCCAAACATCTCTGACTGTGGCAGGGGGATTGGACTGGATGATCTTTTGAGGTTCCCTCCAATCCCTAATGTTCTGTGACTCTGTGAAGGCAGCAGTGACATGAAAATGCAATGGGACCACAGTGAGGGGACTCGGAGAGGGAACAGGCCACTGCTCCATCTGACTCCATCACGCAGGTAATTTACACTGTGAGAGTTCTCCTACCTCCTGATGAAAATTGTTAGCTTCCAAGATCTTAGAAAGCCTTTGGCTCTCAGGAGATTTCCCCGTTTCTTCATTTGCTGATGGGAAAAGATTTATTATCACGAGGAACAAAGGGAGGGGAAAGCTCCTGGCATTTCTGCCAGGCTCCTTTTAAACCAGGACGGCTCATGCTTCAGTTAATGAAGAATATAATTGTCTTGGCATGGGGTAACACCTCCTCGTGGGCAGCGGGGTCAAGGGCAGGGCAGGAATTCTGCAGAGGACAGCACCCTGACTTTGAAATCCCACCTCTGCCCTCAGCTCATCCTGCCTTGGAAGGATGGACGGGCAGCACTGAAAGCCCTGGCTGGGAGCAGAGCCTCAGCGCTGTGAGCCTCAGGAAAGAAGTAGTCATCCTGCTCCCGGAATTTCACCCTTTAATTAAGGACTGATTGTGGGGCCGAACAATGGAATGAAATGGAGACGTCACCTGAGGATCCCTGGCAGATCATCTCCAGAGAGGAGGCTCCTCTGCGCTTCCTGCCTCGTCTGACACCGTTAACTTGCTGACGAAAGCAGCGCCGGCATCTCCTCATTGTCTCCAATTCATTTGTAACTGTAGAAGCATCGATCTCATTGCCTGATGGCCACCATGGGGTGCCTCCTGTCTCCTCTGTGGGAACAGAAATTGAGAGGCTGAGTTGCCATGGGGTGGGATTTGGACTCTGAAGTCCTTGAGCCCAGTGTTTCCCTTCAGGGCCCTCACGTCCCAGCTGAAACAGGCATGGAGGAGGGTGTAGGGTGGTTCAGGGGGCTGCAGGAGAGTTTAAGAGGACACAGGAGGCTGTAGGAAGAAGCAGGAGGCTGGAGGAGGGTGTAGGACGGCTCAGAGGGCTGCAGCGGGATCCGAGGGGGTGTAGGGCGCCTCAGAGGGCTGCAGCAGGATACGGGGGGGTGTAGGGCGACTCAGAGGGCTGCAGCGGGATACGGGAGAGCGTAGGGCGGCTCAGAGGGCTGCAGCGGGATACGGGAGAGCGTAGGGCGGCTCAGAGGGCTGCAGCGGGATACGGGAGAGCGTAGGGCGGCTCAGAGGGCTGCAGCGGGATACGGGAGAGCGTAGGGCGNGGGGCCTGGCTGCGCTCGCTGAGCGGCTGCTGCGGCTGCTGCCGGGGGGAGGCGGCCCCGCCCGAGAAGGAGCCTTTGATCAGGTGAGGAACCCCCCGCGACGCCCGCCCAGACCCCCGGTGTCCTCGGGGGGAGCCCGGGCTGAGCGCACGGACCGAGGGCATCGCCGCCCGGACCGCCCGGTTTTGTCTCGCCGGGACGGGAGGTGCCGCCGGGGCTCCCCGCGCCGCTCCGCAGCGCAGTAGTAGCGATGCAGTAGCTGGGATCCCGAGCCCGGGGTGCTGGGGACAGCTCGGAGTGCGAGCAGCCCATGAGGGCTGAGGACCCTCAGAGGGTTTTTCACATCATCCCGGGTGAGGAGATGAACCCACCCCCGCTCGTAGTCACGGAGCAGAGCGGGGAGGAGACGGGTTGCAAAACCCATCCGGGTCCGGGGTTCGCAGCGATTCTCCTCCCTGGCCCAGCCGCCAGCACCGCCGAAGCCCAGAGCGGGAACCCCAGCCCAGGGATGGAGCAGGAACCAGGACATCAGTAGGACGGAGCATCTCCTGGAGCTCAGGGATGTGGGTCAGCGGTGGGCTTGCGCCAGTTGGGTTAGCGGTTGGTCTCGATGAGCTTAGAGGTCTTTTCTAACCTAAACAATTCAGTGATTCTAAGAATAAATCGGTGGGGCTTAGGACGAGCCGAGCGGCCTCCCCAGCCATCAGCTGGCAGCAGCACAGCTCGAAACGTCCTGATTTTGTGCTGTTAAAGCACTTACTGCAGAATAACCAGGTAATTCTGAGTGTGGGGGCTCCAGCCCAGCACGAACCTAACGAGAGCTGAGCGGAGGCTCCGTCCCCCTCCCTCAGTGGCCAGAGCCATGGTCCCTCAGCAGCACCTTTCTTTAGCAACATGCTTTCCGCCGCTGATCCCATTACCGCCAGCTCTAAGTAGGGAAGGCGGTGGAAACGCTGGGCATCGGGATGGCACCTGCTCTCGCACCAGCGTGACGGTGATGATTAAGCCGATAGCCTAATGAGCAGCTTGGCCCTCTCGGGAGGCTTTGAGGGGATCCCACAGGAGCAGTTTTATTTCTGTCACGGGAAAATGAGTGACCTGCTTGAGATTTTGGGGCTTTGAGCTGAGGGTTTTGGGGTTCTGGAGCTGGTAGTGCTACTGAAATGCTGATCACAGACTCACAGAGGAACCTCGAAAGACCATCCAGTCCAATCCCCCCGCCACAGCAGGATCCCCTAGATCCAGTCGCACAGGAGCATGGCCAGGTGGGTTTGAAATGTCTCCAGAGAAGGAGATTCCACAACCCCCCTTCCAGTGCTCTGTGATGTGACTTTTCACCTTCTCATCCCTAAGAGAGGTGGTTGCAGCCTTGTCAATCTGAGTGTCAAAGAACGGAGCAGGGAGGAGGAGGAGAAGGAGAAGGAGGAGGGGGGAATATATGTGCAGTTAGGTGCATGTATGACTAGGGATGGGAAAAGAAACCCCAGGCAAAGCCAGCAAACTGGGCTGCTGCAGCGCAGCACCCGGGCTGAAGGTGGGATCTGGCTCTGGTGGTGTCCTCAGGATGACAGAGCCCTGGAAGGGGCTGCCCAGGGGTGTTGTGGAGTCTCCTTCTCTGGAGATGTTTAAAACCCACCTGGACATGTTCCTGTGCGACTTGGTCTGGGTGGTCCTGCTGTGGCAGGGGAGCTGGGCTGGATGATCTTTCGAGGTCTCTTCCAGTCCCCAATGTTCTGTGCCACTGCGATGCAGATAAACTGGGAACTGCGGCTCATGATCCCAACTGAGTTCAGTGTAGTCCCTGGGAGCAACAATCTGATGATGAAGTGTTAGTGCTCACCATCATCTGGATAAAGCCTGTAGCATGGAATGGTTGCAGTCCCCTCTGGTCCCAGGAGACTCTGGTCATCTGCCCTTAGTGCCCACCTGGTTGGGTTTTTATTCTCCTTCTGCTTCCTCATATTAAATGTTGCTTGAAGTCCCACCTGCTCCGGGGTGCTCACTGCTAGCAGAGCTCTCTGTGCTTCTGTGGGTTTGCCGTGTCCGGGTGCTGCCCACATCCCTCTGGGACTGCTGGGCCGTGTTGGGAAATCTCCATGTCTTGGGAAATGGAGCCACGTGCAAAAACGAAGGTGTGGCTAGTGTCACTGCCAAGTGCGGGGTTTAAAGCAAGTCAGGTGGTCGGGGGACTCGAAAGTCACCCGGAGGGAAGAGCCTGTCGGAGCCAGGATGGGGCTGAACTCATGCTTGGCTCCGGAGTGATCCCTTCCAGGCTGGGATCTGTCGGCTCCACCTTTGAAAACCAGCTGCAGCGAATCCGTGCTGGCTCCGCGGTAGGAACGGCTGGGCTGTGCCATCCACGCCCTCCCAGTTTGGTTCTGTAATGAGAGATTGTAAGAGATTAGCTTTTCTTACCTGTTGCTCAGGTTTTTGGCTTCATTATCCTCCCCGCAGGACTGCTGATGGGAATGATTTCTTTTCCCTATTTTATCTGTGTGCTGGAGCTCCTCTTCTTCAGGGCTTGGCATCGTGGTGAAGGCACTCGTAGTCTTATCTGAGGGTTGACCATGAGCCAGCAATGTTGCCTTGTGGCCAAGAAGGCCAACAGCATCCTGGGGTGGATCAGAAGAGGGGTGGTCAGCAGATCCAGAGAGGTTCTCCTCACCCTCTACTCTGCCCTGGTGAGACCACAGCTGGAATGTTGTGTCCAGTTGTGGGCCCCTCACTTCCAGAAGGACACAGAGCTGCTGGAGAGAGCCCAGCACAGAGCCACAGAGATGATGAAGGGAGGGGAGCATCTCCCTGCTGAGGAGAGGCTGAGGGAGCTGGGGCTCTTGAGCTTGAAGAAATGGAGACTGAGGGGTGACCTCATTAATGTTGATGAATATGTGAAGGGTGGGTGTGAGGAGGATGGAGCCAGGCTCTGCTCAGGGGCATCTAATGATAGGACAAGGGGCAATGGGTGTGAGCTGGAACAGAGGAGGTTCCACATCAATATCAGAAGGACCCTTTTCCCAGTGAGGGTGACAGAGCCCTGGAAGGGGCTGCCCAGGTGGGTTGTGGAGTCTCCTTCTCTGGAGATGTTTAGAACCCACCTGGACCTGTTCCTGTGCGACTAGATCTAGGGGGTCCTGCTGTGGGAGGGGGATTGGACTGGATGATCTTTCAGGGTCCCTTCCAATCCCTCATGTCTGTGATTAAAAGAAGGCACATACCAGTAGCCTTGCCTGCTGCTCGAAGCATGCACTGAGATCTTAGTGGGCGCAGATGGTGCCACCAGGATCTTGGCACCCTCCAAACAAGTCACCCTCCAGAGCACTCAGATTTGTGAGTTGTAATGACAACTGTTCCCATGTAAAGCTTGGAGAGGCTGGAAGGGCTTGCGTGGGGCTTGGGCTGGGACGGTGCGATGGGGAGCAGTGGGGAGATGCCGCCCTTCATCCTCACGGAATGATGCTCAGCTCCTCATCCTTATGTGCTCACATAGCACCTGTTGTGTCCCTGGCTTTCTGGAGCCCATTCCCCACTCCTGCTCTTCATCCCCTCTCTCAGGCAGGACACTGGGCTGCAGGAGGGGGTGTCACAGCATCGGGCACTTTGCCCTGCCATGGTAAGAGGAGGCCGTGCGATGCTGCAGGAGCTGACGCTGCCTCTGCTCTCCCCCCTCAGCAGTAACAACAACCCCTACACCTCCTTCGGGGCCACGCTGGCGCGGGACGAGGAGCAGAACCTGTGGAGCACCCCGCACGACGTCACGCACACCGAGGCAGACGACGACCGAGTGCTGTACAACATGATCGTGGTCAGGAACCAGCTGGACAAGGACTCAGAGGTGAGCTGGTGCCGCTCTTTGTGCTCGATTTTGCCACAGAATCACAGGATGATTGGGCTGGAGAAGCCCTCTGAGCTCATCCAGCCCAGACCAGGTCCTCACATCACCCCACTGGCCAGACCAGGGCACTAAGGGCCACAGGCAGGCTGGCCTTCAACACCTCCAAGGATGGAGACTCCACTACTGCCCTGGGCCCGACCTCCACCTGACTACACCCTCCCTTCAGGAAGTTGGACAGAGGGAGAAGGTCACCCTTGAGTCTCCACTTCTCCAGGCTAAACACCCCCAGCTCCCTCAGCCTCTCCCCATCAGCCTTTCGCTCCAGTCCCTTCCCCAGCCTCATTGCTCCTCTGGACCTGCTCCAGCCCCTCAGTCTCTCTCTTGAAGTGGGGGGCCATGGACCGAGGCTCGGGGTTTCCATCACAGGCTGTGACAGGGCCTTTCTTTAGGCACCCACTAAGCTGCTCTAAAGCCCTCAGAGGCCCCCAGTGGGGCTCATGGTGGCATCAGGTCACCCTGCGGGTTTGCCCTGTAGCCGGTGTGGCTGCACCCAGCAACATCTCACCCCTCGGAGATGTCTGTGGGGGCTGAGCCAGGAGAGCTGCCCCAAGCTGGGGTACGTGGTACCCCACAGGCACTTCTCACAAGCACATACTGGTAGCACTGGGATCTCCAGCTGCGTTTCCCAGCTTCGTGGGCTCCTTCTAAAGCCCAGCTACCCCCGGTTTGGCCGCTCCAGCTCAGCTGCCGCTCCAGCGATGCGTCAAGTTCAATCTCGCTCTGCCGGCGCTGCGGTGAGCGGGGAGCGGGCAGAGCTCTTGGCGCAGGAGGGACAAGCCACTGCTGTTACATAAAGGCTGCTCTGCAGCCCTCGTTTCCTTCGCTAAAGCACCCCGGCGCAAAGAAGATTTCGGTGGCCTGATTAGGAGCCGGCCGCAGCAAGCGGTGACACGATTTCCCTTCTCTGGCTGCTTTCAAGGCTTCAAAATACGCACGGGGAAGCCTGGGGGCTTCGTGGTTCATGTTCACAGGGATCCTGCTTCATCCCAGCCACCACAGGGCTCTCACTCTTCCTCCTGTGACAGTCCCCATGAACTAAAAGCTCTCACGAGCTGGTGCTCCAGAGGTGCAGCTCAGGTCCAGGCTATGATTTATCAGGCTTCAAAGGAGAGAATCACAGAATCACTGAGCACTGGGGGTGGGAAGGGACCTCGAAAGATCGTCCAGACCGATCCCTCTGCCACAGCAGGATCCCCTAGATGCAGTCGCACAGGTGGGATTTAAACATCTCCACAACCCCCCTGGGCAGCCCCTGCCAGGGCTCTGGCACCCTCGCTGGGAAGAAGGTCCTTCTCAGATTGATGTGGAAGCTCCCATGTTCCAGCTCACACCCACAGCCCCTTGTCCTATCATTAGACATTGGGGTTGGGTTGTTTCTGGTGGGGTGTTGGTTTCGCAAGGGCTGCACACAACCTGCTCCGACCTGCGGGGGATTCTCTTCCCTGCCCAGTGGTGTTTTCTCCGGGAGCTTCACCCAGCCCAAACTGGCTGAAGGAAATGAGGTCCCAGCTTGTTGCAGAGCTGGAAGTGCTTCAGGGCACCGCTGAAGCTGCCAACTTCAGCCCCCACCCGTCCAAGCAGCCTTGATTTAGGGCTCATTACGAGGCCGGGCTCCCATGAGCTGTCATTATTTCTGAGACGGCGTCGTAAGTGGATGGGCTGCTGAAAAGACGTCTCCGGGGGCAAAGGGCAGGAGGGTGTCAGTTCTGGGTGAGCGGGAGAGCGCTCCTGCCCCTGCCTGTCCTCAAGCCAACACTTTCCCCCTGCTTTCAGCAGGTCGGAGCAGTGGCTGCAGCTGCCAGTGAAAGGAGAGCACAGGGCTGCCTCTGCACAGCAAATGGCAGATCCAGCACCCTGGGTTTGAGTGAAGAGAGCCTGTGGGGACAATGTCAGGCTGCCTGACTGGGTTGCCCGGGGTGCTGGTTGAGCCTCCAGCCCTGGAGGAGTTTGAAAGATGCTTAGATGTAGTGTTGGGGGATCTGGTTTGGGGGTGACCTTGTAGAGTAGGGTTGATGGTTGGACTCGATGATCCCAGGGGTCTTTACTAACCTGAGTGATTCTGTGATCAGGCTGACTGCGGAGAACGCCGACGCATGATCCGCTTGGTTTGAGTCTGCACTTGATTTGCAGCTCATCCTCCCCAGCCTCTCTGCTCTCTCTCACTTTTAGGGAAACTGAGGCACGAGCCAGCACGCTGCTGCAGCTCTTTGTGGGTGACAGGGCAGGGAGGGACTTGGCTGGCAAAGCCAGCATTCCTGTGCTGGGCCCTGGGTGCCTCAGTCTCTCCTGACTCTGATGCAAAACTAGGCCAGGTCACGCTGCCCTCCCCTCTTCAGGAGCCTTGGGCCCTGAGAGAGAAAAAGTCTCCTTGCGGAGCAGCAGCTGGGCTGTGAAAGCTGTAATCTGCTCTGGGAGCTGCTCTGCTCCCAGAGCCCCGAGGAAGGGCCACAGGAAGGCTGTCTTGTTTTGCACAGACAGGAGAAGTGGTGGGGTTGGCACAATGCTAGAGGGCAGCACGCATGGTCAGGATGTCTCTGTCCTGGCCTGGGCACCTCTGCCTCACGGATTGCTGTCAATAAATAAATCAATGAACAAACCAGACTGGGCTGGGTGCTCCCAGTCAGGTTCCTGCGTGTTAGATGGCTCATGGGGTGGGGCTGCCAGCAGCTCACGGTGCCCTTGTGGTCAGTTCCTTGCCCCCACTACAGTGCTGGTGGCACCAGTCTGAGAAATGGGGCAGCTTCAGCCTAAACTCAGTGTGACCTTAGCTTCTGGAATGGCAGAGCTGCTCCACCCCACTCCTCCCAGAACCAGGGCAGCGAGCTCTTCAAAGCAAGCCCCGTGTTGTCCCAAGTGTGCTTCATGCCCTCTCGCTTCTCCTGCTCAACGTCATGTGCTGGGAGCGATGGTGCACGGGGATGTTGGCTGTGGTGGAGCCTGCTGGAGCACCCGCCAGGTGCCAAACCAACCGTGCAAGAGGGGGTAGATGAGGCAAGACTCACTGGAGCCTCCCGAAGTCATGAGGCCTGAGTAACCTGCAGCTTCTCATTCCTCTCTGCTTGAGGCCAATGAGCCCGGCTGCGCTTCCAGCAGGCGAGTGAGGGCCAGGCACAGAAAAGCTGTAGCTGAAGGGCTGCCTCAAAGGCTGGTGCAGCCTCTGGAGATCAAAGCTGCCATCAAAGCCGGTAGTTCACAGCCTTCCCCGGATCACTCGGTTTTGATCTCATTTCCACAATAACTCCTGCACAGATTGGTGACACTGGTTGCTGTCGACAGAATAAAGAAGAAGCTTTGGTGGATGACTGCTTTGGGAAGCTACTGCTGGTGAGGAGATGTCCATAGCAGCAGGGATGGGGAGCTGGACTGTGCCCACAGCACATCTTCGCCCAGAGCTCCTGGTTCTGTACTGGCCTCTTGGAATCTGGCTGCTCCCTTTGGCCTCTGCAGCTTCAGTTTCTCCCCCTAGAGCCTGGGGAAGTTCTCCAGGCAGATCTCTCGGGGCTGATCACTCGGAGGAGAGAGGCGGCGGGATTTCAGTGCTGCTCCCAGAATACTCTTGCACAGAGGATTTTCTGAAGGTGCCCTGGAACGCTGCTGCCATCCCTGTCCCAGCCGTGGTGAGGGCTGAGGGCTCATGGGGCTTGGCACGGAGCCCCGGCCTCCTGCCCTGGGGCAGAGGGTGCTGAGCAGCCCCGGCCTCGTGATGCTGTCTGGCCATGACCAAACGCTCCCTCACAAGTCACATCTTGGTGACTCACGAGATGTTGTGGGGAACACCCTCCCCAAAGCCTCTGATGTTGCCCATTCCTCCATGGAGATGTGTGGGCAGGACAAGGTTTTCTCTTCCTCTGCTGTAGGGAGATGATTTTGGGAGTCATTATGTGGGGTGGAAAGATGCTCTTACTTCCTCATTAAAGAACCCAGAGGACAGCCCCCTGCCTGCAGCACTTTGGATGTCTCTGCCTGGGAAAGCTCCGGCGTCCTGAGGCTGATGGAGAACAGGGCCTGAGCCCCTTCAGCTCTTGAACTGAGGGGCCCAGAATTGGCCACAAGATTCCAGCTGTGGTCTCCCCAGGGTGGAGCAGAGGGTGAGGAGAACCTCTCTGGATCTGCTAACCACCCCCATTCTGATCCACCCCGGGGTGCCACTGCCCTTCTCCCACCAGACCCCTTGCACACTGCCTGCGCTCTTCGCCCGACCGTGGCCAGAGCGCCCCGGTGGGACTGACTGCACCGCATCTGTGCCGCAGGCCGGCGACTGCGCCGTGCAGGCAGCCACAACCCAGATCCCTCTGAAGCAAAAATAGAGCAGGGAGAACCACACTGCTGCTAATCCAGAGACAATCAGGGGCCGCTGCCCTGCCTGAGCACAGCTCGCCGCTCGGCTGAGCGAGGAGTCTGGCTAGCGCCGCTGTTGGGGCGAATCCCCACCGCCCTGGAGCTGCTGGCCGCAGGCAGAGGCGCGTTTGCCCAGCTCTCCTGGCCTGAATTCACCAGTGTCTGAGCCCACCAGCGGGCTTCCCGCAGCTCTCACTGCACAGCGGGAACACGGGCTGCTTGTTCAGTTCTCTGCAGGCACGGGGGGTTCTCTGGGTTCAGGAAGAAGCCTCTGAGAAATCTGCAGGTCTTCACCTCAAACAAGTCAGCTCTTTAAGGCCCCGGTGGGCTGCCTGTCGCAGGTCTGGTGGAACCCCTTCTCCTGTCCTGCAGGAAAACGCCCCATCAACAGCCATCTCGGCTGCAAGAGCCCTTCTCTGTAGCCTGCTGCTGAGGACTGAGGTCAGTTAAGGTCATTGATGCAGGGAAGTTCTGGGAGTGAGGTTATCCTCAGCTAGGAAAAGTGCTGACTCCAGGGACCACTCTGTACTAGTGGGGACTGACCAGTTGGAGAGCAGCAGAGGAGAAAGGGACTGAAGGTCCTGGTGGCCAGCAGGATGACCATGAGCCAGCAATGGGCCCTTGTGGCCGAGAAGGCCAACGGCATCCTGGGGTGGATCGGAAGGGGAGCGGTGAGCAGATCTGAGAGAGGTTCTCGTTTGCCTCTACTCTGCCCTGGTGAGACCCCATCTGGAATCTTGTGGCCAGTTCTGGGCCCCTCACTTCCAGGACACACAGCTGCTGGAGAAAGTCCAGCACAGAGCCACTGGAATGATGGAGGGAGGGGAGCATCTCCCTGATGAGAAAAGGTTGAGGGACCTGGGTCTCTTGAGTTTGGAGAAAAGGAGCCTGAGGGGTGACCCCATTAGTGTTTATAAATATGTGAAGGGTGGGTGTCAGGAGGATGGAGCCAGGCTCTTCTCAGGGGCACCTAATGACAGGACAAGGGGCAGTGGGTGTGAGCTGGGACAGAGGAGGATCCACATCAATGTGAGAAGGAACGTTTTCATGGTGAGGGTGACAGAGCACTGGCAGGGGCTGCCCAGGGGCGTTGTGGAGTCTCCTTCTCTGGAGACATTTCAAACCCACCTGGATGTGTTCCTGTGTGACTGACTCTAGGGGATCCTGCTGTGGCAGGGGGATTGGGCTGGATGATCTTTCGAGGTTCCTTCCAATCCCTAATGTTCTGTGAGTCTGTGATGGGCTGTGTTTGGAAGTTCATGCTGTTCTCCAGCCTAGGATGAGGTTATAGCTCCCAGCACAGACCTGGAATGATTTTCATGCTCTGTGACCCCTCTGGCCCTCGCAGTGCGTGCGCTGTGCCCCATAACCTCATGTCAGGGTAGTGGGCAGCCTGTGTTCCACGTGCAGGGAAGACACAGAGGAGCTGCCCTCAATGCCAGCCTGGGCTGAGTGTCTCTTACCCCTTTGCTTTGCAGGAGTGGCAAAAGCTCAACTATGACATTTACACCTTACGGCAGACCCGGAAGGAAGTGAGGAGCAGGTGGAAACACATTCTGGAGGATTTAGGTGAGTTGGAGGACAACAGGATCTTGTTTGGGAGGTACCCAGGGTGAGGAGGGGAGCGGCTGCTGGTAGAGGAGAGAGGGAGGCTGAGCGGGGCCACCGCGTCACCATCCCAGCAGCTGAGAGCTGGGAGGAGATGAGGCTGCCATGTCTGCAGGCACAAACCACGATCGGCAGGGACAATCTTTCAAGCCCATGCATGTGCAAACTTAGCAGGGACACCTGGAGCTCACCCTGGGTTCTCCTGAACAAGGGAGAAACAAGGGCTCCTTCCAGGTGTGAACACAAACACATCCACTTCCCTTCCTTAGCCCGTGCCAGCCCAGCAGAGCTAAACCACCTGCTCTTGAAATACTGTTTCACCAAACAAAATTGCTCAACCCTCCCACTCCTGCTCTTCCAAATGCACCCACCAAAGCTGTGCTCCCAGCTGCTGCTCCTCTGGAGCTCCCCTGGAGCAGCAGCAGCAGCGGGTGCGACCTGGTTTTCCCCACCCTGCTTGCTGCTGGGCTGTTTGAGGATATTGCTGGGAGCAAAAGAGATGAGTATCTCAGCCGCTCCTGCCCTACCTGCTGTTCTGGCATCTGGATGGGAGGAACGTGGTGATTTCATAGCTAGGGATCAGCGTTCATCTTCACTGAGGTGCTCGTGCAGCCAAACACAGGCGGGATCGCTCGACACCCTTCCGTCTGTCGCTGCACGTTGGCAAAGGCTCTGCCACATCTCCCTCACGTCCACAGTGGCTCCAGAGCTGTTTAGCAAAGGGTGGAGAACCACAGGACATTAGGGATAGGAAGGGACCTTGAAAGATCATCCACTCCAATCCCCCCACCACAGCAGGATCCCCTAGAGCTAGACAGGAACATGTCCAAGCAGGTTTTAAATGTCTCCAGAGAAGGAGACTCCACAACCCCCCTGGGCAGCCCCTGCCAGGGCTCTGTCACCCTCATTGTGAAGAAGTTCCTTCTCTGATTCATGTGGAACCTCCTCTGTTCCAGCTGACACCCACTGCCCCTTGTCCTGTCACTAGATGCCCCTGAGCAGAGCCTGGCTCCATCCTCCTGACACCCACCCTTCACATATTATCAACATGAATGAGGTCACCCCTCAGTCTCTTTTTCCCTAAGCTCAAGGGACTAAAAGAGCTCCAGCTCCCTCAGCCTCTCCTCAGCAGGGAGCTGTTCTACTCCTCTCATCATCCCGGTGGCTTTGCGCTGGACTCAGCTGCTGCAGCAGCTCTGTGTCCTTCTGGAACTGTAACGTGTCCCTTCCCCAGGTTTCCAGAAGGAAGTGGACTCCCTCTTGTCAGTCACCAAGCTCAGCATCATTAGTGACTCCCAGAACATGGGCAAAGCCCGGGACATCCTGCTGAAGCTGTCTGAAGAGACAAACATCTTCCCGACCAGCTGGGAGCTCTCCGAGCGCTACCTCTTCGTGGTGGTGAGTAGCCCCAAGCGTGTCTTCCTCCTGCTGTAGCCCTAATGCCTGGCTTACCCCGCGCGCGGCTGTGGAGGGAGGACCCCGAGCGGCCCGAGTGACTGTGGCACCCCGTTGCTTTGGCAGGATCGGCTCATCGCTCTGGATGCTGCCGACGAGTTCTTCAAGATGGCCAGCGTGGTGTACCCGAAGAGAACCGGCGGGGACAGGGCGGACGATGGCCAGAGGGCCCCGCAGTGCCTCTCCGTTGTGATGCCCTGAGGAACTCGCCGCGCTGGCGTGAGAAGGACGGCGGGTTTCCTCCCCTCCCGGGACCAGGCGCCTCTGCGAGGGGTTAGCATGAGTAGTGTCGCTCCTTGTCTGCCTGTGGAGACGCAAGCGGGCGGCTCAGAGCGGAGCCAGGCGGTCAGCACGTGGGGCACAGCGAGGAAGATGCTGGCCCCAGGGTGCTCCCGAGGAGAAGGGAGCATGAACTGACGTAGCGTAGCCCCGTAGCGTGTGCGATAGGCACGGGGGGAGCCTGCTGTGCAGAGTGTTGTTAGCAGTAGCCGCAGAAGTTGAGATGCCTCTAGTTCCAAGTGCTGTGAGATCAGCGTTTCCAACTTCTGCTGGTACCCTCAGCCCCACTAGCCAGGAGGACCAGCGAGGGAGGAAAGATGCCTCAGCTGTCTGCGACTCCACGATGTTCCCCTGGGCACTGGTCTGCTGCTTCATCCCCAGCCCCTGGCGGCCCCACCGGGGCATCACAGTCGGGTCTCTCTGGGGTGTTTGCGTCGAGGGCGCGCCCAGCCTGGCAACTCAAAAGAAGGTGCAGTTCAGGGGGGTGCCAAGGCTGGAGCTGCTGAGGTTTTGGCTCCTGTGGTGTCCTCGGAGCTTAATTAATCTCTGCACATTTGGGTCTTAATTGTGGAAGGAAACCCTACAGTGAAGCTGCGTGGACTGTCGCGATGCCGCCCCCGATACCAACACCCATCCTAACGAGGACGTTTAGCGAAGCTCCCTTAAATCCTGGGGTCTTGTCTGATAACTGGGAAACGCTGGACCCGATCGTTTTCAAACGAGTGGAGGTTGGTCACTGGTTTAACACTTGTGCTGCTGAGGGGCCAGCTGGAAATGCTGGTTGTACAGGAGCTCCCCAAACAGCAGAGCAGAGCTTTTACTTCTTTCTACCTACGGTGTTCGACCGAGTAATTTCTAATGTATTGATGAATTATTTCCATTTGTCAGTCTTCCTGGGAAGCAGATTTGTCAGCTCAGGTCATCGGGGAGAGCTGAGGTCAATAAACAAACTCGTTGCACAACTACCATCTCTTTACTCTCTTTGTAGCCCTGTTCAGGCAACAACATCTCAGCTGCGGGGGGCAGAGGGGTTGGGGAGCCCTCGCCTCTGCAACCTGCTCTCCACACACAACGGCCTGTTGGCTTGCAAGAGGAGAGGCCTCTGTCTAGTGGAGTCCCCCAAGGACTATAACCAGGGCAGTGTAGAGTCTGGCATCTGGGCAAGAACAACCCCAGGGACCAGGATAGGGTGGGGCCCAACCTGTTGGAGAGCAGTGTAGGAGAAAGGGACCTGGGGGTCCAGCAATGGGCCCCTGGGGTGGACCACAAGTGGGGTGGTTAGTAGATGGATAGAGGTTCTCCTCAACCTCTGCTCTACCCTGGTGAAACCCATCTGGAATCTTGTGTCCAGTTCTGGACCCCTCACTTCCAGAAGGACACAGAGCTGCTGGAGAAAGTCCAGCACAGAGATGATGAAGGGAGGGGAGCATCATCCTGTTGAGGAAAAGCTGAGGGAGCTGAGGCTCTGGAGCTTGGAGACTGAGGGGTGATCTCATGAACGCTGATAAATGTGCAAAGGGTGGGTGTCAGGAGGCTGGAGCCAGGCTCTGCTCAGGGTCATCTAATGACAGGACAAAGGGCACTGGCTGTCAGCTGGAACAGAGGAGGTTCCACATCAATCTGAGAAGGACCTTCTTCCTGGTGAGGGTGACAGAGCCCTGGCAGGGGCTGCCCAGGGGGTTGTGGAGTCTCCTTCTTTAGATGTTTAAAACCCACCTGGACCTACTCCTGTGTGATTGGATCCAGGGGATCCTGCTGTGGCAGGGGATTGGACTGGCTGGTCTTTCAAAGTCCCTTCCAATCCCTTCCTGTGGCTTGTAGAGCCCTCACCTCTGCAACCCGCCCTCCACACACAACGGCCAATTGACTTGCAAGAGGAGGGTCATTTGCCAGCCTAGGCCTGAAGTCTTCATAGGATGTGGGCTTTGGCTGTGACTTCAGTGGGATGTGGAGTCAGATGCCCAGTTCCTGCTGGTCTGTTCATATGTCTGACTGGCAGAAGCTGAGCTGCACCGTGGAGAAGCTGCTGTGTTTTTACAGAAAACAAGTGTGCGGCAGCTCCGGGGTCGGATTTGCATCCACCTGCGGAACAGAGACCCGGTGGCCTGGGGATCTTTGTGCCAAAGTACACGCCGCCACCCAAAAGTCAGCCCTTGGGACGTGACCGCTTCAGAGCACCGTGCACTGTACAAAACCTCTGGATGGGTTTGGAGGCCTCGCGGGGGGAAGAGGAGGTACCCTGTTGGCTGTGGTGCTGCCGGGTTTGGTGGTGGAGGTCGGCGTTAAGCTGGACTCGGTGATCTAGGAGGTCCTTTCCAATGGTCATTTTCCTTTTAAGCCCCTGGTAGCCACCAAACTGGTTCTGATGTCAACAAAATGCATTTTAAATGCATTTTGGGGCCAGTAATGAGGATCTCTGAGGCAGTTCAGCTATCAGATGCAGTCTCACCAGGAGGGGCAAAGAACCTCTCTGGATCTGCCAACCACACCCCTTCTGACCCACCCCAGGATGCTGGTGGCTTCCTTGCAACTTGAAAAATGACAGAACCCAGCAGGAACTGTTTCTGTAGAGGTTTCAGTCTCAAGTTCATCCCTCTGTTGGTCTCAGTAGGAAACACCCTTGGGGTCACAGCCCGATGAACCGTGCTCCAGCGAGTCAAACGCAGAGTGTCATTTGCCTTTTCCATTTGCACAGGAATTACCAGGGAGACTCAGCTCTTCCTGGATTCCTGGGCTGGGTGTGAGGGATTCGTCCCCCAACAAGAGCTGTCACCTTCCTCACTAGAAGCAAGTCTGGGTTCCTCTTGTTTGAGGCACAAGCCAGACCTCCAGCTGCCACTCAGAGGGACTGTAGTCTCCCGAATGAACCTGTATCACACCTGGAGGCTGGTACAGATGCCCTTGGTGTCCTACAGCTCTCAGGCACCACCAGACAGCTCATGCAGGGTGCCAAACCCTGGCAGCACCCAGCTGTGCAGTGGTGGCTGTAGGACAGCCCAGCGAACACCAGATGCCACTGTTCCCTCAGCCATGCTGCGGTCGCCTCTCCTTGAGGGCATCTTTAAAATGAGCAAAGCAAGAGGGTTTAAAGTCTGGCTTTCGCGTGCTTACGTTTTTCTCAGCCTGACTATTTCAATAGAAAGAAAGAAAAGGGGTGTTACCTGGGGGTCCTGGTGGCCAGCAGGATGGTCAGGAGCCAGCAGTGGGCCGTTGTGGCCAAGAAGGCCGATGGCATCCTAGAGGGGATGAGAAGAAGGGTGTTAGCAGATGGAGAGAGGTTCTCCTCCTCTGCCCTGTAGGGCTCCTTTCCTCGACAGTCAAGCTGGGAATTCAGTGCAGCTCAGTCGTGGCCTGGAATAGAGACCAGCTAGAAACAAAAACCAACGTACAGCCCATCTCAGCAGGGGAAGGGAGCAGTAAATCGCGGTGGAAACTCAGCTGCGAGCTGCAGGACTGGCAGAAGGTGGCAGTGGAGGTGTTTGGTAGGGGATGGGAGCAGCCTGGCAGGAGCCAGGCTTCCAGTTTGACTGGCTCTGGAAGTAAATCACCCCCTGGCTTCTGATAAATAATGAGAACGGACAAGGGGAAAGAAAACTGTCATCTTTTACATTTCAGCTATAGGAAAAATTACCATTTCAAACCGCTGGCTTTCAATCACTTCTGATGCGAGGAGCTCCACCGCGCACGCTCTCCTCCTGGAGGGGAAGCGTGTACTTTTCTGATCTAATGAGCATCACCGACGCTCGGGCTGCGGCCGGCCACCTACCAGCTCCCCAGCAGCGCTGCTTTGAAGAGAACCAACCGCTCTTTGGGTGGGGCGTCCTTCTTGGGCAAGGTCTGGGTTAGTGTGGAATCATCAACGTTGGGAAAGGCCTTCAAGATGATCAACCATCGGCCCTACAACCCACAACCACTAACCCATCTCCTCAAGCACTCCGTCTGCCCGGCTGTTGAACCCCTCCAGGGATGGTGCCTCCACCCCATCCCTGGGCAGCCTCTTCCAAGGCCTCCCCACTCGTTCTGGGAAGTTTTTCCCTACGATTCAATCTGAACCTCCTCTGGCACAACCTGACCCCATTTGTGAGGCAGGGGAATTGGACTAGATGATCTTTTGAGGTCCTCTCCGATCCCTGATGTTCGGTGATCACCCAGAGGGGCAGAGCCACAGCAAAGCAAGAGGCAGGAGTGGAGGCAAACGGGCCCGGCCCAGGCACTGGCCAAGAAAAAGGAAGAGCATTAGGCAGGTGAGGAGGGTTCTGTGCAGTGAGCATGAAGTGGGTGCCGTGACACGCCATGCTGGTGGGGCAGAGGACGTCACCTGCGCAGCCACCGTTAGAAACCAGCACTGCCTGCTGGTAGACAGCCAGCGGATCAGAATCACACTGGAAGGCACCTTGAAAGGTCATCCTGTCCAATCCCCCTGCCCAGAGCAAGATCCCCTAGATCCAGTCACACAGGAACATGGCCAGGGGGGTTTGAAATGTCTCTGGAGAAGGAGACTCCACAACCCCCTGGGCAGCCCCTGCCAGTGCTCTGTCACCCTCACTGGGAAGAAGTTCCCTCTCATACTGATGTGGAACCTCCTCTGTTCCAGCTCACACCCTCTGCCCCTTGTCCTGTCACTGGGTGCCCCTGAGCAGAGCCTGGCTCCATCCTCCTGACACCCACCCTTCACATGTTGATCAACACTGAGGTCACCCCTCCGGCTCCTTTTCTCCCAGCTCAAGAGACTCAGCTCCCTCAGTCTTTCACAGAATCACAGAACATTAGGGACTGGAAGGAACCTTGAAGGATCATTAGGGAGATGCTCCCCTCCCTTCATCATCTCTGTGGCTCTGTGCCCTTCCAGAACCAAGGGGTGAAAGAGGAGACGTTGATGAAAGGATGTGTTCCCAAACGTTTATCCTTTCAAGAGTGGCAGCTTTATATCTGCTAAGCTGCCGGGATTCTTTCCGTTGGCTTCAACGGGGTTTGAGTCAGACTTTGGAGACACAAACACCAGGGCAAGTCCAGACACCACTGAAGTCAAAAACAACCCTTCTGCCAGCTGTCCATCCAGCCCTCTTCTGCATCAAAGCCTCAAAAACAACAAGTATGGATTCTGAGGAGAGTGCTACTGGCGATGAGAAGATCCACCTGTATTTGCCCAAACCATTCCCGATGGCCACGGATCAGCAGAGCCAGTTCAGGTGAGACACGACCTCTGGAGGCCAGCTCGGCCAGCCTCCTTCTTGCTTGTGACGATCTCTTCCCCTTGGAAAACAGCAGAAGCCAGAGGTGACTGTTGGTGCAAAGGAAACACATTAAACCTTTCCTTTTCCTTTAAATGAGGGAAGGGAAATAGAAGATTCATGAAGTGCATCTGGAGGGCAGGTTTGGAATGAATTAATCCCTCTGTGAAAGACTCTTTGATAGCTCTGACTCCAGCGACCAGGGTTTGCTTTGAAACGCTGCCTCAGGTGAAAGAACCAGAGGAGCGGCGGGAGCCTGCCGCAGGGTGCATCTCCCCACCTGGGATATGCCCAGCAGCTCCCAGTGAGCCATCTGGGGAGGATGGGAAAGGGAGGGAGAGAATGGAATGCTGTTATCTTGGTGATAGGGAGCTGGGCCTAGGAGTTGGAAACTATTTCCATTCCCAGACTTGCTCTTCGGGTCATCCAAGCGCAGGGTGGGGAGGTCGCACCTACTACGAAGCAGAATAGTCTTCCTGTGCTGGAGCCACCACCAAGGGCTCCGTTTTCCAGCATCTGTCTTCAAGCAAAACTGTGTCTCTCTCAAGCACTCGCAGGCTCTTATCCAAAAGACCCTGCTCCAATCGTTTCAAGATGTTTTGCTTTTCAGTACGAACCCAGCACAGCACTGTCCCTCCCAGGAAAGAAAACTTCCAGTTTAGATCATCACTGCTTGAGCTCTTGTCATTCAAAGGAACACCTAGCCCTACACACTCAGTGGACTGTAAGAGTGCAGCGTAGAGTCTGGCATCTGGGCAAGAGCAGCCCCACGGACCAGGATAGGGTGGGGACTGACCTGCTGGAGAGCAGCGTGGGAGAAAGGGACCTGGGGGTCCTGGTGGCCAGCAGGATGGCCAGGAGCCAGCAGTGGGCCCTTGTGGAACAAGAAAGGCAACAGCATCCTGGGCTGGATCAGAATGGGGGTGGTCAGCAGATCAAGAGAGAGAGAGAGAGAGAGAGAGAGAGAGAGAGAGAGGTTCTCCTCCCCCTCTGCTCTGCCCTGATGAGACCACATCTGGATGATTGTGTCCAGTGCTGGGCCCCTTAGTTCAAGAAGGACACGGAGCTGTTGGAGGGAGTCCAGTGAAGAGTGACAAAGATGATGAAGGTAGGGCAGCATCTCCCTGCTGAGGAAAGGTTGAGGGAGCTGGGTCTGTTGAGCTTGGAGAAAAGGAGTCTGAGGGGTGACCCCATCAATGTGGTTAAATATATGAAGGGTGGGTATCAGGAGGATGGAGCCAGGCTCTGCTCAGTGGCATCTAATAATACGACAAGGGACACCGTGTGTGAGCTGGAACACAGGAGGTTCCATGTCAATATCAGAAGGACCTTCTTCATGGTGAGGGTGCCAGAGCCCTGGAAGGGGCTGCCCAGGGGATTGTGGAGGCTCTTTCTCTGGAGACATTTAAAACCCACCTGGACGTGTTCCTGTGCGACTGGATCTAGGGATCCAGCTGTGGTGGGGAGATTGGGCTGGATGATCTTTGGGGGTCCCTTCCAATCCCCAATATTCTGTGACTCTGTGATTCTGTAAATACTTTAGATCCTGATAAATCAGCACTTCCAGATAGCAAATGGGCTGGTTAATTTTGCTCCCAAACCCAGCGCTGCCTAAGGCTTGGCTCTTTGCTGGGACCTGATCAGAGATCGAACGGCAGAGAGCTCCGTGCGGCAGTCGCTGCTATCGTGGTTATTTGTCAAGTGAAAATTACGTTTCAAAACAGAAGGGAAGGGCCTCTTTTAATCATTCCAACTGTGTTTAAGTGAGCTCACCGAGAGGGGCTCTGGCTGTGCCGAGGACACGCACAGGCATGCCTAGAAATCTGGCTTGCTGCGGTTTATCTGTCCCAATTAAAGGCAGATGCCGCCTCGTGCTTCCACGGACGTTTATGAACTGGCAGATTGGCTGAGGGGGAAGCCTTAACTGGTCCTGAACTGGTCAGACACTTTTATGGTCCTGTTTGGCTTTAGCTTGCCCACCTGCATGAAGAACACTCTCAGAGTCCCCTCCTACCTCTTTGGCACGTTTGGGTAATGCTGCTGGCCACCAGGACAACCAGGTCCCTGTCTCCTGCGCTGCTCTCCAGCAGGTCAAGGCCCCAGGACTTCTTTCAGAGTCTTTCCTGATGTTTGACTTCAGTTGGTGTCAGATGCTTCCTCCCTGTGAGCCTCACCCTGTTCCCAGCTCTAGCTCTGCAAAGCCTAGTGAGGTGGTGGGGGCTGGCTGGGAGCGGGGCTGCCTGCCCTCAGCCGTTGCCAGGCTGCTCAGAGCAAGGTGTGAGCAGAAAACTCTGCGAGGTGGCTGTGGGCAAACTTGCAGCTCTGCTGTGAAACATGTGGGACGGAGGCAACCGCTGGCCTGGGACCGAGCCCCCCCTGCACTGAGCGCAGAGACTTGCTGGAGATAACAAACCTCTTTTGTAATGATTCAAGCACACACAGCCCTTGGCTTCAGCAGCCACAGCTCGATGTTTAACTCTGGCAGTCACTGGAGGGTTAATCTCCTCCAGATGCACAGAGGACACAGGCTGGAAAGGGGAGTCCACCCCCACGGAGAACTGTGTCGCAGTTGTAAACACCCTATGGAAGCTGTTTATCTTCTTGCCTTGAGCGCACCCAACGCCATTTGTCATTTGGATTCCTCCCTCAGCCCCCTCCGTGGTTCAGCAGGGTGACAGCCTACACCCCCCGGGCTAACGGAGCCCCTCGTGTGACAGGGCTCCCAGGACACCACCCCAGATGTCTCCTGGATGCTGCTCAGGACACGGCCCTCTCAACAGCGTCACAAGCTCCTCTGGGTGAGATCAGCTCTCCGAGCGACGCACAGGCAGCGCGCTCACATAAATCACCGCAGCGCTGCCCAGCCCAGGTGCCTCGGGATCTGGCCCCAGACACCTTGTGTACAGTTTCTCCAGCCCTTGGCTACCTCAGAACAATTTGTGCCTTTTGAAGACGCAGAAGTGATTTCCTCAGGGGCTCCCCGAGGGCCAGTGGCCTGTTGCCTGCCTGGTACAAGATCTATAGCTGCGAGGAGCGAAGGGCACTTGCTCCGGCTCTCAGCTATAAGTTTTCCTTAAACAAGGGGGTCAAAGCAAACTCACCATTTCCTAGCGGTTAGTTTTCCAGTTTGAATTCCCAGCACTTGTTGGAATGCCCTCCCACCCCAGGCAAAGGCAGAAGTGACTTTTTCACAGGGTGAAGATGCTTGGTCCTGGCTTTGCACCACACAGGTTGGCACCTCACTCAGCTAGGAGCACATGAGGCTGAAGAGCTTCAGCAGATACAACCCATTTCTACTATCTCAGTCAAGGTTTTCCTTATGTTTTGTCTTCCTTAGGACCAACACACCTGCTCAGAAAGGAAAGGAGGATTCCCTACCAAGCAGAGGTGAGCATTTAGGAGCTACAGCTTGATGGATATCGCTGCTCACTGCACAGGGGTTGGACTAGATGACCTTCACAGATCACTTCCAACCCAGATAATCCTACAAGAGAGCTGAAAGAAACACCAAAGGACCCTAGGCAGCTGCTCTCCCCAAGGCACAGCAGGCTCTCCATTGAAGACTTGGGGATAAGGAGCAGATAGGTACCTGCCTGTTAGACCTGGCAGCCCTTCCTGAGGGGAATGACTCCGTGAAAGCCCCTCCAAAGGATGAAGCTCAGCTGTCTGTGCTGTCTGTATTCCTCCCGCACACTTCCCCGAAGCACGGTTTAATTCTCCCTGCTCCCCAGCCTCGTTTCAGCCGGTGGTGCTGGAAGGTATTTAAAGCAACAGCCATGCTCCCGCGGGTCACCACGAAAGGAGGGAAAGAAGAGAAGCCCAGGGAGAAAGGCTGAGTGTGACTGATGCACAGCACTGCTTATATTTCAATTACAGAGAGCGAGGGGCCAGGCTCGGCGCAGTCTGAGACAGGGAAAGGAAGAATTATGTTGGAAAACCAGACACCAGAAGCCATAAAAGGGCGACTGCCTGTGACTAGCTAATCCAGTTAGCAGAGCAGGCAGGTGGCAGCCACACTGGGGAGCCAACTCCAGCACCAGCACAGTAGGGCACCCTGATGATCCCAGGCACCAGTGGGGACTGACCTGTTGGAGAGCAGCACAGGAGAAAGGGACCAGGAGTCCTGGTGGCCAGCAGGATGACCAGGAGCCAGCAATGGGCCCTTGTGGACAAGAAGGCAAACAGCATCCTGGGGTGGACCCGAAGTGGGGTGATTAGCAGATCAAGAGAGGTTCTCCTCTCCTCTGTGTCCTTCTGGAAGTGAGGGGCCCAGAACTGGACACAAGATTCCAGATGTGGTCTCACTAGGAAAGAGTAGAGGGGAAGGAGAACCCCTCTCTGTCTGCCCCCCTTCTGATCCTCCCCAGGATGCCATTGGCCCTCTTGGCCTCAAGGGCTGCTGGGTCTGTACTGGAAGTCAGAGATCACTCAGCCGCCGGTCACCACACAGTTCGGATAACTTCATGCTTGGTCAAAGCCTGTATTTAACTGCAATCCCCAGCCCCCTTTCCAACAGACCATGGTAGGGTTTATTTTCCATCCTGCAGCTGAGCTCCCTGAAGGCCTCACGATATCAAGAAGCAGCGCTGGAAATGCTCCACACAACCCTACCTGCCAAGAGTCGAGACCAACACTTGTAAACTTGTAATTGCTGTGCGCTTGCTTTACCCAGCAGTGCATCACCAACCCGTAAACGCGACAGCAGAGAGCTCCCGCTCGCAGCCCTCCCCGCGCGAGGTGTCGGCTACTCATGGCCTCTCCAAACAAACCGTTTCCCCTCATGCCACAGCTCTATCCCACTCAGCTGCTCCCTGACCTTAGAAAGCATCGGCTGGCTGTGTGTAAAGACACAGAACGGCTGCCTGTGGGATGCTCTGGTCCTAGACAGCAGCTTTAAGTGATGGGGCTGGGCCAGCTCCGAGATGACGGGCTGGCGAGTCGCGGCATCGCTTCCTGCGGCGATCTGCTCTGTCAAACAGCGAACGCAGCCGTCCCGCTCGGCGTCAAATATTTGCTGTCTGTCTGAGCGAAAAGGATCTCTCCCAGCAAACCCAAACGCCTGTCTTTCTCTCCGCGGGATGTGGACACACTCGTCTGTGCAGGAGGCAGACTAAAGCCAAGGGGGAAAACCAGCAGCCCAAGCTGCACACAGAGAGGCTCCTCCAGAAGACCCTCCGCTCCCAGAACCCAAACCCCCCTCGGCGAGAGCAAGGCCAGCTCCGTTACGCTCAGCAGACACTGTTCCACTTGAGTGCAGTGGGTCTTTCAGGGTTTATTTGAGGTTAACTGCCCAAATCCCTGGCTCACAGATCTCTTTGTATCCAAGATAACAAACATGAAGGCAAACAGGAGCGAAGGGAGCCGAGCTAGCGGCTGGTCCCCTGCTCTCTGGCTCGCTGCGTTTGCTGACGACGCAACTATGCGAAGCATTTGGCTCCGCACACGCTGTGACCCTCCTGCTCTTAGTTCAGCAGTTCCCAGCACAGCCTCACATCCTCTGTTTGCTCTTGGGGGGCTCTGCCAGGTAGGGCTACACCCACCGACAGCAAACAGCCCCAGCTGTACTTCTCCTTGGTTGTTGGTGACGGGAGTCAATCAGAAACAGGACCCGGCCTCCCCAGGGACTAAAGGCTTTGTCCTCACCTGAGGGATGCAGCACTGGACAAAGCCCTGTGCATCCCACAGAGATCATGTACTGCTTGCTGGTGCTCTGCCAAACCACAACAAAACCAGATCCCTCCTGCCTCCCTCTTTTCCAGGAGCCTAACACTATCCAGTGTTGGCCCAACAGAAGTCAAAGGACATTCTCAAATGCACGTTTCTAGGAGTAAAGCCACGGAACAGCCCCAGCTGCCAGTGCAGCACCAGGGAGAAGAGCTCATGTGGTGTTTTGGTGGGTTTTCCCCCTCACATGTCACCTTAGCCAAGCCAGCCTCACAGAACATTAGGGATTGGAAGGCACCTCGAAAGATCATCCAGGTCCAACCCCCCACCACAGCAGGATACCCTGGATCCAGTCACACAGGAACACATCAGGCAAAGGTTTTGGTGCCTGGTGTCCCACCAGGTCTCTACATCATGCTGGTTTTTAGCACACGAGCGTGCGAGTCCAGCAATCAAGCTCATCTAATGCAACTGCAGCTCCATGAAACACGCAGTGAGACATCAGAACAGCCATGCAGGCAGTTACAGAGCAGGGGCAGGGTGTTGATGAGCAAGGGGGGCCAGCACGTCTGCTCAAGAGGCCAGTTTGTGTTCCTTGGGATATGCTGCTTCTAGGCTGGAAGCAGCTCTCTCCTGAAGCTTCTGCTCACTGTGTTAGCCACTGACAGCCCCAGAGGAGGCACATTGCAGAGGTGGTTGTGGCCCCATCCCTGGAGATATTCCAGGCGAGGCTGGAAAAGGCTCTGGGCAACCTGATCTGATTGAGGATGCCTCTGCTCCCCACAGGGGGCTTGAACTAGATGACTTCTGGAGGTCCCTTCCAACCCAATACATTCCATGATTGTGAGCGCGAGAGCAATGGCTCACACGCCCTTGCTTGATGCTTTCCTTTTCTAAGAGACAAATTTACATACCCCCGTCCCCACGCTCGCCTCCGGTGACCCCAGACCTTCGCTTCACCCAGCAGGGTCACAGACGCAGGCTGAGATCTCAACTCGCAGAGGAAGCCAAGAATCACAGAACATTAGGGATTGGAAGGGAGCTTGAAAGATCATCCAGTCCAATCCCCCTGCACAGTGACAGTTGTGGGTTAATGCAGGAGGGAGCAGTACAAAGGGACTGAAGGGTGGCATGGAGACAAGGACACAGCCAGTGCAGCAGGAGGAGATGGTGGGATGTTATATCTGGGGACTGCCAGCACATCAGGGACGCTGTGGTCAAGGGAAGACAGCTGGGGAGGCAGCGGGAAGGGAAGGAGGCGGCGGGGGGTGTATGAAGGCAGAACAATTAATTTTAGAACCCAAACTTTCTAGTTTGTTTGTTCTGGGGAGAGAACACAGATTCCCAGAAAGAGTGTCTGGGAAAAAAGGAGGCTCCAGCGTCCTTCAAGAACAATCAAAAGAATAGGACCACAATGTTTATTTGAATACACGAAGCAGAAAGCCAAATTAAGCCAAGCAACAGCTCAGGGGCATCTAATGATAGGACAAGGGGCAGTGGGTGTGAGCTGGAACACAGGAGGTTCCACATCAGTCTGAGAAGGACTTTCTTCCCAGTGAGGGTGCCAGAGCCCTGGAAGAGGCTGCCCAGGGCACTTGTGGAGTCCCCTTCTCTGGAGATGTTTCAAACCCACCTGGGCATGTTCCTGTGCAGCTGGATCAAGGTGATGCTGTGACAATGTGACAGGGAGATTGGACTAGATGATCTTTCAAGGTCCCTTCCAATCCTTGATAGTGTGCTTCTGTGATTCCCACCCCCTTTACCTCTCTTTCACCCCTTCCCTTTATCTCAAGGTCCTCAAGCACAAAATAACCCAAGAGCTGCAAGAGCTGGTGATGCTATCAGAGCAAGTTCTGCATCCCGCTGCTCTGAAGCACTACATTCCCAGGACAGCAGCAGGGGGAGAGAAAAGAGGGAAGTCTATTAAACAAAATTCAATCATGCAAATATTAGAGTAAGATGTAAGAGAGCTCGCGGCACATGTTTGTACTTAGGGCAAATAATTCAAACCGTAAGGCAGCCGTCGGTCTGGATGAGCCCTGTGCAGCACAGCGCCTTGCACCACCAGCCCTACAGGCCACACGGAGCAGGGTACAAGCCACCGCATGGGCAGGTTTTAGCCAAGCAACAGTTTAATCCTCTGCTCTGCCCTGGTGAGGCTGCATCTGGAATCTTGTGGCCAGTTCTGGGGCACTCAGTTCCAGAAGGACACAACTGCTGCAGAGAGCCACAAAGATGATGAAGGGACGGGAGCATCTCTCTGCTGGGGAAAGGCTGAGGGAGCTGGGGCTCCTGAGCTTGGAGACTGAGGGGTGACCTCATGAATGTTGATCAATCTGTGAAGGGTGGGTGTCAGGAGGCTGGAGCCAGGCTCTGCTCAGGGGCATCTAATGATAGGACAAGGGGCAGTGGGTGTGAGCGGGGACACAGGAGGTTCCACATCAATCCATGTGAGAAGGACCTTCTTCCAGTGAGGGTGACAGAGCACTGGGAGGGGCTGCCCAGGTGGGTTGTGGAGTCTCCTTCTCTGGAGACGTTTAGAACCCACCTGGATACGTTCTTATGCGCCTGGATCTAGGTGATCCTGCTGTGGCAGGGGGATTGGACTCTGGATGACCTTTTGAGGTCCCTTCCTAATGTTCTGTGATTCTGTGAAAACACAGAAAACCAGGACAGGTGGATAAGCCCACGGACGCTTCCCTCTCTTGGGGCGTCCTTGCGTTGCTCTCCTCTGCACCCAGAGTCTTTGCTTTGGGCTCGTGTGATTTAAAGAACAATTGGGAGGAGACTCTAACACCTGCACTCTAGGCCACTGGGGATGTCCGTACGTCTGGGGAGCGATGGCCACTAGGCTGAGCTTTTATCCCCTCCCTGTAGGTTTCCGTGTTTCCTTTCTGATAACCGAACCCATTGCAGAACCTACTGGAGGAACTAAAGCGCAAAGAGCAGCAAACCCGTGGAACGAAGCACGAGAACACTCTTGCTTTGCAATGATGTGTGTCTTTCAAAAGGCTTCTCCCACTGCAAGGGATCTTTGGGATTGCCCAGAGTGCCTCCAGCCCGGGCAAGCGCCGTGGCAAGCGGGGTCTGCCCTATGAACTTCCCTTTCTGCCAGCCTCCTCTCCTCAAAACACCTACGCACCGATGTCTACCCACACCCAGAAAACATCTGTGGGAGCAGAAGCCAAAGGCTTCTCCTCTGGGAAAAACAGGGCTCGTTTTCTGTTGTGGACAATGAACTCCTTCCCTCTTGTCTATCAGGGGCCCTTCACATCCTGCTGACTAGACCCCTGAGAAACCAGCCCAAGCCAAAGATGACCTCTCTGACCTCATCTGGACAACAACAGCCCAAACTCAAGACAGGGTGCATATCCCCCGCCAAAGTTTCCATCCAGTGGATTGATCCAATATTTGCTTTCCCCAGAGCAGATAACACCCATGAACTCACAGACTGCAGCCACCAATGCTTATCCCCCCCACGGCCCTTTATCTCACGAGAACAAAGGCCAATTGAGTTCTCCCATGGTCGGCAGAGCCAGGTTCTCAGCTGTCACCCTGCTGCCGTTCCTGGGTTTGGACTCACACGATTTAAAGAGCAATTGGGAGAAGAGGGTCACTAAGGGACCAAAGAGAACCACTAAGGGACCAAAGAGAACCACTAAGGGACCAAAGAGAACCACTAAGAGACCAAAGCAAACCTAAATCAGAGTTCAGCAGAGCCTGTCCTCCAGCTTTCTTGCCTGTTCTCTATGTTCCCTCCCCCAACTAATGCGTTCTGGGGTGCCACAGTACATTATCTCTCCACAAACCAGGTGCTCTTCATTGTTCTCCTCTAGGTTTCAGGGGGTTTGCTTTCCTTGAGGAATCTGAGAGCAAAACAGGGAGCGACAAGATGCTCTGGATACAGGCACAGCTCTGCTGGAAGGGCCATGGTTACATCAGCATGCAGAAAGGCAGAATCAGGAGCAATCCCACTGGATCTTAGAGTCATTCAGGTTGGAAAAGATGCTTGGGATCACCGAGTCCAACCACCAACCCTACTCCACAACTTCATGCCCAAACCATGAAATAACGTATCTGGAATGTGGGTTGTTTGTACACGGACTCGACAGCACAGATAAATGAAGTGGCACTGCCCACGCCTCCTGCACGTGGAAATGTGTGTTTCACAACAAGAACACCCACACAGCTCATCCTCACCCCGAGGTGAGATTCTTGTTGCTCTGTGGTTGTGCTCATGATAGGAACATTGTGTGGTGACAGGGTATTTTCTGCTTTAGAATCATAGAATCATTCAGGCTGGAAAAGACCCTTGGGATCATCAAGCCCAACCATCAACCCTACTCTACCAAGTTCACCCCTAAACCAGATCCCGAGGGTACACGGTGCTCATATGCAGGATTTTAAGAGGTTATAGAGCAGGAGCCAAGAGGAAGGGTTGGGAATTTGCACCATCTAGGAGCTGCACCTCAGCCATTGAGGGAAGAGGAAAGGACCAAGCACTGAGCCCAAGCTAAACACTGAATTGGCCACTCAGCAAGGACAAGTACTCCCAAGCTTGCCTCCAGGTTGGAGGGGACCTCAGAGATCATGCAGTCCTCTGACACGAGCAGGGCCGCCTCTCACCAAACCAGGTTGTCCAGAGCCCCACCTGACCTGTCCTTGGACACTTCCAGAGATGTTCCCACGTCCCAGCAGCCTCATGGTTTCTTCTCACCACTCTCTTGTTTCTTCCCTGCTTGTCTACCAGGAGCATCTCCTCCAAAGAATGAGGCTCATTGTATTTGGGGACGTACGAAGCACTGCGTCCTCGTTTTTTAGCAGCTTGAACGGTGCCCAGGAACTTCTCCCAATAAACTGCCCAAGACCTTCCCGGTAATTAATTAGACAAACTAGTTATTCAGCCATTCAACATGACGAAGCAACTGTCAGAGGCTCAGGCCATAAACTCAGCAGCAACGCTCCTATCGTGAGAGGCCAGCGAGGCTCTGGGTAAGCAGGGCAGGCAGGGGTCTAGCCTTCAAGACAAAAACCAAACAAGGCACCCTTTTGTGAGCCCAGCCCTCGAGGCTTCACTTGGCCACACAGGAGTAATTATACTGCATACCCCAGCCCCGGGTCAGGCTGGCAGGGGGATTGCACCAGATGATCTTTTGAGGTCACTTCCAATACCAAATAATCTGTGATTCTTTGATTCCTGCCACCCCAGGCTCAGGGGTTGTCCCAGACTTTAGAAGGGACAACTGGATGGATGGAGAACTGGATGCTGACAGGCTCTTAAAACCAATGTGCTAGTAGAAAGAAGGTAACAGAGAATCACAGCACATGAGAGGCTGGAAGGGACCTCGAAAGATCAGCCAGTCCAATCCCCCTGCCACAGCAGGATCCCCTAGATCCAGTCGCACAGGAACATACCCAGGTGGGTTTTAAACATCTCCAGAGAAGGAGACTCCACAACCCCCCTGGGCAGCCCCTGCCAGTGCTCCGTCACCCTCACTGGGAAGAAGCTTTTTCTCAGACTGATGTGACACCTCCTGTGTTCCAGCTGACACCCATTGCCCTTTGTCCTATCATCAGATGCCCCTGAGCAGAGCCTGGCTCCATCCTCCTGACACCCATCCTTCACATATTGATCAACACTAATGGAGTCACCCCTCCATCTCCTTTTCTCCCAGCTCAAGGGCCCCAGGCCCCTCAGCTCTTCCTCATCAGGGAGATGTTCCCCTCCCTTCTTCATCTTTGTGGCTCTGCACTGGGCTCTCTCCAGCAGCTCTATGTCCAAGCCAATACGACCCCTTTAACGATGCACAGGCAGTAATTAATTCATGTTCTTAACTAATTAATGACTCATTTGAAGGAGAAGGGAAAACGGTCTGTTTATAGCTTTAAAAAGCTGTTATTGCTGCTTGGAAAACAAAACCAAGACATCAGTTGGAGATCAAAGAGCTCTGGCAAGAGGCCGCATTAGCTTCCAGGAAACCCTGCCTCCTTCTCCCCCAGGAGCTGCGATCCTCAGGCGGCTCTGCTGAACAGACCCGAGCTGGGTGCTCTCCTCTGCTGCACACTGAGAAGTGCCTAACGCTTTTGTCTTTAAATTTGCAGCCTCCCACAGCCAAAATAAGCTGTGGGGTGGCAGACAACAACACAAGTTTTAGATTTATGATGGGGTTAGTATTAGTTTAGCACTTTAGAGACCTGGGAGAGAGCCAGGATGCCCTTTTCTTGCCTCTCTGCCAAGCGTTATAGGAAACAGAACAGAACAATGTGGTGCCTGCCCTCGCACCCCGGCACCCCGGCACGAGGGGACAAGCGCAGACAGATGGGAAGTGCTCCAGGTCATGCAGGAGACTGCCCTGCGAGGCTGCAGCAGCAGGCCATCATGCAGTCCTGACTTCTGAGGGGTTTGCTAGTCCAAGACAAGCTGTTAGTGGCAAGAACGCACACCAAAGACCAGACTGAGAAGACAATGTACATGTGAGGACTCCAGAAACAGTCACAGAACATCTTAGGTTGGAAGGGACCATGGAGATCTTCTAGTTCCATGACACCTCTCCCCAGAAACCAGGTCAAACCTTCTACTCTGACCAACTGCTATTCCAAGGGTGCTCAAAACAGTTTCTACAGGAGAACATAACAGGGAAAAAAGTGTTAAAATCTTTCAAAGGGGAAAAACCCCCTCAAAAAATCTCTATTTGGCAACAGATAGAGCAGCTTGTAAGATGAAGGCTAAACACATCAAGTGAAAACATCAGCTCAGTAGGAAAAAACCCCCACTCTGAGAGACTATTGTTTGGGAGAAAACAGCAGCAGTGTTCACTCCACATTGTTTTCCAGAAAGCTTTAATTTCAAAGTCTTTTTGAAGCCTTCACAAGTCCCACCGTGACTCCTTTCAAGTACCTCTGCAGGGGGAGCTGGGGGGTCCTGCCTCACACGTGGCTACGGCTGTGTGTGAGGTGGCGGCGGATACGGCTGTGGGGCTGGGTCTCTGTGATCTCTCACAGAACATGAGGGACTGGAAGGGACCTCGAATGATCGTCTAGTCCAACCCCCTGCCACAGCAGGATCCCCTAGATCCAGTCACACAGGAACATGCCCAAGTGGGTTTTAAACATCTCCAGAGAAGAAGACTCGGGTTAAGAGCAGACCAAACACTTCGACAATCCACAGTCACTCTGGTAGAGTTAAAGGAAAAACAACCACCCCAAAACATCAGCAAACTGCTGTCAGGGAAAAAGTGCCAGAGGTGGAGGGTGAAAGGGAAGTGGGCTGCCAAGAGGGCTGCAAGTTTCCAGAGAGCAGAGCGTGAGTCAGCAAGAGAGGGATTTTTTCCCTCTTCTTTTTAGTATTACAGAGTATCACAGAACATTAGGGATTGGAAGGGACCTCGAAAGATCTAGTCCTATCCCCCCTGCCACAGCAGATTCACCTAGATCCAGTCACACAGAAATGTCTCCAGAGAAGGAGACGCCACAACCCACCTGGGCAGCCCCTGCCAGGGCTCTGGCACCCTCACCAGGAAGAAGGTCCTTCTCACACTGATGAGGAACGTCCTCTGTTCCAGCTTACACTTACTGCCCCTTGTCCTAGCATTAGATGCCCCTGAGCAGAGCCTGGCTCCATCCTCCTGACACCCACCTTCACACATTTATCAACATTCATGGGGTCACCTCTCAGTCCAGCGATGCCCCGAAGACAACAGCACTCCAGCCCCCTGGTTGCTTTATCACCAGGCAGCAAGGGCTCTCTACTTCCTGACAGAGAAACTCTGGGCAAAAGCAGCTGTGATGCTTTTTGGGGTGGTTTTTTGTTTTTAGAAGCTTGTTTTTGCTTTTTAAAAGAGAACTTGGGCAGCCTACGTGCCCTTCGAGGGCTTGCCAAGATAAGCAGCTTCTATCTCCATGTCCTCACGCCTGATTTGTCACCACAAGAACATGGACTTGCTTTTGTTCCTCAGTGAGCTCAGAGCTTTGGAAGACTTGGGAGTTCTCAAGGCCTCCTTTTGTTTCCTCTTAAATCCTGCTGAGAGCTTTCCTGTTCAGAAAACGTTCCCACCTCCTTGTGGGTGACTCTGATGAGCACCTATCACAGCAACCAGCCCCTCTTGCCAGGGTTCACTCCGCTCCAGCAGCACTTCCACACCACCTTTGACCCTTTGTATAACCAGTGCTGCACCTTTATGGGCAGGACAGAACCTGAGTCACTCTGGTTGGAAGAGACCCCTGGGATCATCAAGTCCAACCATCTACTCTACTTTACAAGTTCACCCCTAAACCACATCCCTCAACACCTCATCCAAACGATCTTTAAGCACATCCAGGGATGGGGACCTCTCCACCACATCCTGTCAGGTAGTTGTAGAGAGTGATGAGCTCTCCTCTCAGCCTCATCTTCTTCGAACTAAAGGCATGTGGAAGCTGCTCCATAAAGAGCCACAAACCCGCTTTGCCTCACCACAGACCCAAGGAGACAAAACCCCAGAAGCAGCCCTACACAACTGCACATCTCAGTCTCACCACTTGGCTTCTGTAGTGTCTGCTCTAGGTGCTCCAAACCCCAGGCTCCTATTTGCCTTCAGGGCTGGACCAGGGCAATCACAAACGCCTTGCTCGTGGAGATAGGGGCTTTTTGAGCAGGCTGAGTCCAGGTCAGGGTGACCCTGAACTTCCTATGTGCTGCAGACAGGCTGCTGGACCTTCACACTGCTGCAAGGGATAATTAGAGGCCTTCAGTGCAACCAGACATCCATCAGAATGACCCCAAATTGTGACGCTCCAGAGAATGTCACAACTTGCCCAGGGTGGTGGTTGAGTCCCCATCCCTGGAGGAGTTAAAAGATGCTTAGATCTAGTGCTGGGAGATCTGGTTTAGGGGTGACCTTGTAGAGTGGGGTTGATGATCCCAAGGGTCTTTTCCAACCTGAATAGTTCTGTGGTTCTAACGCAAACATGGCTGTGGCTAGTGGGACATGTCCCTGGGCCACCAACAGAAGCCACCAGCTCCACCGGTGCCAGGAGCACCTCTAAGCTGGTTTTTCCCCAAGCCAGGAAGGAGCTGGCTGCTCCTCAGTGTTGCGGCTCCCAGCTGCACTGGCCAGGCAGCAGCTCTGTCGTGCTTGCTGAGATGTGATGACCCATGCGGGCGGCAGGAGAAGCGGCTCTGTCCCACCCGTGTGAGCACGTGGGCTCCTCAGGAGAGCTGGGCTTTTATTCTGAAGCGAGAGCTCTGACAGCTCACGCAGCTGCGCTTGCGTCTCGTGTCTGCAGCAGCATTCCTCCCCAGTCTGTGATGCATCACACGCTTGCTGTGTGAGCACATGTGGGCTCTGGCCCAGCTCGTCCTCTCCTCTCCCTTGTCTCTGACTAGGGCCAAATACTTTCCTGTTCTATTTCCCTTGACTGGGATGAGTTTTGACCTCAGTGCTTTCAGACGTGGGGGCCTGAACGCGTGAGCTCACTGCTCGTTTGTATGAAAGCAGACGGAGACGTGAGGAGACCCAGCTGTGACCCAAACTCCACGGGGGTCAGTGACGAAGCCCTTCCTCACAGACCCTGGACTGGACTGCCCAGGGCAGCGGTGGAGTCTCCATCCCTGGAGGTGTTAAAGAACAGAGCAGATGCGGTACCTAGTGCCCTGCTCTAGCTGATGGTGGTGATGTTAGGTCACAGGCTGGACTTGGTGATCTCAGAGGTCTTTTCCAGCCTCAGTGACTCTCTGATTCTGTGAAGCACTCAGGGAAGCCATCAGGCTTTGTGTGGGGTCAGGTTCAGGGACTGAAGGACTGAGCTTAAACAAAGGCACTGGAAGGTGGAGTCTCCTCTAGAGACATTTCAAACCCACCTGGCCACGGTGACTGGATCTAGGTGATCCTGCTGTGGCAGGAGGATTGGACTGGCTGATCTTTTGAGGCCCCTTCCCATCCCTATTGTTCTGTGATTCTGTGACTCTGTGACTCTGTTCCTGGCACTTAGCTGCTGGGTCCTTCTGTATCTCCCCGTCACGATGCAGACCCCCTTGAAACCTCTAGTGAGAGAGAGTAAAGAGTCATTCAGAACCCAGCCTGCTTCTGAGATGCCAGGAGGCTGACACAGAGCCCTCTCAAATGAGCTGTGCCACCACAATTAGTTAGCGAGTCGTCGTGAGCGATGAACGTATCGGGGAGAGTCAAGGTCAATTTGCAAACAGACCGAACGGGAGGAAATCCGATGCATAAATAATGCGTCGTGAGCTGCTCACCCGTTGCTGCTCCTGTCACACCCTCCACAAGCTGAGAAGCAGTGCTGCTGCTCGGTGGAAGAGTGACAGTCCATTTGCCAGCTGGGGTGCGACGCGATTGCTCCGAATTGATTCTGGCCGCTGCCTGCCGTGCGCGGTGGATATCTGGAAGAGCAATAGCTTTAACATGTGATCATCCTGGGTAGCGACCAAGACAGGCTCTTCTCCAGCGACCACTGGACACCTTCCTGCGTGCAGCTCCGGTGCTCCAGCTTAGCTCATCGTTTGGGTGTCTCCTCTGCAGCCCCGAAGCACCTGCTCTTTTGGGAACCACGCGCCTTGCTCCCGGCCATTCCACCTCCTAGTTCAGGTCTTTGCTCGTTCATGGTGAAACTGTATGTGGTTTCCTTTGGAAAAGCTGAGCTCCTCTGGTCAGAGGGCGAGAAAAACCTCTGTGAAGCAAAATTCCAGCTGTGGTCTCACCAGGGCAGAGTAGAAGGGGAGAAGAACCTCTCTTGATCTGCTAATCACCCCACTTATGATACACCCCAGGATGCCACTGGCTGTCTTGGCCACAAGGGCCCATTGCTGGCTCCTGACCATCCTGCTGGCCACCAGGACCCCCAGGTCCCTCTCACGATGAAGAGGACAAGAGGGGCTGATACAGTCACAGTGCTCTCTGTGCTTGTTGCTGGTTGTCCATGCTAAGTCCTACCCTTTGCTCCCTAACCAACACTCAACTGGTGCTTGCCAAGGCCAACCCATCGTAAGCGTCGTGGAGCGGTGACAACCGGGCACACCTGTAGTTGGGTTTCCTTTCTCCTTTGCACCATGGTTGGGGGTGTAGGGCGGATGGTTGGACTTAAAACCTTGAAGGTCTTTTCCAACCTTGATGATTCTCTGATTTGATGAAAATCCAGTCTCATCTTTCAAGTAAAATCTCATCCCATTTGACTGACCAGCCCCTCAGGGCAGGGAGATCCTTCTGCATCTCTTTGCTTCAGCTTTGGTTGTAAAGAATGACTTTCGGTGGGTAAACACGATCACTTTCACCCGTCGCTGTCCCCAGTGTTTGTAAACACTTCACTCAACACTCTGACAAGTCCATGCTGTCCTTTGTTTGCTGGGATTACAAGTCTGTAATTGATGAGAAGCCTTCCTCTCCCCGTGAGTGCCACTCCAGCCTCTCTTCAATCTATCAGCTTCGTCCAAGTGCCTACTCATTCCTGCCAGCCTAGCACAGTCAGTCAGTCTACCACTCCCACTGGATGAGTCCACTGGGATGGGTCCACTGGGATGGAGGCGTTTGAAGAACCGGTGACATATTTACCCCCCTCCAAACTTCAGGCACGGAGGCTGACGTTAGTGAGAGCCTTCTCACTAGTGCAAACGGGGTGGTTGCTTCTCATCTCAGCAACACCAGAGCTTCTGGAAAACCAGCATCTCCTCCTAGAAGTTTATTACTGGTCATCTCTCAGCTTCTTCTGATGAAGTTGTCAGGGGTTAACAGGCCATCACCCACCAGGCAGCTGTAAGGTCCCAAGGGGGGTTAAGCTCCTGCCCTTCACAACAGAATCACCGAACGTTAGGGACTGGAAGGACCTCAAGAGATCATCCTGTCCAATCCCCCCACTAGAGCAGGATCACCCAGACCCAGTCGCACAGGGACACGGCCAGGCAGGTTTTAAACGTCTCCAGAGAAGGAGACTCTGCTGTGGAGCCCGAATTTCAGGCTTCTGAGCGCAGCTGGTCTGAGGTGAGTGTGCTGTAGTGTGGGACTGAAGCTGGAAGGGTGAGAGGTTAAACAACTCTCGAGCTACACACTCGCTGAAAACACACGATGAGAGCTGCTGCCGGGTTAACTCCTAGAAAAATCAGCCTCAGCCCGGGGGGCAGATAATGACTCGGTGCCTGAGCTAAACAAAGCGCTGACACAGCCTTTGCCGGAGCAGCCTCCCAGCACCGCTGTGACACGGGGCCCGGGTGCAGTTCCGCTGTGATTGACACTCTGCCGTCACATCGTTTGTTACCGATCCCACTTCTCCTCCCTTCCCCTGCTTTTCCCTTCAAGGGACAGGACCTGCAGCAGCACAGCCCGCAGAGCCCTCTTCGATCTGTTTTCCATTCGAGCATCCTCCTCGGAGGATTGACTCACACTCCTTGACATCAAGCGCCGCCTCTTTGGGCTCTTGTAAGGAAGTAGCACGAGAGAACTGTCTAACTCAGGCTTTCTGGCAGCCTCCGTACCCCGTGCGCTACAAAGCGTGTTCCTAGCCAACGTGCTTGCCCTTTCGTGGTCATTTTGGAACAAGCCAAGCTGCCTCCCTCAACGTTTTGGGGAGTTTGTGCAAAATTGCAAAGCCTTAGACCTAGCAGAGGTTTAGAGAGGGTGAAACTTGTGGGATTGTTTTTACATGTGAGCAATAAACACTGCTCTTGTGTTTCTGCTTCGCTGCTAATTCACATCGCAGCGACTGCAGGACTCTGCCACAGGGAAATGCTCTTTGGCATCAGCTAAAATGAATGAGACCACAGAATCACAGAACATCAGGGAGGGGAAGGGACCTTGAAAGATCAGCCAGTCCGGTCCCCCTGCCACAGCAGGATCCCCTAGATCCAGTCACACAGGAACATGGCCAGGGGAGGTTTGAAACATCTCCAGAGAAGGAGACTCCACAACCCCCCTGGGCAGCCCCTGCCAGGGCTCTGCCACCCTCCTTCTGAAGAGGTTCCTTCTCACAGAAAGATCTTTACAGAATTTCAGAAGTGAGAAGTACCACGCATCCCTTCCACCCCGGGGGCTGAAACTGCACCTGGAGCCCTCATCCCAACTCATACCCTCCACCTCCCCGGCTCATCTTTATTTCATTCCCCAAGCCCACAAGTCTTGGAATGTTAAGCACCTGGAGCAAGCTGCGACGCAAAGAACAGCAACAGAAGCCATAATCATAACCCTCACCCCAAAGCAGCCATCACAGGATGCTCTGAATCTCTGCCAGCTTCAGCAAACAATGCGCAAAGCTCCTGCAATTGCTGTGGGAGCAGGTTTTAGCTCTTTCAGATCCAATTAACTATTTCTTCCTCCAATGCCATGCCTGGGGGTTAATTCATTGTAAAACACTGACCAAGCCTTGTCCCTTTGAGAACAAGGATGTGGTAGGTAAGTCCTTCTCAAATCATAGAATTATAAACCATTCAGGTTGGAAAAGACCCCTGGGATCATCAAGTCCAATCATCAACACTATTGGACACCTCCAAACCAGACCCCCCAACTCTACATCAAAGAGACTTCTAAGCTCATCCAGGGATGAGTCCTCGTGTGTGTGTGGAGCGACTGAGCAGCAGCGGGTCCCATCTGCTACTGGGGTACCCATCTAGGAGGCCAAGCCCTGAGGCAGCAGGGCAAAAAGCTTCATCTCAGCTCGAGCAGGCGGTGCTCTGAGTGTGCAGCCTGGTGCAAGGCATGGGCCAGCTCCGGGACGCTTCCCTGCGCTTAGAAACCGCAGGGCTGCATCATAAAAATAACGTAGGAGCTGCAGTTAGAGTGGAAAAAAGTTGTGTAAATAAAGCACCCTGGGATAGAACCGTAATTAGGATATTTAGCAACTGTGTCTCCACTCACACGGCCCTACCAGTTACTGGAAACACTCGTCCGCTTAAAAACACAAAGCTTCTCTTGGAGATGGAGATACCAGTCAATCTTTCCTCCCAGTTCCATGATGGCTTCCTGGATGGCTGAGAAAAGGGCAGTGGGCATGCTTGGACTAGCAATGGTCACTACCAACATGATGGGAAGGGATGGAGATGGCTGTAAGCCCTGGTTAAAGACACTCCACCAGGCTGACTTGTGGCAAATGATTAAATCAGAATTGTTACGTACAGACTAGCTCCTCACATTTCACCTACAGACTGGCTTCACTCACGTAACGATGACCCCAAGTCTGCAGCTTCCCTGCTGTAAGAGCAAAACTGAAGGGCCAGTGGGACAGCTGCAATGTGTGACAGCTTGAGAAACATGGATCACAGAATCAGAGAGTCACAGAACATGAGGGATTGGAAGGGACCTTGAAAGGTCACCCAGTCCAACCCCCCTGCCACAGCAGGATCCCCTAGATCCAGGCGCACCGGAACACGGCCAGATGGGTTTAAACATCTCCAGAGAAGGAGACTCCACAGCCCCCTGGGCAGCCCCTGCCAGGGCTCTGGCACCCTTACCATGAAGAAGTTCCTTCTCACACTGATGTGGAACCTCCTCTGTTCCACCTCACACCCATTACCCCTTGTCCTATCACTGGGTGCCCCTGAGCAGAGCCTGGCTCCATCCTCCTGACACCCGCCCTTCACATACTGATCAACATTCATGAGGTCACCCCTCAGCCTCCTTTTCCCCCAGCTCAAGAGCCCCAGCTCCCTCAGCCTTTCCTCAGCAGGGAGATGCTCCACTCCCTTCATCATGTTCTCATGAGACAGGCCAGCAGCCAGAGACTACTGGTCCTGAACTTCCACTGGTCCTCAGAGAAGAAAAGGTGGTCCCCAAAAGGTGGGTGGTAGGAGCAATCACAGCAGCCCTTCCTGCCCAGTCAACTGCAGCACACCTGACCTCTTTAGAAAAGGAGCAACACCACGGGGACTGTGGACTTCATGTTGCTTAAGAGGTTGATGCTGAAGAGTCTAGCTGAGGCAATTTATTACCTTTGAGAGAGGAAATGAGTACAAATTTGGCTCGGGACATAAACAAACATGAGATCATTTTCTTAGTGCTGACTGATGTGATGAATGATTCATGTTTAACTGTTTCCATCGTATGTTGCCCTGGTCCTGGAGGTAGCATTGTCCTCCTGAAATCAACAGGAGCTACAAATGCTCTTCAACTCGAACAAACAAACGAACAGGTTTCTTCGAGTCAAAATAAACAACCAGGCTCTTCTCAATTCTTTCTTCCAGGATTTTAGGAAGAACGAGTTTTGCAGTGTTGGTTAGCAAAAACTCAAACTAATTGTTGATAAAAGCCAGGAGACAAATCACAGATTATTGAGGTTGGAATCACACAATCACAGACCATTAGGGATTGGAAGGGACCTCGAAAGATCATCCAGTCCAACCCCACCACCACAGCAAGATCCCCTAGATCCAGTCACACAGGAACAGGTCCAGGTGGGTTTTAAACATCTCCAGAGAAGGAGACTCCACAATCCCCCTGGACAGCCCCTGCCAGGGCTCTGTCACCCTCACCATGAAGAAGGTCCTTCTCACACTGATGTGGAACCTCCTCTGTCCCAGCTCACACCCACTGTCCCTTGTCCTATCATTAGATGCCCCTGAGCAGAGCCCGGCTCCATCCTCCTGACACCCGCCCTTCACATACTGATCAACATTCATGGGGTCACCCCTCAGTCTCCTCCAAGCTCAAGAGCCCCAGCTCCCTCAGCCTTTCCTCATCAGGGAGATGCTCCCCTCCCTCCATCACCCCTGTGGCTCTGGGCTGGGCTCTCTCCAGCAGCTCTGTGTCCTTCTGGAATGGAGGGGCCCAGAACTGGCCACCAGATTCCAGATGGGATCTCAGCAGAGTGGATTAGAGGGGGAGGAGCACTGGACACAACAGAAGACCTCTGAGATCATCAAGTCCAGACTAGCAACCATGGCTTCTCTTTGTCCCATTTTTCCCAACTCAAAGCGCTCACCCAGCCCAAGGGCTCTGCACCAGCGTTTTCTTCGTGCAGGTGTTTATCCTGAGCGATGCTGCCTACAGTGACACTTCGCAGAAGAGACCGCAGTGTCATTTCTGGCTGTTTGAGGTGCTGCTTATTCAAAGATTCATCCCAGTGCCCGAATCCCAACAGCCAGCCTGGTGTGTGGCCTCCTGACTTTAGCGGGGTGATTATGCACCCTGCATTAATGAAAGGTGGAACACGGTGAGATGTGCTGCTCTGAATCAGAGGTGGGTTCTGCATCAAAGCACTCGGTGAACAACAGGAGGCTGCGCTGAAATGGCTGCATGGGGTTTGCACCTCAGATGGAAGGAAGATGCGGATGGCCTGGGGGCAGGCTGAAAGCAGGGAAGCTCTGAGCTCCCACAGCTTTGCTTTTTGTCAGGGAAGCACTGAGTTTAGCAGAAACCTGTGCAGCATCCTTCATGCAAATGAAGACACATCACCCTTCCTGAGCTACAGATAATGTCATGAGCCAGGAAGGGAAAGTTTCCAGCTCAAAGAGTTATAGATTTTGATTGCCCTGGGAATAGCAGTGGTGCTGCTGCAAGCTGGAGGAGGTGTGTGCTGTTTTAAAACCTGGGGGCTTTGAGAGAGCCCAGCACAGAGACACAGAGATGGTGAAGGGAGGGGAGCATCTCCCTGATGAGGAAAGACTGAGGGAGCTGGGACTCTTGAGCTTAAAGGAGACTGAGGGGTGACCACATGAATGTTGATAAGTATGGAAAGGGTGGGTGTCAGGAGGATGGAGCCAGGCTCTGCTCAGGGGCATCTAATGACAGGACAAGGGGTGTTGTGTGTAGCTGGAACACAGGAGGTTCCACATCTGTGATCCTGTAAACCACAAAAGACTATGAGCTGTCTGTGACAGAGCTGTAGGGCTACTGGACTCTGGAGCATAATGGGGCTGGAGCACCGGTGGCTCTCCATGCACCCAGTCTCGAGAAGAAAAACAGAGCGAGCAGTGGCTACCCCTGACCTCCTACTGCTCAGGTGTTCAAAAACCTAACGTTGCTGCGACAGGCACCTTGCTGACAACAAATCCTTTCTCATCCCTCCCATCAGCTCTCGCGCCCGCCAGCAGTGCCGAATGGAAGGAGCAGGGTTGCAGGCTCCGGACCAAGGAATTCCTGTTTTCAGAAGGCCAGACACAACAGCTGGGAAACTCTGGGTTAGTGCTGCTCTGTGTCAGCCCTTACCCATTCCTGGAGGGGGATGTCATTTCTGAAGCCTTCCAGTGCCTGAACCAGGCTGTTTGAGTGGTGCTTTTGGCTGACACGGCGTGGAGTGTGCACTCACAGAGCCCTCTGCGTGGTTTTATGGCTGGACACACACACACGCACACACACCTCGGGGGGAGCGAGCGGGGCACCTCGGCACGTCTGTCTGTCCTTCAACGTGCTGATTCAGGAGACTGGAAGGTGCCCCCAGACTGCTGCTCTACCAGACCCTGCTTCATGTTCAGGCAGGATGAGCCTGGGGATGCCCAAGGTATCTCCAGCACAAAAAGCAGCGGCTGCCAACAGCACCGCTGGGCTCTAATCATCAGCAGATCTGTTTTTGTGGGACTCACATTCCCAAAGCTCCCCCTGCCCAGCCCCTCTCAGGGAATTGTCTCCTCCTCCTCGTACATACGTGGAGCCCCTGCAGGGATGCAGATTTCCACAGGCTGAAGCAGTGGAGAAACCACAGTGCTCCCTGACTTAGAATCACACAATCAGCAGGACTGGAAAACACCTTCAAGATCATCAAGTCCAACCACCTGCCCTACAACCCGGAACCACCAAACCTTCTCCCAGAACACCATGTCTACCTGGTTTTTGAACAACTGCAGTCATCTCCTGGAAGCTGCGTCTTGCTCTCTCCAGCACCACATTTCCCTTACAGCATGAGGGGGCTTTTGTCTCTTCTCACATGGTGCCTTCATCCTTGGATCCTGTTGCTTCAGTTGGGGTCTATGGTGGCAGTGGGGTTGCCCATGCACAGACAAGTCCTGGGGTGGACCAGAACGGGGGTGGTTAGCAGACGGAGAGAGATTCTTCTCCCTTTCTACTCTGCCCTGGTGAGACCACAGCTGGAATCTTGTGTCCAGTTCTGGGCCCCTCACTTCCAGAAGGACACAGAGCTGCTGGAGAGAGCCCAGCACAGAGCCACAGAGATGATGGAGGGAGGGGAGCATCTCCCTGCGGAGGAAAGGCTGAGGGAGCTGGGGCTCTTGAGCTGGGAGGACGAGGAGACTGAGGGGTGACCTCATTAATGTTGATAAATATGTGAAGGGTGGGTGTCAGGCCGTATTTCCTAGCAAAGACTTTGCACCGTGATTATTTCCCTTCCACAAGCTCTTTAGGTCTGAGCCCAAGGTGAAGTATCTCCTCCTCTTCCTCCCACCCCCCTGGGTCAGCAAACACAGGCGCTGGCGGGACTCTCTCAGCGCCTGCCTGCGGGATCCTGCAGGGGCTCTGCAGCGGGTCAGCCCGGCCGCCTGTCCGTCTGTCTGCCGCTCTCACGCGGGAACGGGGCTGCGCTGAGAGAAAGCAGACAGGGTTTCACACAGCCCAAAGCCCCGGCACCGTCAGGAACGCTGCGTAAGCACTTCTCCTTCCTAGGGCATTTTTCCAGCGTGTCTCAAAGGAATGTGGCAGTCTCCCCCTTCTTTCTCACCCGCTTCCTATAAATCCAGGGATCCGCTGAGATGTGCTTCTGCAAGAGGGATTTAAGGCTTGGGAAGGGGCAGGGACGACAGCACTGGAAATTCATGCCCTGAGCAGCCAGTGCAGGGCAGGCCCCTGGAAAAGGACTTAGCAGTCATGTCCAGGTGGGTTTTAAATGTCTCCAGAGAAAGAGACTCCACAACCCCCTGGGTAGCTCCTTCCAGGGCTCTGGCACCCTCACCAGGAAGAAGGTCCTTCTCATATTGATGTGGAACCCCCTCTGTTCCTGCTCACACCCGTTGCTCCTTGTCCTATAATTAGATGCCCCTGAGCAGAGCCTGGCTCCATCCTCCTGACACCCACCCTTCAAGTATTGATCAACATTCAGGAGGTCACCCCTCAGGCTCCTGTTCTCCAAGCTCAACAGACCCAGCACCCTCAGCCTCTCCTCATCAGGGAGATGCTCCTACAAGAGGGTGTGAATGCAGTGGGGAGGGCAGACAGCAGAGGTGAGAAGGAGTGCAGATTTGGGCCTTGTTCCCAGTTAATGTCAGTCAGTGTAAGTGCCTTGTGTGTTTGTGTCTATTTAAACTCAACGAGGAGCTAAAATTACAGCTTTAAGCAGGAAGCTGAAACTGGAGGTTTTCACAAGTCGAAGATGTTGAATTTAATGCCCAGGAGCAGTGGGGGAAGCTCTGGTAGTAACTGGGAGTGGGGCTAGACTTGAGATACTGTAACAGGAGAAAATTTTCACCTTATTATCCACCTTATGAAAACCAAATCTTTCAAAACAAGCTCAGGAGAGAAGCCACAAACTGTTATTAATGTTGGAAAAGCCTTTCTGGGACTTCGAGCAGCTTTCAGCCCTGGAAAGACCAAAATACACCCAGATCCTCCTTTTTCTTGCAGACAGCTCCAGATCAGAAACTTCTGCCAAATGGTCCAGCCTTGCTCAAAATTGCAAACAGAGATGGACTGCAGTTCCAGAAATGGGGAAGCTCTGATGTTGCTGACCAGGAAACTACTTGCATCACTGGGACTGTCTTTGACCTCTGCACAGATGACCTGGTCCCTGGACAGACCTGGGGCTCAGCATCCCTTGGAGAGGGGTGAGAGGCAGGCAGAAGCTAAAGTATCCTGAAAGATTCACTGTGTGGGAGTAAGCAAAGGCAGGCAGCTGGGAAGTGAACTTGCTACGATCACGCTGCGGGCCAGGAGCAAAGGAAATCTGCATCTCCTTGCTCCCAAGGGCACGTGGATGCTGAGGCTGAGGTTACACATAGCCAAAGGAAAGAGCAGGAGGTAAAAGGCCCAACCTGTCATCACTTTCCCTCCCATGCCCCATCACAGAGCAAACAAAAGCAGATGAGAGTTACCCAGTGCTTCCAGTTCCTCCTCCTGGGCTGGAGCTGATGTCTTCTCCCATCAACCTGCAAAGCCCAGCTGGCCTTTGCTTTGAAGCTCAGGTGCAGAGTGGAGAGGTGAAGACAGGGCTCCTGAAACTCCAGGCAGAGTCCACCTGAAAGGGAAAATAGCAGGTAGGGAGCTACAAAGCCCCTTCCCTAGCAGCTGCTGTGTCTGCTGGAGCTGCTGCCCACCACAGCAGAGTTTTTATAGTCACATTTTCAGCTGGAAAGAGTCTTCCCTCTGCTACAGCTCTGTCCCTTCAAGCTCGTTCCAGGCAAGTCTGGTATGAGTTTGTCTGTGAACTCAGCACACAGCCCTCTGGCACAGAGGAGAAGGAGCCTTCTGCAGTAGCTCCCAACCAGATCTCAGTCTCAGTTCAGTTATTAGTGACAGCAGCTCTGCCTGGAAAGGACTACAGACAGAAGCAAAAAGCACCAGGGGATGGCCGTGAGCGCGACACTCCCGAGTGAAATCTCTGCCTGTTCTGCTCCTTTTGAGAGAGGCTGAAAGAGCACAGGAGCCTCTGGTGTGACGGTGCGATCCCAAAACACCCCTAGTTGCACTAGGATCACACCTAGTGCAACTCTCAGGAGGGAAGGTTCCTTTCCATCCTTTTATTCCTTTACATCCTTCTCGATTTGCCTTATCCACAGTCCCTGCAGCCATCACAGAATCATTCAGGCTGGAAAAGCCCCTTGAGATCATCGAGCCCAGCCATCAACCCTACTCTACAAGGTCACCCCTAAACCAAGGGCGATTCACAGCACAGCCTGGCTGCTGAGTGATGCACGTTGTTCATAGATGGTCAGCAGAGCTCTGTGAGCACCCTGCAGGCAGGAAAACTGCCTGCCCATGGCAAGCTGCTCGGTGCTACCCTCTGATCACTCACTAATTAAAACACCACCTCCCCCCTCTTTCCTACTCATTCTAAGTAAAAAAGACTTGCTATGAAATGCAGCTCTTTGGAAAGCACAGAAGTGCAGGGAGCTGAAATTCCTTCCCAGACACGGAGGTGACCTGTATTTACTGTAAACATGATCCCACACTTAAATTTGGAAATGAAACGAGGGTGAGGCAAGGAGTCTGGATTCTAGACAGCACTTCCCTGCAGCCGGAGGTGAGCTCCACTGCCAGGGCACGCTCGGGTCCTCCTGCCTGCCCTGCTGCCAGAGGAAACCTCTACTTTCTTTGGATCACCCTGTACGTGCTCCAGACTGGGTGGGGGCAAGGTTCATTTGCACAGACATCTGATGAGGCTTACTCACAAGTGTTACTCACCAGCCACTTGTTTGTGGGGAAGGAGAAGTTCTAGCGCCGTTCTTTGCTCTGAGCCCAGAAACAGCCACAAATGACCTCGGCGCGAGCAGGTTGGTTTGGTTCCAGATCGTGTACCCTGCGGTTGGTACAAGAAGGCAACGAAAAGGTTGGAAGGAATGTCTCTCAGCTGAAGGTCAGGAAAAACATTTATGACTGTTGAATGAGCTGGGTGTTTCTCAAATCACAGAATCGCTCTGGTTGGAAGAGACCCCTGGGATCATTGAGTCCAACCAGCTACCCAACCTTGCAAGTTCGCTCCTAAACCAGATCCTTCAACCAAACCAGGTCATCCAAACCATCTTTAAACCCATCCAGGGATGGAGACTGGAAGGGACCTCGAAAGATCTCCAAGTCATGTCTATACAAGACACAAAGCTGAAGCCTGAGGGCACTCATGAGACAGCCTGGTCCTCCTGGCCTTCCCAGCCCAGCCCCATGGCTTTGAGGCAGCTGCTAAGGGTCCAGTAGCCTGTAGCTCATGACTGATTGTCCTTCTGACTGTCACACTTGTCACAGAATCACAGAACATTAGGGATTGGAAGGGACCTTGAAAGACCATCCAGTCCAATGTCCCCTGCCAGAGCAGAGTCACCTAGACCAAGACACACAGGAACACATCCAGGTGGGTTTCAAATGTCTCCGGAGAAGTCCTGCATCACTTTCTCTTGGATCCAGCAGTGCAAATAACTAAACATTATCTAACAGCAGTTTGAGTTTTAAAAGAACAGAGGGAAGAAGACAGTATATTCTACACGTCCCTGCACCTCTGCAGAGACTCTGTTTCCTATTAAAGGCAACTGTGCAGCATTTTGATTAAGATTCTACTTCCTGTTGTGTGATGTGGAATGTTAAAAATCCCAGCATCGCTTAAGAAGTCCTTACAAGCTCCAGAGAGTTTTCTCTTCCCAAGAAAGCTCTCCCAGCGGGAAGCTGGAAAAGTTCCTGCTGCATTTGCAGTAAATGCCTCAGCCCCTATGTAATATTTACGGTGTCCCTCTCGTCTGGTCCGGGCTGGGCTGCTGTTGTGCTGCTGTGAAAGGAAAGCCTGTTCCACTGGCTGAGGGCTGCGACGTTCGCTTTGAAGGATATTGGAGCGGATGCGACAGCCACAGGAAACGTTCAGCCTCGCTGAGGTACCTCGGTCAGATGAGAATTCACTGATCTGATTCCCAGGGACAACCCCCCCCCCCCATAATATTGCAGTAATTTAATGAAGAAAGGGAAAGAAATGTGACAGATCTGCATTCAGGGCTTGCCAGATCTGGATTCCGTGAAGGCCAGAGGAAAAATTCCCATTGGCTCTCGTGGGAACAGGAGTTTGACCCCAAAGAACTTCCACCCGAGCAGAATTATGCAGCGTTTTTCTGTGCTGTGAGAATTAGGCGGTGTCCAGCTGCATTAAAAAGAAGTCCCTGAAGGGACACAAAACTGCTGGAGAGTGCAGCACAGAGCCGTGAAGATGACGAAGGGAGTGGAGCATCTCCCCTTGTGGAACATTCAGTCTAGAGAAGAGGCTGAGAGGAGACCTTCTTGCCCTCTACAGCTACCTCAAAGGAGGTTGTAGCCAGGCTGGTGCTGGTCTCTTATCCAAGGACAAGGGGAAATGGCCTCAAGTTGTGGCAGGGGACGTTTAGATTGGATCTTAGGAAAAAGTTCTTTGCTGAGAGACTGGTTGGGCTCTGGAACAGGCTGCCCAGGGAGGCAGCAGAGTCCACATCTCTGGAGATGTTTAAGAGAAGGGCAGATGTTGCAATGGGGGATGAGGTTTAGTGGCAATGATGGGGCTAGGAAAAGGTTGGACTTGATGATATTGAAGGTCTCTTGCAGCTGAAACTGTTCTAGGATCCTATGATCTCCCTGCTGAGGAAAGGCTGAGGCAGCTGACGGTCTTGAGCTTGGAAAAACAAAGACTGGGGGGTGACCCCCATGAATGTTGGTAAATATGTGAAAGGTGGGTGTCAGGAGGATGGAGCCAGGCTCTGCTCAGGGGCACCCAGTGATAGGACAAGGGGCAGTGGGCATAAGCTGGAACACAGGAGGTTACACATCAATAGGAGAAGGAAGTTCTTGACGGTGAGGATGCCAGAGCCCTGGAAGGGGCTGCCCAGTGCAGGTGTGGTGGACTCTCCTTGTCTGGAGATGTTTAAAACCCACCTGGACATGTTCCTGTACATCTGGATCTAGGGGATCTTGCTGTGGTGGGGCCACTGGACTAGATGAGCTTTCCAGGTCGCTTCCAAACCCTAATGTGCTGTGATTCTGTGCTATCAGAGCCTGGTGTGTTAGCAAGTCTCAGAAATGCCTCATAAGGGCAGCTCCTTTCCTAAGGAGCTGTGAAGCTTCTAGCCAGAGACATCTTGTCCCAGAGATGCTGGAGGCAGCAGATCAATTGAAATGTGAGGAAATGGGAAGTGGCACCTGGATGAAAGGGATAAAATGAGCAAAGCCAGGGGCCAAAAATGAATCCTGGCTGTGAAACCTGCTGGATGCTCTCGAAGGGAACCGCCAGAGCCAGACTCACTGCAAAGTGGTCTGAGCACAGTTCTGGAAAACACTGCCAAGATCAACCTGCCCTGTTCTTCACGGATGGGTGACACAACCCTACAGGTCAGCCCACGTCTCCCGCTGTCTCCATAAACAGAGAGAAGATTATGTGGGAAGGAGGAACCCGCATTAGCTGTATCCCCAAGGGCAAATTATAGCTCAGGAGACAAACAGTGCTGTGAATAAGGAGCAGCAGGGGTGCTAAGCCCATATGTTCATTTTTAGTCTCCTTTGCATATTGACACGTACGCAGGAAGAGGATTTATTGAGCCAAATAAACCACAGCCCTGGTTTAGACATGGACAAACAGTCCTGGGTGGAAGGCAAGGTGATGGTGCAGCGAAAGGATGAGAACATTCTGGTGTGGTGTGCCAAGAGACATTGGGAGCGCAAGAGACGTGGAACCCTCCATGCAGATGGCAGGCTGAAGGAAGAACCTTAGAACAAGAAGGATTCTGCAAAGCAGAGATACGGAGGGTAAAAAGATTAAGGTAGGTGTCTGGTTTTATTTCACAACCTCATTAATTCCTTCTTGAGAATAAAGAGAAGCGAGTACATTCCCATCTGAGATGACTTTGAAATGCACTGCCAACATCCGCGTTGCACCGAAACGTGAGGAGGCAACAGGGAAACGAGGCTCCGTTTAGGAGAGCAAGTGCAGTGATCCAAAATGCAGGGATTCCATGGAAGAAATACAACCTGAGAGCAGGAAGTGGGGTGGAGGTTATCACCTGAGACACAGATTCATAAAACAGTGAGGCAAGGTGGCTGCAACTTGTGTGGAACTGCTGCATCCATTAGAGATGGTGCATCTCTGGCAAAGGGATCACCAGAGAGACTGGAGAGTGCAGTCCTGGATGGAAAAAAGGGGAAAACTAAGGCAAGAATAAGAGGAATGATTAAGGAGAAATAAGTTAAAGAGACTTTGAAATAGGAGAAAGAAAACTAAATCACAGAATCACAGAACATCAGGGATTGGAAGGGACCTTGAAAGATCAGCCAGGCCAATCCCCCTGCCACTGCAGGATCCTCTAGATGATGTTTCACAGGAACATGTCCAGGTGGGTTTTAAACGTCTCCAGAGAAGGAGACTTCACAACCCCCTGGGCAGCCCCTGCCAGGGCTCTGGCACCCTCCCTGGGAACAAGGTCCTTCTCACATTAATGTGGAACCTCCTCTGCTCCAGCTCACACCCACTGCCCCCTGTCCTATCACTAGATGTCCCTGAGCAGAGCCTGGCTCCATCCTCCTGACACCCACCCTTCACATATTGATCAACATCCATGAGGTCACCCCTCAGGCTCCTTTTTTCCCAGATCAAGAGCCCCAGCTCCCTCAGCCTCTCCTCAGCAGGGAGATGCTGCCCTCCCTCCATCATCTCTGTGGCTCTGTGCTGGACCCTCTCCAGCAGTTGTGTCCTTCTGGAACTGAGGGGCCCAGAACTGGACACAAGACTCCAGCTGTGGTCTCATCAGGGCAGAGCAGAGCAGGAGGAGAACCTCTCCTGATCTGCTAACCACTCCTGTTCTGGTCCACCCCTTCTTGGCCACAAGGGTCCGTTGCTGGCTCCTGGCCATCCTGCTGTCCAGGAGGACCCACAGGTCCCTTTCTCCTACACTGCTCTCCAACAAGTCGGTCCCCACCGTATCCTGGTCCCTGGGGTTGTTCTTGCCCGGATGCCAGACTCCACACTTGTCCCTGCTAAAGTTCATTCAATTTCTCCCCATAAGCCTCTCCACGGAAGCTGGGCTGAGCCTGGATCTGGGCTGTCCCAGCAGCAGCCACCACATGGTTGAGGCTGTTCTGCAAGAGAGCCTATCCTGAATGCACAGTGTTTGAGAATTTCTTGAGGGTCTAAGGGCTTGATATTGAGCCAAAGACGTTCTGTGCTCAACACGCATTCCTCCCACCACCTCATCATCTCCCCAGCCCAGCTCCGTTTGTTTCCAGGGAGCTCCTTAAGGCCGAGGAGGCTCGTTAGTAGCCTGCTCTGCTAACCGTGGCGCTCGTGCACTTGCCTAATGGGATCTCTCTGATGAGCCAGAGTTTAATAGATGCAAACTGTTCCCCAAATTACTTTGACTTGCTCAGTCGCTTTCCGTCTCACTCAGCATATTCTCCGGGCTGATCCCATGACATCCTCCTTCGTGCCAGGTTTTGGGCTCTATCCGAACTTTCTTTTTCCACTTGGAGCCTCCAGGCTGGGCTCCTCTCGGCCCCTTCGCTCGCATTATCCCAGCGCTTCAGCGGAATGCTGCAAATTATAATTTTCCAGCTGAGCTACGCAGACTAATCCAGTCAAGACCCCTCCTTGTGTGTGACAGCGCAGGTCCCTCTGTGGCCCTTGAGGACACAAAGTGCACACACAAAGGGCTGTGGGAAAAGCAGCGTGCTAGGAGCGCCCGCTTGGAGGGGGGAAGCGGTCTGTGCTCCGTGAGGAAAGCCACGTGCTCTCACGTGTACCTCTTTGGTGATGAGCTGGTTGCCATCGTGGGATGATGGGAGAGAGCACAAGGCTCTAGATGCTGAGTAGGAATAAATCTGAGCTGAATTGCTTTGCTGTTACTAATGAAACTGGCTGCTAATCTCTCAGCAATCACAGAACATTAGGGATTGGAAGGGACCTCAAAAGATCATCTAGTCCAATCCCCCAGCCACAGCAGGATCACCTAGATCCAGTCACACAGGAACATGGCCAGGCGGGTTTTACATGTATCCAGAGAAGGAGACTCCACAACTTCCCAGGGCAGCTGGTTCAGCTTGATCCTTACTTCTGCTGGCAAAGCGTGGCCTGCCTGCCCAGCATTGTTCTCCTGGTACCCTGGTACAAGCACATCCCATCATCATGGCCTCATGATGAGGGGTGAGGAAAGCAGGCTGGCCTGGAGCTGGCCCTGGAGGAGACTGGAGAGGCCATCCACAAGTAACAAACCAGTGTGGGCGGTGGGATGTAATGGCACAAGGAAAAGCACAAGGAAAACGATGAATCCAGGTTGCACTGGAGGAAACACAAGGGAAAGGCTGAACCCAGGTTTATTTCCACTGCTCATGAAAGTAAAAAAGGAGCCATTTTGTGGCCATAATCCTGATATTTGACAAGTATCTTAAATTCACTTACAGATTAAAGCCCACCCGAATATGTTCCTGTGCGACTTGGTCTAGGGGATCCTGCTCTGGCAGGGGGATTGGACTGGAAGATCTTTCAAGGTCCCTTCCAACCCCTGATGTTCTGTGGTTCTGAGTAATCTCATAAAGTAAATAGCTTTGATCCACTGTGTTTAATTTACAGAGCTTGATGTTTTATTCATCCTTTGACTGTGAGAAACAGACTCCACTTTCTTTAATAAAGTCAAAGAAGAAAGGGTTGCCAGTCCTCACAGAGAGGAAGAATTCATCGCGGCGATACAGCTGTGAAAACTGATTTCCTTGAGCCTGCTCTCACCAAGAAGAAACAATTCCTGTGCCTCAGGAACTGACGTGACCATCTATTGAGTTGCTGGGTGCCAGGTACCCGGGTGAGTGTTCTGCACATTCACTCGCAGGTGATCTGAGATGTTGGTAATTGCTCAGTCACAGCCAGAGCAAAGAATAGATACGAAGATCAGAATCACAGTCGGCCCTGGATAATTTGTGAAGGGCCTCAGGACAAGAGGAAAAAAGGCCAAGAAGGAATCAGTTTGCAAAACCTGGTTGTTTTCGAAACGTTTGCTTAGCAACAGCCCAACAAATGCTCCGGCTATGGCTTCACTTCGCACTCTCACAGCCGTACCACAGAGCGTTTCGACACGGGGCAGCTCTCACCCCGCTGACCTCGGCTGTCCTGCCCCGACGCTTGGGCATCGCACAGCTCCTACCGCAAGCCCTTCCCAAGCTGCGGCAGAAAGTGCATCTGCTTCTGCTTTCTTCCATTGCAACAACCTGTTTCCCCCTCCCAAAATGGCTCTCGCTTGGCACGAGGGGAGAAAGCAGCTCCACGTGCCAACTTCCTTCGCGCCGCTTCTGGTGTGGCACTGGAGCTGCCTGCCTCTGCGCGTGCAGCTTGGCCACCTGAGCTTGCCCATGGAGAAGTCAAAGTGGGGCCCAAGTTCTCACACGCCTTCTTGTTGCACGCAGCAAAGAAATCAAAGTCCAGGTAAAGCCTCTTCCTCACAGAGCTCGTTCCTTTCCTTTCCTCTTCCCATTGTCCCCCGGCTTTGGGAACATGAGCAGGCTCAACAGGGGTTTAAACAAAGTCCACTGCAGGTACTGGGAAAAGAAAGGTGCCAGTCTCTCAGGCATTTAGCTTGAAGTAGGTTTCAGACCCATCTGCACTCTGTTTTCCCACGGAGCTCAGAGGTAGGAGCCAATGCTGGTAGCATAAGGCTCTGTGAGAAGCAGATCTGTGTGTGGCAGAGAGGACCGGGATGGGGCGGCACCTCCCAACTCCTTGTTTTGCTCTCGAGGGAGGTATGTCACCGTTTACCCAAAGGGGGTGGGTTTAGGAGCCCCTGCCTCTTGCAGCTGCGAGACAGAGCCCAGCAATAGCAGTTGCCTCTGAGGCAAACCTCAGGCTCCTGGATCGCTGCTCAGCAGGAGCTGTAGGACCCTAATGCTATGGAGGTAGTACATTGGGAGAACATCTGGCTCTCAGAGTTCCTGCTGAGCTCTGCACTCCAAGGAAGCTGTGATGCAGCAGCCTACACCTCTCCTATCTACTTCGTGTTTCCTTTGCTGCTGGCACAGCACTGCCTCACCAAGGTACTGCCTGGCCAGTGGTTCAAAGGCTGTGCACCCTGGTGCGGACACATTCAAGATGCCACCAGACAGAAATCATGGGTCATCTTCAAATAAGCCCCATCAGCAAAAGAAGAGGAAGAGGCGGGTGCCCAGGCAACGGTCAGCGTGTCTGGGGCAAAGCTGAGCAAGGCAGACATGAGCATGAGCTCGTTGCATTAACTTACGTACGTATGTATCCTGCTGAATCACATCTGGCTGGCACTGACTGGGGCTGTGATGGGCAAGGACCTCGTCATTCCCAGCACTACCTTGCCAACCCATAAACTAAGATAGGCACACGTTGTCTTCTGCTGAGGTTGGTCCCTTCTCACAAGGAACAAGCGAGAGGACAAGAGGAAATGGCCTCAAGTTGCTCCAGGGGAAGTTTAGGTTGGACATGAGGAAAAACTTCATGGAAAGGGCCATCAGGCCTTGGAACAGGCTGCCCCGGAAGGGGGTTGAACTGCCATCCCTGGCTGTGTTTCACAGTTGTGGAGATCTGGAGCTCAGTGACAGGGGTTAGTGGTGGCCTTGTGACAGCTGGGTTCGTGGTTGGACTTGGTGATCGTGGAGGTATTTTCCAACCTAAATCATGCTATGATTCCACACCAGAGAACCTCTGCCGGTGGAGGGAGGCAAACAGCCAGGCAGGTGTAGCTTTACTCAGGCCTAGGTTTGAGGGACAAGGGGCAGTGGGTGTGAGCTGGAACAGAGGAGGTTCCACATCAATATGAGAAGGAAACTTCTTCCTGGTGAGGGTGACAGAGCCCTGGAAGAGGCTGCCCAGGGGGTTGTGGAGTCTCCTTCTCTGGAGACGTTTAAAACCCGCCTGGACATGTTCTTGTACGACTCGGTCTAGGGGATCCTGCTGCAGCAGGGGGATTGGACTGGCTGATCTTTCGAGGTCCCTTCCAACCCCTAATGTTCCTGTAGTGTCATGACTTTCCAGTAGAGGTTGATCATCCAGCTTCATGTTTCCTTTTGAACACTTTTGAGGTAGAAAAGTGACTTTACACCAGATTGTCTTGTTTTGCACCATGGTTTGACCGAGTGCTAGGAACCCCAGAGCTGGATCTACTGTGCTGAATCACAGTCTTCACATTCCTGTCGCTGACTGGAGGCAGAGAGGTCAAGAGCTAACTAGTTGCTGTCTTCAAAGCACCCCAAGGCCCACAGATAAACACTTGTGCCTGGCAGCAAGACACAAGTGCTAACTCTTACTCTCTGAGTTAATAGCCCTTTGCTTTGCAGGCTATCTTTGACCTTAGCTATTGTACCCCTCCCACCTCCCCACTCCAAACCACAGAGGGTTACGATATAGAATCCATCTGTTTCCTGTTTCACAAATTGCAGTTGCACATTTCTAACAGGCACCTGCGGATGAGATTTAGAGGCCAGTGATTTTAGCCACAAGCAGGATGTGCTCCCGCATCTATCTGGCTCCTTCATCTTGTCCTGCCTGATGAAAATGAAGAGCAGCCCCACAGAGATGACTTTCTCATCATTTGCATTTGGAAAGGACACACTGCAACACACTGCTCGGGTTAGAAACAGAAATCTTGGGTGCAGGAACAGCTATTCAGGTCCATTCAAGATGCTGTGGGAGCAAACTTGGTCATCCCATGCTTCCTGTCACCTCCTGCTAATGTTTGAGACGCAGGCTAGAAGCTCTCTGTCATGTTGTGATGGCAGCCAGTGAGACTGAGAGAAATGAGAGAGGTCTCCCCCTCTACTCTGCCCTGGTGAGACCACATCTGGATTCTTGTGGCCAGTTCTGGGCTACTCAGTTCCAGAAGGACACAGAGCTGCTGGAGAGAGCCCAGCCCAGAGCCACAGAGATGAAGGGAGTGGAGCATCTCCCTGATGAGAAAAGGCTGAGGAAGCTCAGTCTCTTCAGCTTGGGGAAAAGGAAATTGAGGGGTGACTCCATTAAAGGAGGATGGAGCCAGGCTCTGCTCAGGGGCATCTAATGACAGGACAAGAGGCAGTGGGCGTGAGCTGGAGCAGAGGAGGTACTGCATCAATCTGAGAAAGTTCTCCATGGTGAGGGTGACAGAGCCCTGGCAGGGGCTGCCCAGGGGGTTGTGGAGTCTCCTTCTCTGGAGACGTTTAAAACCCTCCTGGCCATGTTCCTGTGCGACTGGATCTAGGGGATCCTGCTGTGGCAGGGGGGATTGGCCTGGCTGATCTCTCGAGGTCCCTTCCAAACCCAAACGTGCTGTGATTCCGTGAAACACAACCATTTGACCACTGGAGACCAGAGCTCTCTTCCGCTCCGTGGTGCTGTTTAAGGGAGGGTCCCTCCAAACCAAGCACAGCTCCCCACTCTTTCAAGTTAAGCAGCTTGGAACTGCTGGGCCCAGCCATGTGTGCAGGAATAAACATTTGTGCAAATATTTGCAGAAGTAGGACCCTAATCTAGCAAGCAACATTGATCCCAGACATGGCTTTGTTTACGAGTGTCAGTCCTGGGGCACTGCTGAAAGCCCAAGGGAAACATTTATTTCAAGATGCTTACAGTACCATGGTCTTAGCCCACTGCCTTTACTGGCCTCCACAACCAGCATCTGGTACACAACCAGATCACAGGCAGCCGTAGGATGGGCACATTTTGCAAACAGAGCTGGAAGCTGAAAGAATGTGGATGTGCAAAAGCTCCTGAGCTGCAGCAGGGGCTTCCAAAAGAGTTGCTGCTGCTCAAATGCACAACAGAAACTAAAGCCCTGAACCTCAGGTCCACACTGTGTATAAACCCTCCTTTAACCTCTGCAGCAAGTCCGGGCAGAAGCTCCAGCACCTTAGCTTTTACCTTGGGAACAGCAGCCTGGGCTTTTGGTTTGCCTTAAACATCAGCCTGTGATGAGCAGCATGCCTGGCTTCATAGGACCACAGAAGTGTTCTGGTTGGAGAAGACCTTTAAGATCATTGAGTCCAACCATGAACACAACTGTCCCAAGACCAGGGCTCTGCCACCCTCACCTTCTCATATTGATGTGGAACCTCCTCTGTTCCAGCTCACACCCACTGCCCCTTGTCCTATCATTTGATGAGAACAGTCTGGCTCCATCCTGCTGACACCCACTCTTTCCATATTTATCAGCATTAATGAGGTCACCCCTCAGCCTCCTTTTCTCCAAGCTGGAGACCTAGCTCCCTCAGCCTTTCCTCATTGGAGAGATACTCCACTCCCTTCATCACCTTTGTGGCTGTGGGCTGGTCTCTCTCCAGCAGCTCTGTGTCCTTCTGGAACTGAAAGGGCCCAGAACTGGAAAGCTTTGATCACCCCAGTTCACAGCCACGGTCATTGGTAGGTGATGGAGGCTGGAGAACTGAACACGATCCTGCTTTCTTAGACTACAAGCTGCATTTCAAGGGGCCACACCAGACTTAGGGGGGAAGGAAAGAGAAAGGATTCTGTCAGATCAGCAGGAATTTCAGGAGAAGAAAGGGGGAGAATCCTTGTGTGTGTTTTGTCTCCCCGAATCAGGAAATGCAGCAGACGTCTCCTCAGCATCATCTGCTCTCCTTATTCCTGGGTCAAGGCACGCTGGGAGAGAAGATTTTGCAGCCCCAACAGAACTGTTTGTGAAATGTTTATCTGATCAGCGAAAGCCTTTGAAGCCTGGCTTTGAGAAACAGTTCTAGCACGTCATAATTCAGATGCAACTGAAACACTTGGTGTCTTCTTTTAACAACAGAGGCTCTTTTTCTTCTTTAGGGGCAGAATATCTATGATTTGTACCAACAGCAAGAGTTTGGATGAAGTCAGGGTGCCACACTGGGAAAAAACCCCGCAGAGACCACGTGTGAACACACAGAAAGGTGTTGGCTCTGTTCTGCACATAAAGAAAAGCTGACAAAAGCCCTTCTTGTTCCTTTTCACATCAAGGAGCCTGCACAGCAGGGCAAAAGCACGATGTGCATCTCTGTGCTACCAGCAAGTGTGTGGATGGGATCTTCACTGTGGGAAAAAGTGATGCAGCTGTCAGAGACTGGTTTGCTGATGTGCTCCACAGCTTATCAAACTGCTGGGCATCAGGCTCTGCTTCCTGCACTACTGCATGATAAGGGTGAAGCCTTAGAAAAAGCAGGCTCTGTTATTTGTCACCTTGTTACATGACCCAGCACTTCGGAACTTCGAGGTCAGACTACCAGGAAGACAGATGGAAAGCTTTTGGTGTGACTGGACACCAAGCTGGACAGTTACAGAACCACAGAACATTAGGGACTGGAGGGTCTCTTGAGCTTGGAGAAAAGGAGACTGAGGGGTGACCTCATGAATGTTGATCAATATGTGAAGGGTGGGTGTCAAGAGGATGGAGCCAGGCTCTGCTCAGGGGCATCTAATGACAGGACAAGAGGCAGTGGGTGTGAGCTGGGACAAAGGAGGTTCCACATCAATGTGAGAAGGACCTTGTTCCCAGTGAGGGTGCCAGAGCCCTGGAAGGGGCTGCCCAGGGAGGTTGTGGAGTCTCCTTCTCTGCAGATGTTTAAAACCCACCTGGACATGTTTATGTGTGACTGGATCTAGGTGATCCTGCTGTGGCAGGGGGATTGGACAGGATGGTGTTTTGAGGTCCCTTCAATCCCTAATGTTCTGTGACTCTGTGATTCTGTAAATACTTTTGATCCTGATAAATCAGCATTTCCAGATAGAAAACGGGTTGGTTTAGTTTTGCTTCCAAACCCAACGCTTCCTAAGGCTAATGTTCTGTGATCCTGTGATTCCTGCCTTCTCACTTTTCAGTGTCACTGAGTTACTCTGGACCTTCCTCCAAGTTTTTCCCTTTGCTCGTGTTTTATTTTCCTCCTTTTCCCTTCATTTTTTGGGTTTGGGCTTTTTCAGAAACGGGCTGTAATTCGCATTTTTGTCGGTGTTGCTTCACCCGTGCAACTTGCATTGCTGAAGCAAAGAAGACTGGAGCTTGAGCAATGGAAGTTCAGAGCCAGGAGTGAGATAACTGAGGCAGGAGTGACGCCTCACTCTTGCGAAAGAGAAACACAAATTGCTGAGGCTGTAAACAAGCCCTTCCTGGTGGATCAAAGACACAACACTACAGGCAGCAGCAGCAAGGATGGGCTTGCTGTTCTCAGGGCTCTTTGGGATTATTTCAGCACGTTTTGCTTCCGCCACGACTGGAAGCCTTTTGCATTGCCACGAGGCAATGAGCAACGAGCACCGTGTGTTTTAATCTCTGCGGCTCCTCAAAGGTACTGAAATGTTTGAAACTTGTTGCACTCCACGGGATGCTCGAAAACATTCCTCCAAGAGGAAAACAGAGTTAAGATATCAGTTCTGTAAGTCCCATAGCTACAAAGAAAACATTCTCATCCTTCCTTCCGTGATTGCTTGATGGTACTTTGCACTACAGATGCTTCAGGCAAAGATAGCTGTTTATTTTTATTAGCACTGCTAATAAATCAGCTGACTAGATGTTAATGAGCAGGTTGGTGCAAACACTACTGAGTGTGATTATCATGTTCACACACTAAAGAGGAAAACAAAAACCCGACAAAGAGACAAAAGCTTCCTGCATTGAGGAGAACAAACTCATAGAGTCACTCCAGTTGGCAAAGACCCTTGGGATCACATAACGTAAGCAGCCAAATCACAAAAGCTCTAGCTTCCTGCTCCTGCTCTGGCAGGGGGGTTGGACTAGATGATGTTTTGAAGTCCCTTCCAATCCTTAACATTCTCTGATCCTATGATTTAGTGATAAGCTGAAGCACAGAGAAACAGAGTGAGGGGTGGGTGTCAGGAAGACAGAGTGGCATCCAATGACTGGACAAGGGGCAATGGGTGTGAGCTGGAACACAGGTTCCACATCAACATGAGAAGGAACTTCTTCATGGTGAGGTTGACAGAGCCGTGGAACAGGTGTTGTGGAGTCTCCTTCTCTGGAGATGCTTCAAACCTGCTTGGACACGTTCCTGTGCAACTGGCTCTAGGTGATCCTGGTTTGGCAGGGGGATTGGACTGGCTGATCTTTTGAGGTGACTTCCAATCCCTAATGTTCTGCGATTCTGTGACCTGCCCTAAGAACACTACACAGACTCAGATGATCCTACATTTCCTCATTCTTGCCTTGACTTATATCGGGGGTGAGAACCATAGATACAGTAAAGAGAAAACTTTGGCCCCTATCAGCTGTGCCTAGAGCTCTATTATCATTCATTTTTTAATCACTAGCCCAAATCCCAGCTGTGATTAATCCAGAATGCCACGCAGTGAGCCACCGGTTCAATCCCACGCTAAAGGCAGTGAAATACGTTGTCAGGTGTCAGACTCACCTGCAAGGAGTTTCTTGGGTGGTGCTTCAGGCTTCCTCCTGCGTTCGTCCACTCCTGGTTTGTATTCAGGGAGGTCTGGCTTGCAGCCGAGGCGCAGGAATTCACCTGATCCTGCCCAGTAAGGAGAGAGAGAAAATAATTAGCTTCCTGGGGCAATGGCAGCACGGGACTGACAGAGGTTTTGGAGCTTAGTATCAGAGAGTTTAGAAAATGTCAGGCTATGCTAATTCCTTAGTTGCTTCTGTGGTGGCTCAGCTGACACAGGACAGGCTGCTGTTTTCTGCAGGAAAGCCATTGGAATGAACCCAGGCTCCATGTGCTTGCTGTGCCCGTCAGAAATGCTGAAGAAGAGGAGAACTTTCCAACATCTAGGCTCCTGCTGGGCTGCATCTGTCTCTGCTCTGAGCTGTAAGAAGAGAAGGAAGGCTACGCTGGCACCGCATTCATTCAACATTGCTTTTCCTTGTGAGTGCGACGCAGGAATTAATATCTAACCATGAACTTTCCAAATTCACCCACAGGCTGGGCCTCTGCTAAACAAATCCCTACAGATTAGTCTTTCTGCTGAAAAACTCATTTCCAAGTTTCCTGACGCACAGTACCAAGCAAATCCACAACCAGCATCATCAAAGAGTGTTTTTCCCATCTTCTATCCAGTTTTATTTTGAATGAAGACAGAGTTTTAGATGTTAGGAGATGTCATCAATATGATTCATCTATCAGTAGGATTTACCATTCGAGTTGAATCTGGAGTGAAATCTCTGTCTGTCCTACACCCTGTAACCTTGTGCTTTGAAAAGAACATGGAATACTTCTACCTCTTTCTCGCTGCTAGGAATAAAGGAGAAACGTGTGACGCAGCGATGGAGAATGTGTTTGCCCTGTGAGGAGCAGCTCGGGGAGGAAATGAAGATCAACCAGCACTTGTGAGTGGGTGATCTGAACTCAAGGGAAATACAGTGTCCTGTCCTTATCTGTACCCCCTGCTGAATTCACTTGGGCTTAAACCACCCCCACGGACTCTTCTCTGTGTGGAGAGGCTGAAGTCAGGGTTCAAACTCAGGCTAAAAGTGCAGTGGAAAATCACCCTGTGACAAGGAACAATTCAAAAACATGGCCAGGCAGGTTTTAAACGTCTCCAGAGAAGGAGACTCCACAACCCACCCTGGGCAGCCCCTGCCAGGGCTCTGGCACCCTTACCATGGAGAAGTTCCTTCTCATTGATGTGGAACCTCCTCTGTTCCAGCTCACACCCATTGCCCCTTGTCCTGTCACTGGATTACACAAAGCAGAGCCTGGCTCCATCCTCCTGACATCCAACCTTCACATGTTTACCAACATTCATGAGGTCACCCCTCAGTCTCCTTTTCTCCAAGCTAAAAAGACCCAGCTCCCTCAGCCTTTTCTCATCAGAGAGATGCTCCACTCCATCATCTCTGTGGCTCTGCACTGGCCTCTCTTCAGTAGCTCCGTGTCCTTCTCGAACTGAGGGGCCCATTAGTGGCTCATGGTCGCCCTGCTGCCCATCAGGACCCCCAGGTCTCTTTGTGCTACAGTGCTCTCCCACAGGTCAGTTCCCACCCTATCGTGGTCCCTGGGGTTGATCTTGCCCAGATGCCAGACTCTGCAATGCCCTTGTCATTGTGCATATCACAGAATCACAGAATTAGTGAGGCTGGAAAAGACCTCTGAGATCAAAAAGTCCATATTCACAGGTAGTTTAGTAGAAAAAATGAAGGAGAGGTGCTGCTAAAGACTTAGTGTCACTCTGGATATCATTACCAGGGTTGTACTTAAGTGAAGCTGTTAGTATTCTCAGCTTTCTTGGGATAATTTTATTTGGATTCTTTAATCCTGAAGAATCCCATAAAATAGACCTTCCCAGAAAAGAGAATTGACAAGGATCCTATTGAAGCACCTGCTGTCCTTGCCAACGAGCCGGGAAAGAGGGAAAGACTTGTGGAAACTCGTGTTCAGAGACTGGGCAGGAGGACTGGAAACTTTGCAGAGATGCTGTTCTGTTGTCCTGTCCTGTTTATCTTCTTTTCCTCTTCTTGCTCAGCTGGACAGCAGTTGAGGAGAAGTATTTTGACTCTTGTGAGTCACACTTACCAGAAACAGTTTGCTGTGGGCATTTGGTTGTTGCCACGATCCTGCCTATCCCATTGAAGATGGAAAGGCACCAACTACTATGTGGAAATATGACATGTTCTTGTGTGAAGAGTCACTGCATTGGCCATGGCCACATCTTTCCATTACAGCAATGCAGGAACAACTGCAAATCACATTTGTAATCGGAGCAGGACATGTAAGATGAGTTGCTGATGTCTAAGAGGTTCCTGTCTATGGCTTAAACAGCTCCACACAGTTTGCTTGTAGCCCTTGTGGCCAAGAAGGCCAACGGCATCCTGGGGTGGATCAGAACGGGGGTGGTTAGCAGACGGAGAGAGGTTCTCCTCCCCCTCTACTCTACCCTGGTGAGACCACAGCTGGAATCTTGTGGCCAGTTCTGGGCCCCTCACTTCCAGAAGGACACAGAGCTGCTGGAGAGAGTCCAGCGCAGAGCCACAGAGATGATGGAGGGAGGGGAGCATCTCCCTGCTAAGGAAAGGCTGAGGGAGCTGGGGCTCTTGAGCTTGGAGAAAAGGAGACAGAGGAGTGCCCTCATTAATATTGATAAATACGTGAGTTTTGAGTCACCAAGAAAACCTCAGTGTGAAGGAGTTATGTGCATGGCCACTATGTACGGGAGGCTCAGAGAGTCTGCTCCCATCTGATGAGAGCCATAGGCTTGGTCCTCCTGCCAGAGAAGAGGCACTAGCTCACAGGTGCTGACAGCCACGGCCAAGATGTCTAGCAGAGCTTTCACACCTATCTCTGCCCTCTCCTGGATGCACGAGGGATAGTGTGGCACCCATCCCTGCCGAGAGACCAGCCTTTCAGTTTCATGTTTGGTTATTAGCAAGGTTTTCTCATTTCTGTTACCTGATCCTGAGAATCGCACTGTTGTTGATGGAGATCTGCCAAAGAGCCAAGGTGAGAGCAGCCTCAAGCTGCTTCTGATCCACCAGCACGAGTGTTTTTTGAGATTCCCTGTCTGAGAAGTTCTGAAATTCAGAGTGATTGCCTGGCTCAGAAACGGGTGAACCCTCAGCAGCCATCCCCTCAGTTTCAGCTGTGCTCCTCACCGCCTGTCTCAGCCCCACATCCTTACCCGAGGGCAAGCACGTTCTTCTTGGTGTCACAGCAGAGTGGATCCCAAACGTGTTGAGGAAGGAGCTCCTCCCTGCCCTCAAGATTACTCATTTTTTAGCAGATACGTAAAGTGCAGGAGGCTGTCTTGAAGGTCACTCTAGAGGGTTTAGTGGGCAGCCAGGAATCTTCAAAGGATTATCTGGAACCGCTGTGCAAGTGGAAAATATTAACCGGCACATGTCGCAAACCTACGGGGCTCCACCCAAAACCTCGGTGGGGTTATCCTCCCACTCTCTAACAGCCTACCTCAGCCTCTGGGCTATGGTCACCACTGGAAAGAGCTGGAGGACTGGATCCTAACCGCTGCCTTTTGCAGAGGGCACTATAAATTACGCTGATGTGGGACAGAGCCCTTTCCATGGCTCTCAGCTCCTGCAACAACTCATCTCTCACCCTGACGTGACCTCTTGTGCTGCCAGTGGTCTGACTGCCCAGATTTCCCAGCTGCTCCTGTAAGGTTCTGAAGCTTTTCTGGCTCTTGAAGACTTACCTTGGTCCATGGAGTCCAGCAGAGGATCTCTGCACCAGAAGTGTTCCTATTTTCTTTCATCTCACACAGACTATCTATTGTCCTGCCTCCTGAAATTCATAAAGCAGGCATTCCCACCCCATTCCTCTCTTATCTATCGACAATCCATCTAAGCCACGCAGATCTGTTCTCATCCTCACTATAACATGTCTGGCCCAAGACATGAAGTTCAGACTTGAGTCCGCTATATTTAACTTTGCATCTGATTTAACCCTCCCATTTCCCAGAAGGAGCCCAGATGAGTTTTTTCATAGAATCATAGAACAGTTTTTGCTGGAAGAGACCTTCAAGATCATCGAGTCCAACCTTCTCCCAGCCCTATCAGCACCACTAAACCCTGTTCCCCCACGCAACATCTACCCTTCTCTTGAACAGCTCCAGGGATGGGGGCTCAATCACCTCCCTGGGCAGCTGTTCCAATGCCTGATGACCCTTTCAGTAAAGAAATTCCTCCTGACATCCAACCTGAGTCTCCCCTGGTGCAGCTTAAGGCTATTTCCCCATGTCCTGTCATCAGCCACTAGGGAGAACAGAGCAACCCCTGCCTCTCTACACCCTCCTTCCAAACAGTTGTAGAGAGCAATAAGGTCTCCCCTCCACCTCCTCTTCAATCCCTTCAATCCTGCACTGTTCCCAGCCGAGGCCAGTGGACCAATTCACACCCCTTTAAGCACCAAGATATGCAAGAACATATCCAGGACAAACTCAGCATCCTGTAGTCTGACACCCAGCTGCACCAGGCTTGGTTTAAGGGACGACAATTCCTGCTTGAAAGGGCTGGATGTGCTTCCCTTTTAGAATAGGAAAAAAGTGTTTGTAACGCTGAGCGGCCTCACACCTGGCCAGTGAGTCTGGTGTTTGCATCTGGTTTGAGCCCTGGAATCAGTCCCTGGCCATCTTTGGTAGAAATGAAACCAAAGCTCAGGCTGCTCGAGTTTATGCTACGAGTCAGGACAAATGCCAGGCCAGCTGATGATGCAGAGATTCATAATGCGACCGAGCCACATATTCCCTGCCGGATTCTTGTAACGATGAGTCCGTGGCTGCAGATCACAGAACATTAGGGGTTGGAAGGGACCTCAAAAGATTGTCAGTGGACAAACAGCAGGCAGAGGCCAGGCTGCTGATGGAAAAGAGGGCAACCCTCAAGAGTGAGGCTGGTCACCACAGGAGCTGGAGGAACATTTGGAAAATAACTTTGATCAGGACAGTTTTCTGATCACCAAGGATCTGCCAGATGGCCCTGAGGATGATTGGGAAATACACTCGTTCTTCTGGGGCCTAAAACCTAACCCATTGTAGATCTACACTTAGAAATGGCCCCCAAACAGCTCCCACGTGGCACCCACTGTAAAACAGGCTCTCAGCTTACCAAGCCTGTTCCTCAGAGTTTTATAGGCCTTTTGAGTTTCTTCTCCAAGCATTGAATTGAAACACAAAATCTCTTTGCTTGGAAGACACCTCTAGGATCATCAAATCCAACCTTTGACTCCGCACTGCCAGGTCACCAATGAGCCATGGCCCTAAGCACCAGGTCCCCGCATAGTTTAAATCCCTAAAGGGATCAGGACACCTGGGCAGCCTGTGACAATGTCTGATCACCCCTTTCAGAGGAGAAATTCTTCCTAACATCCTAACCCATCCCATGTGCTACAATTAGCTGGAGAGAGCTGGAGAGTCAAGAGGGCAGTGGTCCCTTGATCCTGCCTAGGCTGGGCAAGCAGCCTGATGAAGACTGTTGAAGTTCCTTTGGCCGTTCTGTGTGACCTGAGCACCTGGTTGTTGTGATGACCTCAGTTTTCCAGCTAATCCTTCCCACCTCCCACATTTGGGCAGCCCTCTCTCCAGCCCAAAGCTGTGAGGAATGACATAACCTCTGCATCTATGCAGCTTCCTCAGCTCTGACAGCCATGAACGAAGGCAGTGCGCTGCGATGCGTGCTGATTACAGACTCCTTAGTCATCCTCCCACGGCTATTTGGGCTTCTGTCTCTGGCCGGGGTCATCTGCTACTTCTTGTAACACACTGACAACATAAGCCTTCTCCTTGCAGAGTGAATCCTCGTGCTTAGTCAGCTGGGACCCCAATCCCCTGTTAGAGCTTCTCGCTGATACCTTGTGCAAATGTCATCGTTCATGAGAGAAGCTACGCTCAGTAAATTATCCTGTTGACAGCGCTGTGAGAGTGGGATATGGATGTCATTTATCTCCACTGGACTGGAGACCAGCTGAGGCACTGACATCACTCCCCACAAATCCCAGAGAAGCACAGCAGAGGTGTTCACACAGTTAAAACCCACAACATAATCATTCCACGCTTGCCTCAGCCATAAGAGACCTAACAGAATAAGGCTGCAAGTAGAAAAGACCAAGAGAAGGAACTTCTTCCCAGTGAGGGTGACAGAGCCCTGGAAGGAGCTGTCCCGGGCAGTTGTGGAGTCTCCTTCTCTGGAGACGCTTAAAACCTGCCCGGATATGTTCCTGTGTGACTTGGTCTAGGTGATCCTGCTGTGGCAGGGGGATTGGGCTGGCTGATCTTTCCAGGTCCCTTCCAATCCCTAATGTTCTGTGATTCCACGATCAAGGCACAAATTGCAGCTCATTTGTGCCACCACAACCCAGTCAAGGTGGCACCAACATGTGGTGAAGCAGAGATTGCTGCAGTGGCTCCAGCTACAGACACACAGAACAGCTGCTACAGATGTGTGGAACAGTTGAAGGAGCACCATGTGTTCCTCAACACACCCTTCAGTCTCCTGACTCCTGTGCCCTCCATCCACCAAGAGTCCCAGCGGAGCTCATTTCCTCCACCTCCCCCAGAGCTATGAAGTCGCAGTTACTCCATTAGGATTTATTAGCTCCCACTGGGCAAGAGGAGCAGGGATTCACATGAGTCATTAAGTCCTGCCGGCAGGAAGACCATGAAAGATGCTATTTCAGAAGGGTTTTCATTGGCACTGCTTACTTAGTGAAACACTTACAGCAGAATTACTAAGGGAAAAAGGATGTTTTCAGAGAAAAAAACCATTACCCAAACACAAAAATACTCCACAGAACCCAAACAAACTACACGCGGTTCTGGAAATTATTTAGGCTGGAATTGGCTGTCCTGCTCCAACGAGATACAGGGAGCAGGTCTCTTGCATCTACAACAGTGAGATCATAGTATCACAGAATCAGAGAATTTTTTAAGTTGGAAAAGTGTTTTAGGACCATCGAGTTCAACCATTAATCGAACTGTAAACCTGCCTAGGAGCTTAATTCTAATTGAGCAACAGAAAGGTTGCAGAGGCCACTTTCAAGACAAAAGAGCCATCTGCAAGACCTCTCTCTTACAAGAACTACAGCTGCAATGGAATCATTGCTTTTGTCAAGGCTGGAATAGACCCCTGAGCTCATCCAGCCCAGCTCAGGACCTAACATCACCACATCAGCCTGACCAGGGCACCAAGGGCCAGAGCCATCACCTCCAGGGATGGCAATTCCACCACTGCCCTGGGCTGTCCATTGCAGGCTCTGATCACCCTCTCCATGAGGAAGGGCTTCCTAATATCCAGCCTAACCCTCCCCTGGTGCAGTTTCAGACCCTGCCCTCTGAAACTGGCACTAGTTGCCTGGGAGAAGAGCCCGACTCCCACCTGACTACAACCTCCCTTCAGGGAGTTAGAAAGAGGCAGAAGGTCCCCCCTTAGTCTCCTCTTCTCCAGGCTGAACACCTCCACTCCCTCAGCCTGTCTTCATCAGACTTTGCCTGCAGTCCCTTCTCCAGCTCATTGCTCTTAACATAAAGACCTAGGCTAAACTCAGAATCTCTTTTCCTTTTGTGAGGCATAAAGGGGCAAACTCAGAAGGATACTGGAGCTCAAGTTTGCTTTTTGCTTTCAGTCAACATTAGGAAAACAGAAACTTGTTGTCAAGAAGAACTTACGTGATCCTTGCAGGAATCTGAATGTTTTTCTCTCTCTCTGATATTTTGACCAGATTTAATGAGAAAGTGTCATAACTCTAGATAATTATTAGCAAAAAAACCCACCAACAAGCTCTTGAAATCTTTCAGTCTCTCCTGTTAACAGAACTTCCCCCTCCTACAGTTTGGGCCTTACTGCCATCCCTAGCCCAGCTTCCCACAAAACTGTAACGGGGATTATCCAGCTGCCTCTGTGCTGACTCACTGGGAAGCTGTGGAGAGCAGCTCGCAGACACATTCCATCTGTCTGTAAGGTCCCGCTCACTGCACATGACACTGCTGGGGCAGCACAGCACCTACAGCTACAGCTGTGAGGTGAGTCAGTCACATCACCACACAGCTGCCTTGTTCTTCTGCTCTCCTTGTGGCTGACAGTACGCTCACTTCTCCACCTAGACCTCCAGTGAGGCTCCTGCTCCTTCTCACCACCTCAGCAAAGGCTGCTGACACAGTGATGGGGACCTCAGGACTGAGCTTCAGCACAACATGCAGCTGAAACCTTCCTACCATGCAAGAGCTGCTTTGGAACATAGTGAGAAATGCAGGTTCCTTGGAGCTTCTGATGATCAGCTAAGTGATCCCACAAGGGCAACAGGAGGGACTGACTGCATGGAGAAGACCTGCTGCAATTAGAAATGGGTTAAAGCCAGATGGACAGGCCTCACTGCTTGTTTTCTGTTTCTTTTGCAAAACCAACACCAAGGACGGCTTGGCTGCAGCCCTTCCTGAGCTCATAGTGTTCATGGGTGGTGAGTCTGGGATCACAGAAATTATCTCTGTCAGAAGCTGTCAGCAGAAAAGAGCAAACGATTATCCGTTTCATCAGGATCCTGCCTTCATACAGCTGAAGCTGCTCTGACTATCACCAATTCCAGAAGGACACAGAGCTGCTGGAGGAAGTTCAGCGCAGAGCCATGAAGATGGTGAAGGGAGTGGAGCATCTCCCTGCTGAGGAAAGGCTGAGGGAGCTGGATCTCTTGAGCTGGGAGAAAAGGAGACTGAGGGGTGACCCCATGAAAGTTGATAAATATGTGAAGGGTGGGTGCCAGGAGGATGGAGCCAGGCTCTGCTCAGTGTCACGGCATAAGACAAGCTGAGGTGTTGTTACAGCTCCTACCCGTAGGAAAACACTTTCCCTGCCTAGGAAGACACTTAAATTGGAACTTCCACAGCAGGGACATCCACTGGACTTCTCTGCAGCAGCACACAGCTTTACAGAGCGCTTATCTGTAGAAAGCTCCATTATTTGCAGTGTATTAACTTTTATGGAAAATAACTTCTCAGTTGTTTGCCATTTTACTGTTCCAGGATCAAGTGAGGGAATACTATTACAAAATGTGTTTCCTCAGGCCTTATCTCACTCACGTTCCATCGGCTGCCTTCTTCCTTGGAAAGGAAGCATTCGAGTCTCCCTGCACAAAAGGTCTCAGTCAGTTGTTTTTTCCAAGCATTAAAGTTCTCCAGCAAAAGGATCTTCTGTTCCCCATAGGCTGATCTGCAGACAGGACGACTTGGTTTCTACAAGGCACAGTGAATTTTCACAGAACATTAGGGATTGGAAGGGACCTCAAAAGATCATCTAGTCCAGTCCCCCTGCCACAGCAGGACCACTTAGATCCAGTTGCACAGGAACATAGCCAGGTGAGTTTTAAATGTCTCCAGAGAAGGAGACCCCACAGCCCCCCTGGGACTATAGCAAGTAGAAGGGTCCTCAGCTCTCCTTTCTTCTCATTTAATGGGCAGAGCTGTGTTCCAAGTGGTATTAGACCAATCGTTTGCAGTTGCAACCCAGCCAGAGGTACACTGATACTTTACTGACCAAGGATCTGATCTACTACCTCTGAATTCCTCTGCTTGCTCAAGCAAAGCTACAAAGCCTTTGCTGTGACTCTGCCAGACGGTCAAGCCTGAACCCTTCCTGGATGGGAGATTTCCAAGAAAAATGCAGCGAGAAGCCAGTGTTCATGGGCACTGGGCTGCCAGAAAAGCCACATTTCAGATGTGGGCAGAGCGAGGCGTGGATTCAGGACTGACTCAAGGGGAAGAATACCACCCCCTGAATCACCAGCACAGCTTCCTGCAAACCTTGAGGTTGCCTGGCCCTACACCAGAAGAGGTTTCTGTTCCTCTGGACAGTTTTGTTTACCCTCAGTAATTTTCCACTATGCCGGGACTTCCATCAATTGCTCTCATTGGAGCGCGAAAGTGACCCAATCGGCTCACATGGTGTATGGTGTGGCAAAGATCTGACCCCCAAACCACCTCCTCCTGTGAGGGGCTGGGGCTTTGCATCTCCGTGGCTTTTCAAGCGCTCCAGTGGGACTCCACCATGGACCCGGGCAGCCTGCTCCAGCCAGCTGTGCTTGAGCAGAGGGTTTGGACCAGATGATCTCCAGAAGATTCTTCCAAAACTATGATTCTGTGTTTAAGCACACAAACCAACTGACTCCTGACGACAAACGATATATAAAAGTATGAGAAACATCAGCAACAGTGTGGCTAGCAGGGCTAGGGACGTAATTCTCCCCCGTTACAGGGCACTGAGGAGGCTTCCCCTTGAGTACTGGGGGTAGTTCTGGGCCACTCCAAGAAAGAGATTGAAGGGCTGCAGCAAGTCCAAAGGACCAAAGAGGCTGGGGATGGGACTGGAGGGAAAGTCTGATGAAGAGAGGCTGAGGGAGCTGGGGGTGTTTAGCCTGGAGGAGACTCGGGGGGACCTTCTGCCACTCTCCAACTCCCTGAAGGGAGCTTGTAGTCAGATGGGGGTCAGGCTCTTCTCACAGGCAACCAGCTCCAGGACGAGAGGGCAGGGTCTGAAGCTGCCAGGGGAGGGCTAGGTTGGACATTAGGAAGCCCTTCCACACAGAAAGGGTGATCAGAGCCTGGACTGGACTGCCCAGGGCAGTGGTGGAGTCCCACCAGCCAGCTTGGCTGTGGCCCTTAGTGCCCTGGTCAGGCTGATGTGGTGATGTTAGGTCCTGGGCTGGATGAGCTCAGGGGGCTTTTGCAGCCTCAAGCCTTCTGGGATTGTGGGATTCTGAGATATCTTCCTCTCATCGTATTTCACCTGGGAGTTGAACATACATGGGTGAATGCTGTTTTTTGCTGGCCCTGAGAAAACAGTCAATCACTCTTTTGAGACTGTGGGCTTCTGGGTGGGTTGTTGTCAGAGGACTCAGGAATTGCTTATAATTAAGAAAAAAGATGTGGGTTTTCATGAATTCATAGTGTGAGAGGATCTGCATTCACTCCTTGTACTCCTGATTGTTCTTTTCCATTCAGCATGAGGCTGCAAGAGCCCCAGAACCTAACAGCTTTCAGAAAAAGTCCCAAAGAAGCACAAAACTCCTTCAGAAGCCTGAAGCAGAGACTAAAAGTCCTGCACATCTTTCTACACACGTCCTGGACTTCAGAATTAAGCTCAAGGGAAATAAGCTCCTTTATTAATCTCCTTTGCTTGAAACTGATGCTTCCTCTGACTACGCAGTTGGAAAACACGGTCCAACCTCTATTCCAGGACATGGATTTGGGCTCAAGTTTGATGGGCTTCTAGGAGTCTGGATATTTACTCAAGGCTGTGCAAATACCTCCCACCCAGAAGCCTCTTTAGCCAGAGTCTAACGCTACATAACTCAAGGCTGACTGTTTTCTAGTCCAATCCCCCTACCACAGCAGGATCACTGTCACGCAGGAACATGTCCAGGCAGGTTTTAAACATCTCCAGAGAAGGAGACTCCACAACCCCACTGGACAACCCCTTCCAGGGCTCTGTCACCCTCACCATGAAATTCTTCTCATATTTATGTGAAACCTCCTCTGTTGTAGCTGACACCCACGGCCCCTTGTCCTAGCATTTGATGACACTGCTTGTTCTCTACTGGCTGCAAGAACAAGGAGGGAAACAGACAACTCATCTGCACGTAAGAAAATTCAGAGGAGAAAGAAGCAATTTCTAGTGTCCTAACATCAGGAGAAAAGCATAAAGGCACCAAAATCAGAAGACACTACAACATACCAGAGGAATCTGTGACGGTGCAAACAGCTAAGGCCATGACAAAAGGCAATTGTCCTAGAAGGAGAAAAGAGGAGAGTTTCTTCCAGCGGAAACTGCAACTTGCCCAGAGAATTCCTCTGCTGATTGTAGAAGTAGATCCCTTCACTCTGTATTGTGTCGAGGAAGCAGAGCCTGCACATATGCCTTTAGTTAGCGAAGGGAACACACGCACAGAAACCCATTGTGTTTCTTGAGCACTCTAAAAATACTTCTTGGAAGGGAGGAGAAGCTGACTGACACAGCTTCAGTTAGAGAGATCACCTGGCAAGGTGGCCAGCAAACGTGGTCTGCCGGCCAGCTGAACTGGAGAGCTCTGTAAGCCCAGGCCGTATGTAATCAGGAAACCATTTGCCTTTCACGTGTTTCTTACTGCAGCTACTTACTCCAAAAGACACCGCAGCCAACTTCTGCACGCTTCAGATCTCTCAGTTCAGCATAAGCTCTGCTCAGGTCACAGGTGATTTGTGGAGTTTTTCTTTTTTGCTAATCACGGAATCATTCAGGTTGAAAAGACCCTTGGGGTCATCAAGTCCAACCATCAATCCTGCTCTACACGCTCACCCTTACACCAGATCCCCCAACACTACATCTAAGCTAAGGCCCCTTTGCTCATTCATCTTTGCCTCTTCCATCACATGGGCCCACGAGCCTCTGTTAGAACTTCTCTGTGGGTGGGAAATACCTTTGTTTTCTACCTAAGCCACCACTAACAGGCCCAATAGCTCGTGACTGACCTGGGAGAACACATTGTTGAACTAAGGGAGCAACATGAACCCTGATGTAAGCAGAGGTATTTGAACACGAGTGCTGCTTCTGCAGCTGTTCTGCTCCATCTCTTTGTTTTAAGAGCAAAGTAACATGATGTCATTGCAATTTCCAACACAACAGGATTTGATCTCATGGGTGCAGAAAGAATGCCACAAAGCGATTCCTCTTCCCTGTTCTCCCTGTGCACAATCCACAGGCCAGTCAGACAAAGAGGCAGACTCAGATCCCTGTTCAAATGGTTTAAACTCTGCTTCATCTGGGTTTTCTGAAGACAGAGAAACTTCTCTGTACAATGATCCTGGGTGTTCTGGTGGCCAGCAGGATGACCAGGAGCCAGCAATGGGCCCTTGTGGTCAAGAAAGCCAGTGGCATCCTGGGGTGGCTTAGCAGATGGAGAGAGGCTCTCTTTCCCCCTCTACTCTGCCCTGGTGAGACCACATCTGGAATCTTGTGGCCAGTTCTGGGCCACTCACTTTCCAGAAGAACATGGAACAGCTGGACAGTGTCCGGTGCAGAGCTGCAGAGATGATGAGGGGAGTGGAGCATCTCCCTGCTGAGGAAAGGCTGAGGGGGCTGGGTCTCCTGAGCTTGGAGAACAGGAGACTGAGGGGTGACCCCACTAGTGTTTATAAATATGTGAAGGGTGGGTATCAGGAAGATGGAGCCAGGCTCTGCTCAGGGGCATCTAATGCTAGGAGAAGGGGCAATGGGTGTGAGCTGGAACAGTGGAGGTTCCACACCAGTACGAGAATGAACTTCTTCACAGTGAGGGATGGCGATTGAATCACCATCCGTGAACATGTGTTCCGCTATCATGGAGATCTGGAGCTTAGGAACAGGGTTTAGCGGTGGGTGGGACAGCTGGTTGCACTTGATGATCTTGAAGCTATTTTCTAACCTTAATGATTCTCCAGTTTTCTGATTCTAAGTGACCCAAGACAAGCTCATGGCTTCTGCGGCTCAAAGCTAAACCTCACCTGAGAGGTGGTTGGGTTAGAGAGCCATTCAGCATCTCCTGGGAGGATGGGCCTCCACAGCAAAGGTGCCCTTCTCTCCCTGATGACACCCAGAGACCTCTCCCTAGCCTTTCACACCCACTATACTTCCAGACATTACCACATTAAAAAAGATAGATTCTCCTGCTTTCTATCCCTCGCATGAAACACAAACACACAGAAGCCAAGCAGGTGTAAAGTTACTCATGGAAAAACCATGCTGGAAAACCATAACACATAATATGGGGAACCTCAGACAACCTTAGCTGCCCCTGTAGATCTGCACAGTGTTGGACAAAAGAAACATGTCCCAATAACAGAGGTGGCTGCCCCTAATCCCTTTGTGTTTCTGGCTAAGACAGTGCTATTCCTGTGCCAGGCTGTGTCCCACGATGGGACTCCTGGGGTGGACAGAGGTTCCAATCAAAAACATTTGCCTGGGCAGTGCTGGTTTCTCAAACTGTTTTGATTTATTGTCCTTGCAGCTCGGTGAGGTGAGACACCACCTCTGGCTGCACTTTCTGCAGAGATGAACATCAAGCATTGAAAGGTCACCAAGTAGCTTTGGACATTCCAGACAAGCCGCTTGCGCAGGAGGGCTTCCTTCCTCTTTCACCAGAGACGTGCTGCCCCAGTTGGAGCTGTCCTGGGGGGAAAGTGACTGTGCCAGCCATTTCCCGCTTGTCTGACAGCACCCCAGTGGTAGAGCTTAACCGGCTGCTCATCTTTGCTGGTAACAGGCAAAATATCCCTCTCAGCTTTACTTCTCCACCCTGCTCTAGGTCATCAATCTGAGAAGGGACTGCATTAGGGAAAGGAACTGAAATACTCAAACATGACTCTACCTTCTGAATAACACTTGGGGGATTTAAAGAATTATGGGCACACTGAAGCCAAGAGATCTACCCCAGTCATCCTCAGGAGGCACTGGCTCAGGCAGCCAAGCCCTGCTTCCACATCATTTGTACTTAAAAGTCGCATCAAAAAATCCAAGGCAGAACAGCCAGGCCATAAACACTTTTCCTCCCCTTGCAGGGCCTCCTGTTTCTTCTACAAAGCCCTGAATGGCTGATGTGACTCTGATGAGAGGCTTCACAGAGCCCAGTAGGTCTGGTGCAGACATTAGTAATCCCAGAGTCTCTATATCCTACAGCAGGCAGCAGCTAAAGTGATAGAAGGAAGCTTTGCTAGAAGACAGAGCTGGGTTATTTTTGCAGAGCCAAAGCTTTTCAGCCCCCTGTAACATCTCTAAAGCTGCATTTTCACACACACCTCTGCTGCATCCTTTCACGTACCTCCAGCATCGCCAGATCTGAGGCCCTGAAGAACAGGGCAAGGCTCAGCACCGGGGCTGCTTTAAAAAGTGCTGCCTGCAAACACAACCCAGTTTGTATTTCTTGCTCCTCAGAGGTGCCAGAACGTGGAAACCAGTGTACAGACCCATCTCTGGCGTGAGCATTCAGACATCTCCAACTGATCACAGAACATTAGGGATTGGAAGGGACCTCAAAAGATCATCTAGTCCAATCCCTCTGCCGCAGCAGGACCACTTAGAACAAGTCACACAGGAAGATACCCAGGTGGGTTTTAAACACCTCCAGAGGAGACTCCACAACTCCCCCGGGCAGTCTGTTCAGACCTTACTGGGAAGAAGGTCCTTCTCATATTGAAGTGGAACCTCCTCTGTTCCAGCTCACACCTGCTGCCACTTGTCCTACCATTAGATTACAGAACATTAGGTATTGGAAGGGACCTTGGAAGATCATGCAGTCCAATCATCAGATGATACTGAGCAAAGGCTGGTTCCATCCTCCTGAGACGCACCTTTCACATATTTATCAACATTAATGAGGTCACCCCTCAGTCTTCTTTTCTCCCAGCTCCCTCAGCCTTTCCTCAGCAGGGAGATGTTCTCCTCCCTCCATCACCTCTGTGGCTCTGCGCTGGACTCTCTCCAGCAGTTCTCTGTCCTTCTGGAAGGGAGGGGCCCAGAACTGGACATAATACTCCAGATATGGTGTCAGCAGGGCAGAACCTCTCTTGCTCTGCTAATTACTTCTCTTCTGATCCACCCCAGGATGCTGTTGGCCTCCTAGTGATTTTGCACTGTTCCTATAACCTGCTGCTACAATCACCTTCATCTATAGGCCATAAAGAAATAAATTCTGCATTTTTCCCCCCCAACAGTGTGACACTGAAACTGCTTCCCCCACCTTTTTTCCCTTTCCGTGGTTCTGCATCTGATGAAGTATCTTATAAGGATGTAGGAACTTCATATTCATCGGTGCCCTGCGTAGCTGGCTGCTGTCTGAAGAGTTATATAAGCTGCAGTAAAGAAACCCTCACCAAAAATGAAAGTTTTTCCTAAAGGCCTGCTGCTTTTGTTCGGTGGAAACCCACTGAAAAATTGATGTATTGCCCCTTGGAATGCGGAGCTTCAGAGGAGATTAATGGACTGTTTGCCAGTTACATCATCTTCGTGGATCGTCAGGAGAAGGCTACGCTGAACTCACAAAGGAAAGTTTGGTTACAGCCCCCTGCTAAAACGCTGGAGCGCTGCGGTTTCTAGGTAACTCCACGGGATAACACAACAGGAGAGAAGTGTGGAATCTGCGCTGCGTTAGAGCGGTGAGCTGGAGCCACGTCTTACGTTACAGGGGCAGGCTGTAGAGTTTTAAACACGCCAGCCGTGAGTCACTCTTGAATCCCAGCTCCGATTGGCTGGGAGAATAAGTTTTCCCCCCTTTTGGACCATATTTTTGTGGTGAGTTTGAGCGCTGAACTGATCCTTCCTAGCACGGTCAGGTTACAAAGTTGATAGCGGTAGCAGAGAGGCTGGAAGGGGGGATTTTCTAAAGCAGAGCTGCTGTGACCTAAACCCAAAGTGTAGGGACAAGCAGCACATATAGATAAATCACCTGTTCTCATATTTGATATGAGATGGAACTTCTTCACGGCGAGGGCGACAGAGCACTGGAATGGGCTGTTGAGGGAGGTTGTGGAGTCTCCTTCTCTGGAGACCTTTAAAACCCACCTGGAGGTGTTCCTGTATGACTGGATCTAGGGGAATCCTGCTGTGGCAGGGAGACTGAACTGGATGATCTGTCAAGGTCCCTTCCAATCCCTAATGTTCTGTGATACCTTTGAGTTTGGACCCCATAGGTTCAGAGGCTGCAGTGACCCTGTCCTGCTACCCTGCAAGTGAGACACTGTTCTTCATTGCTGAAAAATGAAGATTTAATCCACAACAACATTCCTAGAGGAGAAGTCAAAACTGTCTGGCTCTACAGCTTTGACACACTGAGCAGCTCTGAGATTTCCATGGGGACAGAGAGCGGTTTCGATCAGCTATCCCTGCTCGCAGATGAAGAGGAGCAAAAACCAGCTGCAAGTCACACTGTTGGTCAGCAAAGCCTCAAGACCAGCTCACAAAAGGCATGTGAGGGCTCAGGTGCCCACCCAGAACAGCTGGGAGGAAGAAGGACCCAGCAAAGTCCCAAGGGATGACCAGACAGCTCCCTGCAAAAAGCTGTGTCTGTTCCTCAGCGGTTTTAAGGTGTGGTTCTGCAGCTTGATGGGCTTCCAGGAAGGCAGCGTGAAGCAAATAAATCAATAGCCTTAGCAAAGCCAAGAGGCAAGGAACAATAGTGTTTGTTAGCAAAAACCCAACTGACACAGATAGCCAAGCAATTGGATTTGGCTGAATTTCCATAGAATTTCAGTCCCTCGGGCCATCTAGTTTAGAAAGCAAATTTCTTTACAATGAAATGTATTTGGCAGCCCCACTGCAAGCGAAGTTCATCTTCAGGGCAAAGGAAAAATACACCACCAGCCTCCAAACCCTGCTAAGCAGTTGCCGTGTAATTCATATCAAATTGCTGGTTGCTAGGAGGAATAGGTCCAGATTTGCCCACGTTTCCTAAGGAAAAGGGATTACACATCTTTCATTCAGCCCATCAGAGGCTTTATCAGAGAGGCTACTTAGACTGATAAATGACCTGGGGGTGGGGGACCGGTCCTTGGAGGTTTCACTTCTTTAACTGCTGTTTAAACCATGGAGAAGAGCATCAGCCAGCTCTCAGGCTGAGCTGTACATGGAGTTCTTGGCAGACCAATAAAATCAGAGTGTTTGAACTTCTAAGCAGCTCAGATTTTTGAATCTCCAGAGGGGAAGGTGTGACAAAGTGCAATAAAACCAGAAACGTAGAGGTTTCTCAAAGATACAAAGCAAAAGGAGTGGAAAATAAAGGACATTAAAGAAGACTTTATATGTAAGATGTTTATCTTGGATATATGTTTCCCTATAAAAGATACAGCCCCTTCACCACCTCAGCCTGCTGACACCCCTGCCCTGGGGTCATGCTGGCCTCTTGGGCTCTCCAAGACAAGTGGACAGCAGGACAAACTCCCACTGAGGTGAGAGTTAGCTCTCAGGTAACCATTAACAGGAGCCTCAAACAGTCTTCCTGTTGGCTTTTGGCTTCCCAAGACACAGCCTTGTTCAAGAGCATTGATACCCAGAACACCAGCCCCAGTTTCTCACAACGAGACACAGACCTGCGAGAACAAGCTGGATTGTGCTTTGCTGTAATTCCCAAGGAGATTTTCCTTAGAAAATGATGGACTACCAGAAAATGGAGACTGTAGAGGGTAAGGATCTATCTGAGACTAACAAATCTGATGAACACGATCTGCAGAGCCACAAAGATGATGAAGGGAGTGGAACATCTCCCTGCTGAGGAAAGTCTGAGGGAGCTGGGGCTCTTGAGTTTGGAGAAAAAATTGAAGGGTGACCTCATTAATGTTGATAAATATGTGAAGGGTGGTTGTCAGGAGGATGGAGCCAGGATCTGCTCAGGGGCACCTAATGACAGTGCAAGGGGCAATGGGTGCGAGCTGGAACACAGGTGGTTCCACATCAATATGAGAAGGACCTTCTTCATGGTGAAGGTGACAGAGCAGTGGAAGGGGCTGCTCAGGGGGGTTGTGGAGGCTCCTTCTCTGGAGGCATTTAAAACTCACCTGGCCATGTTCCTGTGCAACTGGATCTGGGTGATCCTGCTGTGGCAGGGGGATTGGATTGTCTTTCAAGGTCCCTTCCATTCCCTAATGTTCTGCGGCTTCATGGTACCTGTTAGCTGCATGTGATTGAAACGCGCTTTGAAAGCCCCAGAGCGAAATAATCCCGTCTCTGAATCCAGCAACCTCACTCTAGGGGCTTCTCTTCAGCAAAACACCAGCACACATCACAGGCTCTGCCTTTTTCCCCACAACTTTTAAGCTTTTATAGTTGTGAACACTGCATATTCTCTAATATGAACGAGAACACAATTTGAAAAGCTTCATATTAACCCAACCACCAACTGTCTGATAACCACTCTCCTGTCGGCATAGGATTTGGGTGGGTGGATCACCTCAATACAAGGTCTGTTACAGGTCAGCAAAGGAAGGGGAAGGAAAAGCCAACCTAAGCAGCACAGGTAATTGATCTCAAACCCTGTTTACACACCCACTGCTCTGAAGGACTATTGTGAGTCCCTCCAGATTGCTCCAAATGTCATCCGGGTCTCCACAATGACAGGGGTGAATCAGCGTGGAGGACAGCAGCTGGAGCCGATAAAAATTCCAGAGGAATAACCTGGCCCCCCCACCTCTTTGCCTCAGACTTCCAGAGCAAACAGGACTCTGCTTTCTCCTGTTACTTCAACCTTGTGTTTTGTGGGAGGAATGCAACACCATTACACTAAGACTGTGAGGGTCTCAGGGGGGGTTTTCTTTCTCTCCGAGAATTCAGCTGCTTTCCCAGGCTTTGTTTGCCTTCCAGTATCTGTCGCTAAGTGAGAGGTGCAGGCAGTCCTGTCCTGTGGCTTCATGAATGTGTAGCCTGGGATCCTCAATTAATTAATTTCCTCTGTCCCTCTGACACACAGAATTATTAATATCCTGGTGAGGCACTTGGGGACCGAAGAACACAAGCATCATTTGCAGCCCACTGGAGCCACGGTGAGCTGGAGCAGGACCAGGAGCTCTGCAGCAGAGCAGAGATTTTCCTCCCCAACTCAGGCTCTTTACCTCTAGCTGTAACATCAAGGTTGCTTTGGTGATCAAAGGTAGTTATACTCAGATCCTCTCTCCCCCAAGTTCATCAGTTTTGAAGAGATGCTCTGCTTGGTGGAAAATGCCCTGAACAAGCAATGAAGGTCATGGGATGTGGCTGCCTGGGAAGGGATTGATAAAATATTCATCTGAGAGCAATAGGATCCTCAAAGCTGTGGGTCTTTCTGTAAGTGCCACGCTAATCACTCACCAGGTTAGTTTTACTGTGAAAGCTGAGGAATCACAGAACATTAGGGATTGGAAGGGATCTTGAAAGATCAGCCAGTCCAATCCCCCTGCCACAGCAAGATCACCTAGATCCAGTCGCACAGGAACATGTTCAGGTGGGATTTAAACATCTCCAGAGAAGGAGACTCCACAACACTCCTGTGCAGCCCCTTTCAGGGCTCTGTCATCCTCACCAGGAAGAATTTCCTTCTCAGATTGATGAGGAACTTCCTATATGTCACATTTATCAACATTAATGGGGTCACCTCCCAGTCTCCTATTCTCCAAGCTCAAGGGACCCACCTCCCTCAGACTTTCCTCAGCAGAGAGATGCTCTACTCCCTTCACCTCTGTGGCTCTGCACTGGACTCTCCCCAGCAGCTCTGTGTCCTTCTGGAATCGAGGGGCCTAGGACTGGAGACAAGATTCCAGCTGTGGTCTCACCAGTGCAGAGTAGAGAGGGAGGAGAACCTCTCTCCATCCGCTAACCACCCCCTTTCTGATCCACCAAGCATGCCACAAGGGCCCATTGCTGGCTCATGGCCATCCTGCTAAGGGTCAGAGTATGCAAATACACACAGTTAAAACTAGAAGATGCTTTTGAAGCAAATGGCTTATTTGGTGTCACTTGCTCCTTAAATAAAAAATAAGATTGATTTCTTTCGTGCTTAAATTTGCAGATTACCTTTGTCTCTTCAGTGAACTCAGCGCAATCTACTAACCTCTGCTTTATCTCCAAATTCTGAGCCTCTAAGCTACTGCTTCACAGCCCCAGACACTGTGGGTGTACATTGAACACATTAATGTGTAACAGGTTTCATTCATAAGTCCTGGTATCGCCGGCAGCGTAACACAGCCAGAGCAAGATCTGCTGTCATTAGCTGCCGCTCCATCCAGGCGGAACAAAGCTCAGCCTTCCCCCGAGTATTCCTTGCTAGGGAAAGTCATTGAAATCCACAGCAAACCAGGAAAAAAAAAAGAAGTTCCCTCCTACTGCTTCCAATTTCAACAACTTGCATTTTTATTTCTGTTTGTGCGAGCAAAAGCTATTAATAAAATGAGTGCGAGGCGCTAACCCCCGAAAGTGACACAGAGCTGCTCTGCAGGCCAACGTGACAACAGTCAAAACAGAGATCAACCTTTCCGTGCCTCAGCACGGAGCTCTGTCTGCAGCTTAGAGAGAAAAGGCCCTGCCTATCAGACGACATCATATCAGCTGCAGACAGATGAGTCACTAGAAAGCTGGAGACACGCAGACCCGGAGTCACCTCCAGCCTGCAAAACACTTCCTGTCTGTAACAAAAACGCGGCAGAGGATTCGGTCCACGAAGCAGAGCACCCTGCCTCCCAGGGAAGGGAGAACCAGGAGTGAAGGAGCTTCTCTCTGCTAGACCTGCAGGTGGTAGAGCAACAAGATTTGCCCCCAAGCAGTACAAAACCAGTGCTGCAAGTTAAAACATGAGGCGCAGAAGGGTACCTGAAGCTTTGGCTGGTTGGATTCCTTAGCTGTTTCATCAAGGAAAACTCGACACTTTGCTTTTCCCCTCCTAAAAACCACTGTGCACGGCAAAGGTTTGTGCCAGCGAGCGCTAATACATACCACAGTGATCACGGGAGCTGCAGCAAGCACTGCTAGAGCGCTCACAGCAAGGTCTGTCTGGGCATCTGTGCAGAGGGGTCAATCTGCAGATGCCTTCTCTTAATGACTTGATTACCAGGCCCTGGAGCATCTCTATTTGATAGCAAAGAGGGAGTGTCTGTCTCCTCAGCTCACAGATGCCCCTCTCTTAGTGCTGGAGACTTCACAGGTGGGATTCCCATCACACACCTTCCTAAGGGAGTGAGGGCCTGCCTACAGCATCAGCTGCCTGGCTTAAAACCTGCTGCTCTTCACTCACAGAACGTTACGGATTGGAAGGGACCTTGAAAGTTCATCCAGTCCAATCCCCTGCCACAGCAGGTTCTCCTAGATCCCACAGGAACATGCCCAGGTGGGTTTTAAACATCTCCAGAAAAGGAAACTCCACAACCTCCATGAGCAGCCCCTTCTACATGAGGTCACCCCTCAGTCTCCTCCTTTCCAAGCTCAAGAGACCCAGCTCCCTCAGCCTTTCCTCATTGTGAAAATGCTCCACTCTATCATCTTGGTGGTTTGCACTGGACTCTATCCAGCAGTTGTGTCCTTCTGGAACTGAAGGAGCCCAGAACTGGACACAATATTCCAGATGCCATCCTCTGTTCACAAAGCCTTCACCAGCCCTCCCCTTCCAGATTTTCAGCACAGAAAGGAGAAAAAGTTTGAGCCAAACTTCATTCTCATTAAAAAAAAACTCAATCAGTAAAACAACTCCCACAACCGTGAGTATCCAGACCACTTTACAGGTTTTAAATTCAAAGGGGTTGCTCAAGCTCAGACACATTCTTTGTTGTTGAAGCTGTTAGACCAAAACCCCATCCTATTGCAGAGCTGGTAGGGCACAGCTCCCAGCCTTGGAAAAACATCTCCAAAGGGCTACCTTGCTATGTTTCTGATATATCCACACCCACTGCAAAGCAGTGCTTGAGTGCAACCAAGTGCTCCCGTTGAGGCTGGGCTTGAACTGGGCCAGTTTGCTGGGCACCTGCTGAGCCCCCTGGAGAACCATCTCTGTGATACTCACTTGCAGCCAGGGGCATAACTGGAACTGCTGTTGGGCATGAGACATCAAAGTTATTTCTGTTGGCCGGCTCGCTGCGGTCAGACACAGCCTTTAATGCCTTCACTCCCAGGGCAGCAGCAGAGGAACTGTGGGACATCTAAGAGTGCCTCTGTCTTCAGAGGTCAGTCAAGGTGCTGGACACAGGCTACAGCATGTCCAGCCCAAGGAAAAACCCCAGACAGGTGAGGACTGAGCCCCAGTGGCCTCTCCAGCTGCATTACGGTGGTTGTGAGGGAAAGGAGAAATGAGCTAGTGACTTTGCTGCTTGGGGAAGGATGAGAGGGACAGGTTTTGTCCAGAAGAGGAAAAGGTTACCTTTCACTTAAAGCTAGAGACATGGGATGGGCTTTTTTCCCCCTCACATGCAGATGATTCTGAGTACAAAAAAGCCAGCTGAAACCACTGGGTTAAAAGCTATGTAAGTCTTGAGCACAAGTACAGGACTTCTTCCAATAAATAACACACCAAAGGGTGCTTCAGCCCTGGCTGATGCCGGGCTCCGTGTCTGATGCTGTGCAAGCCCTTCATTGTCTTGACCCATAGGATCAATAAGTGCTTTAATCAAGCCAAATGAATAGAAGCACGTGGCTGAGTGCTGTATCAATGTATCATAGGATCATTCAGGTTGTAAAAGACCCTTGGGATCATCAAGTCCAACCATTAACCCTACAAGTTCACCCCTAAACCAAATCCCCCAACACTACGTCTAAGCATCTTTTAAACTCGTCCAGGGATGAGGACGCAATGACTTCCCTGGGCAGCCCACTCCAATACCTGACCACTCTCTCTAGATTAATGTCTTCCTAACGTCCAGCCTAACCCCTCCCCTGTTGGAGCTTAAAGCCCTTCCCTCTAGTTCTGCTACTAATTACCTGTGAGAAGAGCCCAGCACCAACATCTCTGCAGGGTCCTTTCAGATACAGTTGTAGAGAGTGATGAGGTTTCCCTTCAGCCTCCTCTTCCTCCAACTAAACAGCCCCAAGTCTCTCCATCTCTCCTCATGAGATTTCTTCTCCAGGCCACTCCCCAGCTTCTTTGCCCTCCTCTGCACTTGCTAACATAGTGAGGGAATCCACAGCTACCTGTTGCTGACTGCAGAAATAGTGTTCAAGTTCAGGTGTCCAAGCTGGGGAACTTGCATCCTCTAAAATAATCCGTGTTTTAAACCATCTCTTGAAATGTTAGTGTCCCTGCCAGCGTTGTAGGTTAGCTGGGTAGCCAGCCAGGCTCCTGTTAGTCAGCACGTCACTCTATCTCTAAACCAGTCCAGAGCAGGCACTTTCTTCCTGTCCAAGGCAAACACAACTCTCCAGCCCTCACGGTTATCACTGATTAGCCTGACAACCTACGCACAGCTTGTTTTCCCATGCAGGGCTTGTGCTTCAGCACTTCCTGACCTGGTGGGTGTTTCACAGAATATCACACAGACTCACAGAACACTAGGGATGGGAAGGGATATTGAAACATCATCTAGTCAAATCCCCCTGCCACAGCAGGATCCCCTAGATCCAGTCACACAGGAACATGGCCAGGCAGGTTTTAAATGCCTCCAGAAGAAGAGATCCCACAACTCCCCTGGGCAGCCCCTTCCAGTGCTCTGGCACCTTCACCAGGAAGAAGTTGCATCTAAGATTCATCTGGAACCTCCTGTGTTCCAGCTCACACCCACTGCCCCTTGTCCTATCACTAGATGCCCCTGAGCAGAGCCTGGCTCCATCCTCCTGACATCCACCTTTCACATATTTATTCACATTAACGAGGTCACCCCTCAGTCTCCTTTTCTCCAAGCTCAAGAGACCCAGCTCCCTGAGCCTTTCCTCATCAGGAAGATGCTCCCTTGTCTTTGTGGCTATTCAAGGCACACAAAAAACCCCAAGCTTAGTCTTTCCACTCATCATCTGCTCCTACTTGCCACTGGAGTTGGCTGATGGCCCAGAGAGGCTGTTAAGTGTCCTGCTCTGGAGACATTCAGATTCTACCTGGGCGTGTTCCTGTGTCATGTTCTTTAAATGATCCTTGGCCCAGAAGGGAGTTTGGACAAGATGGTTTCTAGAGGTCAACTTCCAACCCAAACCACTCTGGGACTGATGCTGACTGTAAGATGCTGTTAGTATCCTTTCTATGCCCACTTCATGGCCCCAGCACCCAGGTTTTTGTGAAGGTGGTGCTGCCATTCCCTGTTTCATGGGCAAGGCAAGTGTCACTGCTGTATTGAGCTCCGCCAGGCATCCTACCTGCCTCTGCATGCTCCAAGAAAGTGCACTGGGTTGAACCCTGCAAGGCAAACTGGACAACAGCTAATTGATGGATGGATTAAGCAAGTATGGGAATGTCTAGCTGTGTCCAGACCACAGACATACCTAACCAAGAGCAGGATTTTAGGTGGTTGAAGTCTCAGCAGCTCTGCCAGCTCAAACAGCTCTTACCTCCACCTGTCTCCCATCAATCACCCCTCAGCTTTGACAGCCCTGTTGATCTCAGGGCAGTCCAGGACACAGCAGATCAGGTTAGGTGATTCTTCTAGAATTATATTATAGCCTGGAGGAATTCAGAAATTGTTTACCACACTGGTTTACCAAACAGATGTGTCAGGCACTGGTCATACACAGCAGGTTAAGGGTTATCTTTAGGTTACTATTTTTTTTAGGTTACTGGGAAATTACTGGCAGACAGACCCTACAGCATTGCTCAGTTAAGTTTCTCATCATTAACATGAAAGCTTTCCCTGTGACAGTGCCTTGGTGTCACCTTTCTGGACACACTTCTCCTAACATCTCCCTCACTTACCAGTACTCTGCTGTTGACAAGTTGCTCCACACCAAACACATGTTGCTAAGGGCCACGAACACAGAGGCTGTTACCAACCTGTCTCAGAAACCAGTTGCTTCAGGGCACTGTGCCTAACCTTGAATTAACAGTGATGGGTTATGGGAATGACACATCCTGCTGGAGCAGCCAGGGTGGAAACAACCATGTGGGCAGATGTGTCAGAGAAGAGTTCCCATCCCTGCAGCCCGTACAGCACAAAGCTGTCCAGGTTAGAGCTCTGCTGCTCTTTTAAATGCAAGTTCCAGGAGACGAAATATTTGTGGTTTAAGACTACAGTGCAGCTCTCATTGAGCCACAAATGGTCTGCGTCCCACAGCAGACACTCCCAGGGTGTCCAGACAATCCAGAAGAATCAGTGTGATGGAGCTGCCAGGCAGGTGCCTGGACTCCTGTCTAGACATCCAAAGCATAGGTCAGGACAGGGGGATAGGACACGTGTGAGGAGAAGGTGGGTGGCAGCAGGAGGTTGCAAAGGGAGCAGTGTTCCGCAGCTCAGCACATCTCAGCTTTGTCTGACCCTGCCAGCCAGCCTTGCAGGCATTTGGTAAACAGAGCTCCTCCTTGGTCTCCCTTGAGGCCACACATCCTGCCACAAGCCTGCCCATGATTTGGTGTTTGCTATTCACAGACTCACAGAACATTAGGGATTGGAAGGGACCTCAAAAGATCCCCCATCACAGCAGGATCCCCTAGATCCAGTCACACAGGATGCAGCAGGTTGGTTGTTCAACTGCCTCTAACATCCAAGGGATGTGGCAGCATTGACAGTCTCCATTCTTTTGGGAAATCCGAGTTACGTGAAGGTCTTCAATCACAGGGATAGGGCAAAGAGAACCATTAGGCTGCAACAGAGGAGCATCTTCCACTCCTGTGTAGGTGGCACAAATGCTTCCAAGCAATGCTAAAATCTCAACCTAGCCAGATCTCAAACCACCACTGAGCAGGACTTGCCAGTCAAGATCCACAACAAAAGACTGTTCTGGACCACTCCAGTGAAGCACCAATACATGAGCTGGATATGTTCCCAGCTCACAGAGTTGTTCAGACTGTCTCGTTGGAGCCCCACAAGTCTCCAGTCCGCTTTAGCAAACTCTCAGTAAAGCTAGAGTCTCCTGAAAGCTTTAATAAAAAATAATACATATAAATGTATTTATACATCTCTGCACCCAGCCATTAAAAAGATGCAAGACAGTGTCAGTTCCCAAAAGGAACGGCACGGCCCTGGCTAGTTAAAGCAATTCCATACCCCGTTTGCCGAAACCTTCCCCTGCCAATGGAAATATGAGTTTTAATAAATTTTATAAGAGGCTGGGTTTTTTTAATAACTGCTCTATAAAGCAAGCTGGGAATAAATATAATTAAAATCCAATCTAGAGCTCAATATTAAAGAAGAAAAGAAGGAAACATGCTGGGTTTTAACTAGGTAAAACTTGGCGTTCCCAGACCTTGCCGAGAGAATTGAAGCTGCTCCCTGCCCACCTCCCTTGGGACAGCAGAGCCGTGAGGAAGCCAGAGGGACAAGCAGGTTAAATTCTGCAGAGCTATTTTGCTGGTTTAAAAATAAACAGACCTCTTAATTGGTTTTGTTCTGACTGTTGGGTTTTCAAACCCTCCCAAGGTTTTTAAGAAGGCTCTCCCCTCTCCCCAGCTTTTAATGCAAATATCAAGAGTACAGCCTGACTACCCCAAAGGCAAAAATATTTTGATAAACAAATTTGCTGGGAATTTTGGAATGTAAAAATAAATGTTGATATAAAAAAAATCCTTTCACAGAGGTACCTCTGGTGGAAAATTTTGGTTTTAGAAAGACTGCTGATTTTCACAGCGTTTTTTGGACCTGCTGCTCATGGGATGAAAGGTCCTCCTGCCTGTTCATAAACAGGCATTTGGTAGGGTTTGGGGCCCGGGTAGGTGAGCATGCCGCAGCGTAGCCTCATCCTTCATCTCCATGCAGCAATATCTGGCTGCACTTTCCCTCTCCTCACGGCCCTTCACACAGCAGCCCCAGCTCCTCACAGCTGGAGGACAAGACTACTCAAGCACCTTGCGCCCCCTCATACAACAGCCCCAGCCCCTCACAGATGGAGGACAAGACGTCAACATGAGAAGCCCTGAGCCAGCTTAGGGCAGGCGTTTCCCAACCCAAACAGTTGAGCTCACACACTGCTGTACTCACCAGCTTCACAGACATTCCAAGGTAGACCCTGCTCCAGTCTAATTCAACCATGACCTGAGTTCTGTGTTTACACATAAGGAACATGAAAAATATGTGGTCCTTGAAGGAGTCTCTCCTGCTGGAAGTGGAATATATTCCCCTTTGGAGAGGGGCCTGGGCAAATATAAAGCTGTGATCTCTTTCCAGGAAGGCAAATGCATTTATGTGTTAACAGGAAAGTGTGAAAACCTCTCCAACATTTTCCTCCCACCTGTAAGGTCCAGAACTACCTCCACATTTCCCATACTGAATGAGAGGATCTGGACCAGCCTGACACTCCAAGGGCATCACCTCAGCTGAGAGGAACTGCAGCTCATACACCCAGTGGGAATACTCTGTAAGCAGAAGGTGATCAAGGGCTGAGTAAGATTGTGGCTGCACACAGCCTGCTTTCCCTTGGGAGACCAGAAGTGCTGGTTTCAGTGGCTGCTGCATTTTTCTCCTAGAACATAAAAGGTGGCATGAGGTGTGTGTAGGAACATGCCAATCACCATCCCCACCTCTGGGACTGCTCCTGTGCTGCTAAAACCACTGCATCCATACACTGGCACCCTCGCTGCAGGCAGTAGGTTGGTTCTTGCCTGGCATCACCCTGTGCTTTCTCTTCACCAAAATGCAAATGCTAAAAAGCAAAACATCAGATGCGAGGGCCAAATTCAGCAAGTCTGACAGTACAATGCAAGTGGATGATTACAGTTAACTTTCTGAAACCTTGGCTTCATCTGCTCCCACAAAGCGAGAATCATAGAATCACCGACGTTGAAAAAGACTTCTGAGCTCACCCAGCCCAGCCCATGACCTAACATCACCACACTGGTCAGACCAGGGCACTAAGGGCCACAGCCACTCTGTGCTTCGACACCTCCTGGGATGGGGACACCACCACTGCCCTGGGCAGTCTGGTCCACTGTCTGATCACCCTTTCCATCAGGAAGGGCTTCCTAAGATCCAGTCTAAGCCTCCCCTTTAAACAACTGCTGCCATCAGAACAACTTTTCAGACATGGGAGCCATCTGCAGATCTTCTTTTCCTTGCAAATCGTCAGCTGCATTGGAATGACTTACTACTGTTATTATTGAGGCTGGAATAGAAGTGGCTATCACCAGCACTGCCACCACTTGCTCCACAAGCAGATGCAAAACACCAGTTGGAACTTGGGCAGAAGAGAGCAGCCAGTGCCCTGAACAGCCTCAGGGATTTGAGCTGGGTTTGGAGAAGCCCCTCCATGCCAGGGGAGCCCCACACAAGTCAGCAGGAGCCCATACAACCGAGCTGTTGTGGCTAGATCTGGGCTCACACAGATGGGTTGGATGAAGGGTGACAGAAACCAGGGAGGTACTTGGTGTTTGCGTTGCCTGACACAGCAGATGCTCTCTTGTCCCTCAGGACCACTGTCCCAGCCTGACTGTAATTATATAATGAATATAAGTCTCCTTAAAACAGTTTGCGTATGAAGTGGCAGCGGCATACTTTGGCGTATAAAAAGCATGTTTAATGAAGGACTGGTTTGAAAGTGCTCCTAGTTGCCAAGAATATTTCACCAAATCAGACCAGGCACCGGGCCAGGCTCTTGCTGTTCCACATGCGTTAATGTTGGGCTCCTATTCTGAGTGGCTGCATGACTCAACTTCAGCCCTGGGCTCAGCATGGAGGGTGGAAGAAACAGTCTGGTCCAACACGAAGACACAGACAGAGTCAGTGGGAGCCTGTGCACTGCCTTCAGTGGCCCTGGATCTGTGCCTGTGTTTATATTAGTGGTACACATTTCCCTTCCTTACCAATACATTCCCAGTGCTGCTTAAGTGGCCTGGGACATCTTCCTCTGCCATGTCCTCGGATTTTATAGTTTGGTGACCACAAGTCAGGCCCCTCTGGTATTTCATCCAGGCTCATTTTCTCTGTTTCATAGCAAAGAATAACACCCAAAATCATATCCAAAGCTCTCCAGTCCCCACAGAATCCCCAAGTCCAACAGTGAGAATGAGCCAGTTTAATTACTTGTCTGTTAAATAAAAGCCAACGCTGCAATATTAAGCTGGGAAACACTTTTCCTCTATTAATTGTTAAACCAGATGTATAACAGGGTAACTGATGTATATCTACTTTGCAGAGACAACAGAATGAAAGTGACATTGTAAAAGGCCTTAAGGAAGAGTGTCAGGGCAGAACTGCTTGGAAATTCATGATTTAGGGTCTAGGTCTGCAGAATCACACAACATCAGGGATTTGAAGGGACTTTGAAAGATCATCTAGTCCAATCCCCCTGCCACAGGAGGATCTCCTAAACCAAGTCAAGCAGGAATATATCCAGTGGGTTTTAAACACGTCCAGAGAAGGAGACTCCACAAGCCCCCTGGGCAGCCCCTTACAGTGTTCTCACTCACTAGGAAAAACTTCCTTCACCTGCCCATGAGCAGAGCCTGGCTCCATCCTCCTGACACCTACCTTTCACATTAGTGAGGTCACCTCTCAGTCTCCTTTCCTCCAAGCTCAAGAGCCTCAGCTCCCTCAGTCTTTCCTCAGCAGGGAGATGCTCCCCTCCCTTCATCTCTGTGGCTCTGTGCTGGACTGTCTCCAGCAGCTCTGTGTCCTTCTGGAAGTGAGGGCCCCAAAACTGGACACAAGATTCCAGACATGGTCTCAAATGATTGAACAGAAGCTGTCTGGTATTCAACAGGTTTACCCAGTGTAATAGGAGGTTTCCAACCTCACTGCCTGTATATTATGGGCTGGTTGTGCCACAGCCTTCATGCTGTAACCAGAGTAGGCTTCACTCCTTGTACCAATACTCCAGTTAAAGTCTCACTGCAATGCAATACAAACACCCCACAAAAATAAGCACCCCTGTGGTTCCCAGAAGCCTGAAGTTAAACTTCTTAAGACCATAACAAAAACAACTGAGAGATTATCCAGTGCATCATCCATGGCATTTATGAATATTAGATCACCCAACCTCACTGGCTGCTTTTCTCTCCTGAGTAGCCATCAGCAGAGATTTATGTCCTTCCAAACGATTTCTCCCTTCTAGAGTCAGAAGGGACTTCTGTGAAAAAGTAGTCTTTTGGAAAAATACAGTAAAAGAAAAAAATCTTCCCTAAATCGCTCCTTTTCAACACGAGTCTGAATTACAGTAGCTTTTAAGGGAGCAGCAGAACAGCTCAGGGCACAAGGCTTCCCTTCTGTCACAGGAGAGCGAAGATAAAATGAAAGCTGAATGTTTACATCCTTCTCTAGGCAGATGGTTGTTTTTATTTCTCTGACCAAGTATGTATATCTGGCACATCTCCAGTGCCCTGGTACTGCTCTCAGACCTTACCCTGTCTCCTGAAAGAACCTAACCCAACCCCAAACAGAGCTTTTCACAGAGTCACAGAACACTAGGGATTGGAAGGGACCTTGAAAGATCAGCCAGTCCAATCCCCCTGCCACAGCAGGATCACCTGAATCCAGTCACACAGGAACATATCCAGGCGGGTTTGAAGTGTCTTCAGAGAAGGAGACTCAACCCCCCTGGGCAGCCCCTGCCAGGGCTCTGTCACCCTCACCAGGAATTAGTTCCTTCTCATATTGATGGGGAACCTCCTTTGTCCCAGCTCACACCCACTGCCCCATGTCCTATCGCTAGATGCCCCTGAGCAGAGCCTGGCTCCATCCTCCTGACACCCACCCTTCACATACTGATCAACATTCATGAGGTCACCCCTCAGTCTCCTCCAAGCTCAAGACACCCAGCTCCCTCAGCCTTTCATCAGCAGGGAGATGTTCCACTCCATCATCTCTGTGGCTCTGCACTGGACTCTCCAGCAGTTGTGTCCTTCTGGAAGTGAGGGGCCCAGAACTAGACACAAGATTCCAGCTGTGGTCTAACCAAGGCAGAGTAGAGGGAAATGAGAACCTCTATCTGCTAACCACCCAGCTTCTTATCCACCTCAGGATGCCTGCCTGTTGGAATATTCTGATCTTGGAGTTTGAATGTTAACCAACTACCTCGGGCCCCTTTACCTGCCAGTACCCTGTCCCATGGGATTTCCCCTAGCAATTGCTTGAAAAGGCCAAAGTTGGCCATACTGAAGTCCAGGGTTGTGATTCTGCTCCTGCCACATGAGATCCAGAAAGCTGTGTTTTCTAAGTCCACCACCCGAGCAGTCACTGCTCACCTTTCCAGAACCTTGAGAAGGCAGACAATCTTGAGTGCTCAGATGTCTGAGCACTCATCACTAGCACCACTACATCTTCTCATAGTCCAAATGCCTTCAGCCGTGAAGCTGCTGGTGATTAATCTTCTGCAGCTCCTGCTGCTAAACAGGGTGAAAGGTGTAAACTGCCTGTTTACAGCTTCCTCCACAGATCTTGTTTCTCTCAGGGGTCAGAATCCTGCTAATGAAGAGCTCATGCAAAGGGCTTTCCACTGACATCAGCCAGAATTGGATCAGGCCTGAAACAGCCATAAATGCAAGTTTTCTTCGCTTCTAACGAAACCTGTGAGCTTCTGCACTTGGAATTCTGCAGTTCTCAAGCCAAGCTCATCAGAGTCGTGCTCTATTTCTGGAAGCTTTCAAAAACATCCCAGGGAATGATTTTCTTGGACTCTCAATCATATAATGTGTCTTTACATCCAGCCATGAACGAAGCAAAGGAATCTGCAAATTCTACCTCTTCAACATGTTATTGGGCTTTCAGAGTCTCAGACAGCAGAAGGGTATAATCACAATCATGCTGTACCTTCCTGAGCCTTCTAGTTCTGATTTGTATCAGGCTGACTGAGCTGTGTGCAAGGGATTTCAACCCTAAGTCAGAAAACCTGCCAGCACATGCCTGGATTTCACGTTCAGTCAAAGCGCCACGTCTGTGTTCTGTGTTTTCTCGGGCCACGTGAGCGTGTCCTAAGCCTGCTGAAGGGTGAAAAGCAACCTTTCCAAAGCTTTCATGTGTTTTCATTGAGGGTAAGCACACTGCCAGCAGTGTTGGGCTTGGAACATCTCTATTCCTTCCTATCAGTCACAGAGAAACAGTTACTTGGGCTACGCCCTCTGCAGTTCTCCAGTTGTGGTTCATCATGACTGCCCTCCCAACAGCTTCCTTCTAAGCTAGTAGAGATTACACAAACATAATTGAGACACAATCCACTAAATAATGCTCTCATAACAATTCCACCACAGAGCCCAGACTAAGGGGAACTACATCTCAAGAAGCTGACCTGGCAGTGCTGAGTCAAAGGTCCAACCAAAGAGATACTGTGAGCCAAGCACCCAAATGAGTTCGGGCTGGTCTCTGGAGCTGATTTTCTTTCCATTAGGCAGAAATAAGCTCAAATTATTTTCCTGGAGAATCTCTTCCGTCCTATCTGCACCTCCATACAGGCCAAATCATTTGCAGAATCACAGAACTTCAGGGATTGGAAGGGACCTCAAAAGATCATCTAGCCCAATCCCCCTGCCACACTAGGATCCCCTACATCCAGTCACACAGGAACACATCCAGGTGGGTTTTAAAAGTCTCCAGAGAAGGAAACTCCACAACACCCCTGGGCAGCCCCTGCCAGGGCTCTACCACCCTCATTAGGAAGAAATTCCTTTTCACATTGATGTGGAACTTCCTTTGTTCCAGTTCACACCCTTGTCCTTGTTCTATCATTAGATGACACGGAGCAGAGTCTGGCTCCATCCTCTTGACACCCACCCCTCACATATTCACCAACATGAAAGAGGTCACCCCTCAGTCTTCTTTTCTCCAAGCTCAAGACACCCAGCTCCCTCAGCCCTTCCTCATTAGGGAGATGCTCCACTACCTTCATCTTCGTGGCTCTGCTCTGGACTCTCCAGCAGTTGTGTCCTTCTGGAACTGGGGGGCCTAGAACTGGACACAAGATTCCAGAGGACTGTATTCTCTGCTTCCCACTGACAAATATACTAGAAGGGAACATAAGACCATGGGGGTTGGCTGCTGATTTCTCTAGACCTAAAGGACAGAAGCAGAACAGGTAAGGTATCAGCTAGGAGGAGAGTGTAGCACAGTCAACAGATGGCTCCCTCTCCAGAGCCATCACCCCTCCTTCTCGTTTGCCTTATAACCCAGGAGAGGGTGGAGAAAGCTGCAGAAACCTCTGTACACCCCTACCTGTATGCTTTAAATAGGAGACACCAGAAAGCTGATGCAGCTCCATGGAGTTGAAGCTGAGCTTTCCCAGTCCAGCAGATATTGTCATTTCCCCATCCCTGAGAGCTCTGGGGCCAGCCCTTCTCCAGTTGGTGCAACAGCAGGGTTCTGGATTCAGTCAATTACTCCTATTGATCCCTGAAGCATGTTACAGAAACTTGCTCATTGTTAAATTGAGAGACTCAACTTGGAAGCAGCAGCTTGCAAGTCTCTACCCTGTAGCTGCCTCACGCACGCGCTAACATAACACTAAATTCTGTGTTGCCTTGATGACAAATGAAGAGGGACTCAAGACCTCTTTTCAATCTACTGATTGTCAGACCTGCAGAAATGCCACATCCCCTCTTCCACGATAGATGTTACCCGAAAGTGTTGCACGTCAGGATATCTTGATAGGCAAGAGGGAATATTTTTGGGCAGGAACAATCCTTCCCGGACTGTTAACATCTGTTTGCTAGAGCCTACAGAACTTCCCTGGAGTTTTGAGGTTTAAAAACATTTCTTGAAGATGACATACTAAATATTACGAAAATGTGCCTCACGCTCCACACCCAAAACCCCCCAAAGAACATCTCATATTTTCAGACTTTGGTCAACAAAACTTCTCTGGACTGTTTTTAGTTCCTTAAACGATGGGTGTTTAATTAAAAATGAGCCCATGTACCAGAACTGAGAGGGAACTAGACAGCCATAAACCCACAAGACCAACTTTGAACTAGAAAATAATGGTTATATCCAACAACATCCTCTTAATGGGAAGTGAGATCTTCTGCAAACACTCATGGAACCATCATGTATAGGTAAACAAATGGGAGGTTGATATTTCCCCATCTCAGACACCACAGAGAGGTCTGCGGTGGTGTGGTCTACTCCAGTAAACTGCCAGCATTCAAAAGGGTGCCAAAGACATCATCTGGCAGAGCTGTGACTGGACAGCACATGGTTGTCCTTTTAAGGCTATCACGCCTCTTCCTGGAAGGGGCTGCCCAGGGGGACTGTGGATTCTCCTCTGGAGACAATTAAACCCACCTGGACGTGTTCCTGTGCTACTGGATCTAGGGGATCCTGCTGTGGGAGGGGGATTGGACTTGATGACGTTTTGAGGTCCCTTCCAATCCCGAATGCTCTGTGATTCTATGGTGATACCCACTGACAATGCTCACTCATGGTTTTTTTTCTACTTTTTCTCATCCTTGCCCCTCTCTGAAAATCAATCCTGTCCACATCTGTGATTTATGAAGCTTCCCCTCTCCATCCCTACTTGTCACCGAGTTGCTCAAGACAGAGGGATCAGCCACTCATGTTATATTCACAAATGCAGAACTGAACAGTGCCTGGTTAAAAAAGATCTTTACCAGCTAGAGAAAGGCTCTGGTGACAAAACAGAGCATGAGAACCAGCTATACAGGTCACCTGCTTAAACAGACCTTTGTGCTTCATAATCTCCAAATAAATCTTCTTTCTAGTAATTTCTCTAGAGCCTTGTTTGGATTTCAGAAGCTGACTGACAACTGTTGGCACCATCTTCCACACCTGACTCATATGTTGTGTGGTAAAGTACCTCTTTCCCACTCATTTTGAGGGATCTAACCAGCAATTTAACTCCATGCTTCTTATTTTTGAACTGTGAGTGACTAAACCTTCCCCACTGACTTTCTTCCATCAGGTCATGAAGTGTTAAAACAGGAACAATTCTTTCTTGTTCATCTCTTCCACTCTAAAACAAGTAAGACTTTCAGTCACCTCTGGTACAAAAGCCATTCCACACCCTTCCCATAATTTGGTCTGTCTCCATGCACTGTTTTGAGCATCAGGTACTACATGCTGTTCTTAAGGGGAGGATAAGCTGAGGATCTACACATTGCCACCACTGTGGTTTATTCTTTCTCCAATCCTGATAGTCCATTTGACCTTTTTCTAACCCAACTGAGTTTCTATTTTCATATAATGACCTCTTAGAGCTTTACCTGAAGAAAGTGAGTTCCAAAACATTCCCACTCACTAGAAGTTAGAGTAGCATAGGCACAAGGAAATATTAGCCTGGTCCCAAAGAGGATTCAGCTGTTCTAACCAAGGTGATTCACACAATCACAGAATATTAGGGATTGGAAGAGACCTTAAAAGGTCATCCAGTTCAATCCCCCTGCCACAGCAGGATCACCTAGATCCAGTCACACAGGAACATGTCCAGGTGGGTTTTAAATATCTCCAGAGACAAAGACTCCACAACTCCTCTGGGCAGCCCCTTCCAGTGCTCACCGCGAAGAAGTTCCTTCTCATATTGATGTGAAACCTCTTGTGTTCCAGCTCACACCCATTGCCTCTTGTCCTGTCATTGGATGACACACTGAGCAGAAGCTGCCTCCATCCTCCTGACACCCATCTTTCACATATTTATAAACATTAATGAGTTCAGACTTGCTGTGGTTTTTGTCTGTAGTGTCCCCAAATCCAGCTGACATGGTCAGGCTTCAAACTTTGCTCTGAGGAGCAGGAGGCTGCACTCTGGGTGCCTTCCTGAAAACCTCTGATCCAGACTACAGCCATGCCCAGCTCTTGTTCTGCCTTAGGTCCCACACATGAGAATTGCTTTTGATTTATCATTAAGACTGCTTTATGCCCTTCCTTCTTTCTTCCCTAGGCTTGGAGCCAGGAACTGAGTGCATCATCTACATCAGCCTTCAGTCTCCTTTTCTCTAAGCTAAAGAGACCCAGTTCCCTCAGCCTTTCCTCACCAGGGAGATGTTCCACTCCATCTTTGCGGCTCTGCGCTGGACTCACCAGCAGTTCTGTGTCCTCCTTTAATTGAACAGGAGCTCCAAAGCAACAGTTCTTGAGGCAAAGCTCCACCGTCACCTCAAGACTTGGGTGTGAAGTGTTTGTGACCCAATCCTGTCTACCAGCAAAGGACAGAGCAAAACTTCATTCTTCAAATATGCAACAGGCAAAGCTCAGTGTGGCATAAGGTGTGTTTATAGCTGTATAAATATATGTGTTTGTATTAAAAATCCCTAGATGAGTACCTATAAAGTCAGTTTGAACCTTATTTTTAGGGCAGCAGAAAGCCACAGACGAGGAGGACTGATCTTTGGCAGTGATCCAGCTGTGCACATTTCCAGCATCTGGAATGCTAATGAGCCTGACTCTATTTAAATGAGCTCCTTACCACTGGGCTCGTGCCAGCTCCCCAACGCGGCGGCCAAAGAGCACTTAGCATAATGCTCTTCAGAAAAGATGAAAGGACAATTCGGATACCTGTTGAGGCTTCCCCCCAAGGTCACTTTCAGGTTCAGACATGCTTGGAGCTCGAGTATCCAAACTCATCAGTAGGCAGTTACTAAATCTGTAGCCAGCGGAGAGAAATCAGAACCAGACCCTTAATGAAGTGAGCTCACACTCTGGTACAGCACAGCATCACCTCCAGTACTCTGCTGGGTTTCTCACATAATGATGTCCCAGTGATCACAGCAGACTTCACAACAGACCACCTAGAAAGAGCGTCCAGTTAAGTACTGCACTGAGATTTTTGCTCAGCTCCCAACTCTGCTGTAGGTTTGTCAGTTCAGCACTGATCTGTTGGTATTTTGCAGCCCTTGTACTCTTTCAGTTTGAGAGCTGAAGAGACTCAGATACACCTTCTGCTAAAAGGACCTACTTTCTCTTACTCTCAAACTTTCCCTGTTTAAAGCAGTAGAAATTGAGGTGGGAAACTGGCTCAGGCTGTTTTGAATTCAGACTTCAGTATTGGCTGTTTGCAGAAGGTAAATCGCTGCCTAATATGTTCACCTCTAAAGTTTGGGGACTAAACACAAGGATTTCCAGTCTTTTCAGGTTCTTTACATTTAGCCCAGCAGTTTAGTATCACAAGAAGTTCAAAAATGAGACCGAAAGTGGATCAGTTTGTTCCAGAACATGAAATTTCACTGATGCATTCTTACCATTTTGACAACAGAATCATTGTCTTCTGTTGCCTTTGAATTAGTCAGGCTCTTCTCAGCATCATCTAGTGATGGGACAAGGGGCAATGGGTCAGCTGGAACACAGGAGGCTCCACATCAATGTGAGAAGGAACTTCTTCCTGGTGAGGATGACGAAGCCCTGGAACGGGCCGCCCAGTGCATTTCTGGAGTCTCCTTCTCTGGAGATGTTTAAGTGCCACCTGGATGTGTTCCTGTGTAACTGGATCTAGGTGATCCTGCCATGGCAGGGAGATTGGACTGGATGATCTTTCAAGGTACCTTCCAATCCCTAATGTTCTGTGATGTTCCTTCTTCCCCCCAGAGAAGAGTGTGTTTCTTCCACTGAGGCCTCTCCACTAACACTTTTCCTATCTCCATTCCCAATCACATTGACAGTAACTCATGTAAGCCTCACCCCAGCACCCAGACAGCCATCCAAATGATAAGTATTAACTTTTTTTTAATGAAATCTGAAAACTAGGTCTGTCTAGACAGGAAAGGATGAGTAATCAAGCTCTCCAATCAATCCAGCTGCACAGGTTTGGAAGGATATTTGTTTTAGCCAGCATTTCACTTCTTACTGGCAACTTCTACCTTGTGCTCTACTCCTATTACGCTTAGATTTAGTTTTCTAACCCCAGGCTTACAAGGCCACCCTCTAATGAGAGGGATCCCTTTGCTTCCAACCAGCAATACCTTCCAGTTTTGCACAGCTCCTGTTTCTCCTGGACTAGAGAACAGAGAAAGCTGTTTCATATATATAGTTCAACCCTGATCTGGTGAGTTACCTAAACATATGCTGAACACATGAGTGAGCTCAACGAAGTCAGTAGGACAGTCACACGTGTAAAACTAAGTATGTACTTAAGTATTTGAACTGCAAGTCTGAGATGTGGCTACGACGGATACGTAAAAGCACAGTGATCTGCAGTGCCATGTACGAGCAAGAAGATGGGTGGGCAGGGAGCTGCAATCACAGAACATTAGGGACTGGAAGGGACCTCGAAAGATCATCCAAGTCCAATCCCCCTGCCATGGCAGGATCACCTAGATCCAGTCACACAGGAACATATCCAGGCAGGTTTTAAACTCCTCCAGAGAAGGAGACTCCACCACCTCCCTGGGCAGCCCCTTCCAGGGCTCTGTCACCCTCACTGGGAAGAAGGTCCTTCTCACATTGATGGGGAACCTCCTGTGTTCCTGCTCACACCCATTTCCCCTTGTCCTATCACTGATCAGAGCCTGGCTTCATCCTCCTGACACCTGCCCTTCACATATTTATCAATATTCATGGGGGTCACCCCTCAGGCTCCTGTTCTCCAAGTTCAAGAGACCCAGCTCCTTCAGCCTTTCCTCATCAGGGAAATACTTATCTCTCTGGCTCTACACTGGACTGTCTCCAGCAGCAATGTGTCCTTCTGGAACTGAGTGGCCCAGATCTGGAAACAATATTCCAGATGCAGTTTCACCAGTCAGCTGAGGTATAGACAAATCTAGTGGCAGAGGTAACCAATTACAGCTGCCTCTCCTCTCTCACCTCCAAATCATCTGAAGAGCAGCCCACAAGCCAATTCCTATTTGTCCACCTATCTACCTGGTGGGTGGGCTTCAGCACTCTACAGGATATTTTAGTTGTCCATGTCAGTGGTGAAAACCTACATGTTTGTGCAAAAAGCAACCAGCCAAGAACCCACACATTCCTTTTAGTACCTTTGGAAGAGTTCAATTTGTTAGAAGACAGCTTTTGGCTCTGATAAGCAGAGGAAAAGGAAGAGACCAGTTCTGCCTTCATCCGAGACCCACATGTCTCAAATCTGCGGTAGGTTGGAAACCAAGGAGTTGTTTTGGATAGCAGAGGGGTTGGCTGCTTCAGCTACGGCAGGTTTAGATTCGGCTTGAGCAGGATTCAAGATGGGAACAGCTAGTAGAAACGAATGGTCAGACAAAAAGCTTTCTCTGGAGACATTCCAATAGTGCCACCTATACAAACGCAGCTCTGGCACAAAATCTGGAAAAAGTTGGCTCTGGCTGGCCGTGTGTTTCCTTCACACTGTGGGGAGTGTGGGAAGCCTATAACCACAGCAAGCTCCACTATCATCTCCACTTTAAATGGAATGCCAGGCCCAGCTTAGTTTTGTCTACAGTGATAAGTGGCAGCTCAAAATGTATGTTTATGCACAGACTCTGGCAAGGACATGTGTGTGAGATGCAAAAGATGAGACGCGATACCATACACGTGCGTGTGAGCTGGTGTTTCTGTCAGCCAGCAGCTTCCAAAGCTCTGATGGCAGCCTGGAAACCTCTCCTCTTCTGCTGTCTTCCCACATGTGTAAAGTCATTCTGCCCTTTGAGCCTGATGCTCCAGTTGCTCCATTTCTTTTGAGCCTGGGAAAAAGGAGACTGAGGGGTGACCCCATTAATGTTGATAAATGTGTGAAAACATGGAGCCAGGCTCTGCTCAGGGGCATCTAATGACAGGACAAGGGGCAGTGGGTGTGAGCTGGAACACAGGAGGTTCCACATCAGTATGAGAAGGAACTTCTTCCCAGTGACAGTGGCAGAGCCCTGGATTCCACAAGCAGGGGGGTTGTGGAGTAGTCTTCTCTGGAGATGTTTAAATGCCCCCGGATGTGTTCCTGTGTGACTGGACCTAGGTGATCCTGCTGTTGTGGGGTGGATTGGACCGGATGACCTTTTGAGGTCCCTACCGATCCCTAAAGTTCCGTGATTCTGTGAATGTTAGGCATGAGTATAGCTAAAACTTATTTTAAGTACAGTCTGTATCTTCTAAAACTCAATGGCTCCACTTACAAACTCAGCTCCTATCTGAATTTAGAAAACTGATACCTCAAAAAACTCCCCTTGGAGTACAGGAGAGAGAACAAGCTCTGGCTACACAAAAGAGACTGGGAATAATGCTACAGAAGTGAGAGCTGGAGAGTCCATAGCTTGTCTTCCCAGGGGTGTTGTGGAGTCTCCTTCTCTGGAGATGTTTAAAACCTGCCTGGACATGTTCCTGTGTGACTGGATCTAGGGGATCCTGCTGTGGCAGGGGGATTAGATAGGATGAATTTCAAGGTCCTTACCAATCCCTAACGTTCTGTGATTCTTCCCCACCAACACCACAGATAGAACTGCACGCTTTCACACACCCAATTCCTCTACAGCCCCACTTCCTAAGTCAGGGCAAACATAAGGTAACAAATGCGAACATTTTTTGGCTAATGAGGCCTTTCAGCTGCAGACACAGGTTTCAGTTCCCCTTATATTTCAAGATCTCATTTCTCCACCCGATAGCAGCCAGGCAAGGTCACAGTCCAAGGTGTCAGCTGTGTTCCTACACAGACAGGGAGTGACAGAAGAGGTGCTCCCCTTGAGCATCAACACAAATGCGGCCACATCACCGTCTGCAGCACAGGGAGGAAGTTACTGGAGCCTCCAGAATGAGACACACTGCATTTCAGTCTGGCCTGCAGTGGCAGGACTTTCAAAGAAGTCAATTATTCAGCCTGTGTATTTAAGGACTCAGTAAATAACTAACTCGCAGGACAGAGGGGTTTTTTGTCAAACATACTGGTGATAATTCCATCAAAAGACCCTTTTTACAGAAACAGACGAAAGAGAAAATATTGGGCCAGTGTTTCATGGTAAATGATTACCATGTTCTGAGGACAAACAGACCTGGCAGGCCAGACTAGTTCCTGTTCTTCAGCTACCACAGGTGCAGGAGAAAGAGCTCATACCCTGTCTGCTCACCCTGAAGAAGGGAGTTTTCCTTCCAGTCTATCCCATCCTCATGACTCTTCCTTTGCCTTCTCTTAATGAAGCTTGGTGGAAACAGATTGGGAAGCTGAGGGTTCACCCCCACACCCTTAGGCTTTCTGGGCAGCTCAGTCGCACAGATATTTAGCTCCTCTTTTGAAAGAGCAACCTGCAACAGATCCTGCAGGCGCATCTGCCTCTGGCATTTGGGTACAGAGTCTAGTCCCTAACAGGAGCACCTCTTACCAACAGAGCTATGAACAACAGAATCACAGAAAATTAGGGATTGGATGGGACCTCAAAAGATCATCTGGCCCAATCCCTCCACCACAGCAGGATCCCCTAGATCCAGTCACACAGGAACATATCCACAGGGTTTTAAACATCTCCAGATAAGGAGATGCCACAAACCCAGTGGGCAGCCCCTTCCAAGGCTCTGTCACCCTCACTGGGAAGAAGGTCCTTCTCACATTGATGTGGAACCTCCTCTGTTCCAGCTCACAACCCCTGCCCCTTGTCCTATCATTAGATACCACTGAGCAGAGCCTGGCTCCATCCTCACGACACCCACCTCTCACATATTTATAAATACTAATGAGGTCACCCCTCAGGCTTCTTTTTTCCCAGCTCCCTCAGCCTTTCCTCAGCAGGGAGATGCTCCACTCCATCTTTGTGGCTCTGTGTTGGGCTCTCTCCAGCAGTTCCGTGTTCTTCTGGAACTGAGGGGCCCAGAATTGGACACAAGATTCCAGATGCAGTCTTACCAGGGCAGAGTAGAGGGGGAGGAGAACCTCTCTTGATCTGGTATCCACTCCCCTTCTGATCCACTCCAGGATCCTTCTTGGCCACATCTAATTATTCTTCCTATCTTTGGGCAGGACTTTTTGGGTGGTCTCTCCTTTAGAAGTGCTTAGGAAATTTCCCTCTAGCTCTGCTGTCAGCCTCTCTTAAGACTGTCTGCGAGAGCAGACAGTGGGAAACAGCATAAAAGGATGGATGCAGTTGGGCTAGTGCTTGGAAACTTCTTGCACCAGGGTCTTTCTCACAGCTGCTCAGACAGTTCAGAATATTATTAGCTTTAAGTGACTCATGCAATGGCATGTTGTCAGTAAGGCTGCAGCCTTTTGAACAGAGCCACAAGTCCATGTTGTGCCTTGGTCCAGAGCAGAATGAGATGTCACTACTGTTCAACATCTAATAAGAGACTTTTTGTCAGTTGTGCAAAAAGGGACAAATGAAATGAAACTGGTGCCATTCAACCAGTTCTCAGGGAGACAGAGTGGCACAGCTCAGTGTTTGCAGCCACTCTGAAAGCTGCAGGGGTGGAAGGAAATCAAATCCTCTCTGTCTCCCCAGTTCACTATTTTTGGGATATCCAAATACCCCAACTTCAAGGTGTGTTTTAGGATTGGAACCAAGAGGATGCCCCTGTTCAACACAGGGCAGTTGGACTAGATGACCCTCACGGAATGACAGAACATTAGGGATTGGGAGGTTCCTCAAAAGATCAGCCAGTCCAATCCCCCTGCCACAGCAGGATCCTCTAGATCCAGTCACACAGGAACATGTCCAAGCAGGTTTTAAGTGTCCCCAGAGGAGACTCCATAACCCCGTGGGCAGCCCCTTCCAGGGCTCTGTCACCCTCACCATGAAGAGGTTCCTTCTCAGATTGATGTGGAACCTCCTCTGTTCCTGCTCACACCTATTGCCCCTTGTCCTGTCACTAGATGCCACTGAGCAGAGCCTGCTCCATCCTCCTGGCACCCACCCTTCTCATACTTATCAATATTAATGAGGTCACTCATCCAGCACCCTCTGAAAGCATTCTTTGCATTAACTACCTTACCATCACTACACTGCTGAAGGAGGCTTTAATACATCTAGGAGTGCTAAAAATACTTAAGTATTTAATATTTTACTTTAGAGAAGATGTCTAGAAATTCAATTAATTCTCATGTTTGCCATCTCACCTGTAACTCAGAGTCTTGTCTCCCCTGGCACAACCCACCAGAGACATATTGCTCCCACTGACACGGCATCACACCTACACTTTTAGAGATATTTAGCAGAATCTGAGGTTTTGGGTGCCCTGAGGTATCTCAGCTTCCAAGCTGCACAATGGCTTCTGGCTGGAGCCATCTGCAATGCTGTAGCTCAAGTTTTGCTGGAAGACCTATGGATTATGACACCTCATTCTTCATATCAGTGATAGCTTTGAAATGAAAGAGCTCCAGACACAGATGCAGCAGAATGTCATCACAGGGCAGAAGTGTAGACTGAGAATATCCACCCCAAAATATTTGAGCTAATTTCAACATAAAGTAGATATGAAACTGTTGGTGCCTTTCAAAGCTTTTGCAATATTGACCTGAGGTTTTGGTACTGATGGGTTTGGGATATTTTACTATCAGTTTCCTCAGTGCCCAAGTTCAGTTCCAGTTAGAATACTGCATTGTAGAAATCCCCCCCTCCCCTCTTCAGGATGTTACAGATTAGTTTAAAAATCCCCCAAACATCTGAAAAAAATCCCCATCTCATCAGCATTAGTTGTAGCTGAGCACTGGAAGAGACGGTGACACTTGCCTTCCTGGAGACACTTGCCTTCAAACAAGCCCCTGACCCCCACACCACAGCACAGCCTTTCCTTCCCTCTGTTTGCTAGGACAGATTTCCTTCTGGTTTTTAAACACATAATCCCTGCCACAGAAAATAATTAGAAGAGTCTCACAGTAGTTATCAAATTTATATAGAGAAATGATGGAATTCAAACAGTCCCTGACACTTATAGTCATTGTATTGAAATAGGAGACTGAAAGGAACTTTAAAAGATCATCTAGTGCAATCACCCTTGCCACCACAGCAGGATCACCTAGATCCAGTCACACAGGAACATGTCCAAGCAGGTTTTAAGCTTCTCCAGAGAAGGAGACTCCACAACCCCCTGGGCAGCCCCTTAGAGGGCTCTGTCACCCTCACCAAGAATAAGGTCCTTCTCGAATTGATGTAGAACCTCCTCTGTTCCAGCTCACACCCATTACTCCTTGTCCTATCATTAGATGCCCCTGAGCAGAGCCTGGCTCCATCCTCCTGACACCCACCCTTCACATATTTATAAATACTAATGAGGTCACCCCTCAGTCTCTTTTCAAGCTCAAGAGACCCAGCTCCTTCAGTCTTTCCTCATCAGGGAGATATTCCCCTCTCTCCATCATCTTTGTGACTCTGCTTTGTTTCTCACAAGTGAAGCCAAATCATATCCTGGAGCACCCTATGGTTTGGTATTTTATTAATAGTTCTTAGCCCAGGATTTTGCAAGCAGATGGGCTAGAGAAGAATGGGTTCCTGACAGCCAGATGAGATCCTCCTATATCATGTGTGCGCTCCCCTCTCCCAGTCCAAGGCCAATGAGAAAGCAGCTAGCAGATAATACCCTATAGACTTTGAATGTCCCTGAGTTATGCAAGCAAGCTATCACAACAGTTCTTCTGAAAAATGAGAAAGCCTGGAACACTCACTCTCCTCTTGCGCTCAGAGTGCTGATATCTTGAGAAAGGACACAGTGAAGAGAGACATGCTGGTCAGCAAGTGGAGGAGGTACAACAGCTGGATGGTATCTCTGCAGTCCAAACATTTAGGAACAGCTTAATGCAACGCCAGAACAAGCTGAGTGCCAGTGCAGTTAGAAGCCCCCAAGGGCAGAGCTGTGACCATGACACAGAGATCACAGTCATCCTCATCCAGCCCTGTTTCACTATGATGTTGTACAACTTCCCCAGCTTCGTTGCCCTCCTCTGCACTTGTTCCAGCACCTCAATGTCTCCCTTGTCCTGAGGTGCCCAAAACTGGATCCAGTACTCAAGGTGTGGCTTACCAGTGCTGAGTACAGGCGGTAATGCTCCTAGTGCGACCAATTTGCATGTAGCATGAACAGCTCCAACTATCCTCATACCTGACCAGCTCAGAAATATAAATAAGTGCTTCAGCTCCAACTGCAGCTTTTCCTCAGCTTGTCCTACAGACAAAAGCTTCTCCCTAGCGGGGATTCCCAAATATCCTCTTGAGTTTGAGGTTACAGTCCACAGCTCAATTGCTCCATATGTGTTGAGCAATAATCAAAACTGAAATATCAAGTAAGAACTATCAGATGGCAGCTACTTGATTATTTGGTAACTATGGAGGGGTTTAGAACAGATTTCCACAGTGATGTAAGGAGTTGATAAAGAGTGTACTTGATAGCGAGGTTAAAGACAACAAACATTTGGCGATTGGGGAAGGAAAACAAGAGGCTGAGAAATAGGACAAGGAGGGCTTTCTGCACAAGATGAAAGAGCTCAAGAGAAACACTATCTAGCAGAGAGCAAGAAATGCCTGGAAGAGAAGAAACTACACATGGATTTGCTAGTCTCCCAAGGCCATCCCTACTGGATATTCACCGCTCATCAGGGAGAACAAGGGATTACTTGACCATAGCTGGATAGAGATCAACATCCTCAGGAACATCCTCTAAAAAGCAAGACAACTCAGTTCTTGATGTTTTGCTCTTTTGCTCCTTACTTAACAAAATCAAAGAATAGTCCTGCTGTGTCCCTGTGCTACTTCCGGAAAGCTGACTATTTAGTGTGTGACTGGAGCTATGGAAATGATAGCAATTACAGTCATGTTTCATGGCACAGCATGGATTTAAAGCTTCACAGCTCCACACTCCAACCCTTTTCCAAGGTGTGCAGTAAGTGCAGCTCTGCCATCCCAATTTATCACTCTCAAAGGGCAAACTTCATTATACTCCCAAACAAAAAATCTTCCTTATCATAGCTCTGTGAAATTTGTGTTCAGGAGATGAAACAATTCACAGAATCATTCATGTTGGAAAAGAGCCCTGGGATCATGGAGTCCAACCATATACCTTACAAGTTCATCCCTACACCAGATTCCTCAACACCTCAATCAAATAAACTTTAAACACATCCAGGGATCGTGACTCAACCACCACCCTGGGCAGCCTATTTCATTGCCTGGCCACCCTTTCTGTGAATATTTTTTTCCTAACGTCAAACCTAAACCTATCCTGTTGTAACTTGAATGGATTCCCTCTTGCTGTATCACTAAGTGCTTGTGAGAGGAGACCAGCACCAACACCTCCACAATGTCCTTTCAGATAGTTGTAGAGAACAATGAGGTCTCCCCTCAGCCTCCTCTTCTTCAAACTAAAGAGCCCCAGCTCTTTCAGTCTTTCCTCATAAGCTTTATTCTCCAGGCCGTTCTCTGCACCCAGCTCCAGCACCCCGATGTCTCCTTTGGACTGAGGTGCCCAGACCTGGACACAACACACAGGGGGACGATAACTTCCCTACTCCTGCTAGACAGTTTCTAATCCAGGCCAGGATGCCATTGGCCTTCTTGGGTTTGTGTGAGGTTTACATCTTAATGGATCTTTCTTACGAAGAGTTAAACTGAGTGTATTAAGTTTGCTTTGCTGTTTGTGTTTTTCTCTTAGCAACTAGGAGACAAAAACCAGTCTTTTAACTATAGGAAACCATAAGTGCGAGATCATCAGAATTGGCAGAGGAGAGAGGAGCTTTGAAACTACCTATAACAAATCATTTGCACTGTTTCAGCTGCAGATTGAAGGTGCTGCTCTCACTTTGAAGGAACGCAGCTTTGTGTAAATACAAACATTTAGAATTGTATTTTATGCAGGAACTTTCTTCCCAAAGAGCTTTACATGTGGAACCCATTCAAATCCCAGGAAAGCCCCAAGGACTTTTGTTTGTAGGAGTATTCCCAACTCGGTGAGATTATTCATTCAGGTAAAATTAGTCACCAGTTTATGTATTTGCAGAAGTGAGTCTGCAGGAAGGATTTCACAGAATATTAGGGATTGGAAGGGACCTTAGAAAGATCAGCCAGTCCAATCCTCCCACCACAGGAGGATCACCTAGATCTAGTCGCACAGGAACATGTCCAGGTGGGTTTTAAACATCTCCAGAGAAGACGACTCCACAACCCTGGCAGGCCCTTCCAGTGCTGTGTCACCCTCACTGTGAGGAAGTTCCTTCTTATACTGATGTGGAACCTCCTATGTTCCAGCTGTGTGCCCTTGTCTCATGATTCTGTGAAGTTAAAGCTTGGCCAGAACTGTGCTTTCCATCATTTCTCCAAACCAAGCACATACTGGAGGGTATTTAGCAATATGTTCACAAGTCAGAACCCTGCCTCTGCAACTCAGGAAAAATCTAACATCTGCCACAGATGGCTTATCCTACTTTAGCAAACCCCCAAGGAGTGTGTCACTGGTTTGAGAGCCATTAGTATCACCTGCAAGAGGAGATACTGCTCAGCAAAGCATGAAGACAGGGGAACATACTCCCAAATTGCATAGCCTGGAGGCTGCTGAGTTTCTACTAACTGGAGGGGGTAAGTTTTACAAAAGAAAAAGTATAGCATACAGCTGACAATAGAACCTCAAACCCACAACCTGAATATCTCAGAATCTCTTACCCTGTAAATCTTGGGCTGAGAATGACTGCCATGGGTTGTTAGGCATGGCTCACGTAGTCAGAAGGGTCTCCAAATATCTCACCGCAGACTGGTGCCATGAGCAGCTCCTGGCCTCTGCTTTTCACCAAAATTTCCCAAACACAAATATTTGTTGCCATTCAAGCACTAAACACCCCCAACACACCAGCCTTTGCACATTTAGCATGGTTTGGAAAGGAATGACCCAGGAGTGGGCAGCTCACCTTTACCTTCCTTAAGCAGGGAATCACCCAAACTAGAGAGCAAAGTGAAAACAGGGTTTAAACAAGGGTCTTCCCAGAGCATTGAGGACCCCAGCACATTCCTTTGTTCTTAATCTGCATTACTGTATAACCAGCCCTGTTTGTGAGCTTTCTGTGGGAGGAGGAAACCAGCTCTTATCAGATGGGGGAAATCAAGGGTCAGAACAAGAGCTGGGCACTACTTAAGGCTCCCTCAGGTTTTCTTTCCTCCATCCTGATGCTAATCTCTGCCTGAATATTGCCCACAGGGAAAAGCCAAGCCTCCTGCAGTTAGGGAGAACAAAAAGATGGCAAAGATTATGATCTTAAGACAAGCTGGGGGAAGCAGGTGCTGCTTGCTGCAAGGTTTTTGAGGAGCAGCACAACTCTAGCAGGACTAGTCATACGCTAACTGACCACAGAGATGATGCCATCCCTCCCCATCTTACTGTACAAGACCAGGTTCAGTGGGCAATGCCAAACTTCCATAGGCTGGCTGAATGTTACAGTATCTCCGGTAATTGTGCTGATCTTTGTGCCCACAGTGATCAAGATGTAAAGCCAGAAAGGCAGAGAGAAGCAGGTGTATCTGCACTGGCCCAGGTTGGTAGTCAGATGTGTTTAACTGTCTCCACACCATGGAACTAGCTGGCTATGACTGAAGAGTATTACTCACACTACAGCCAGCTTGCTCTGGGCTGACCCAGAGACTCTGGGAGCTTAGAGCTAGGCTAATTGTTAAGCCCAGACTAGTAACCCTGCAGCTTTTGAACCACTCAGCAAGCCAGAACTGTGTCTAGTGTACCACAGCTATTCCCTCGCAGAGCCTTCCCACCAGAGCTGCCACATGTATTATCTGGGGGCACACAGATTCCAACATGACCCCCAGCTACAGCCCTATCCAAAAGACACTTGTTGGGAAGAAATGGTGAACAAGTCCCTCCCACAGCATATGGCAGCTTCTGCAGACTGATCAGTCTTGGTGGAGAAACATCAGCATAAAAACCTGTTTCCTTTTAGCACTCTCTTGTCCAAATTCAAAGTGGAATTAGCTGCTTTCATTCTAGATGTTCGATTTAACTCGAGCCCACAATGAAGTTAGCATGTGCAGCTCAAGTCCACATTCCTTATTGGAAGCAATGGGCTCCAAATGACTGGCAAATCTCCAGGCCTGTGAAATAATTACACTCACTGTGGTCCTGTTACATCCAGGGGAGCTGGAAGCCAAGCCTCAACAGCTCCTGTGACCTAGAGTACCTTCCCACTGTGCTTGGGCAAGCCCAGAGCAGCCAGTGGTACCTGTGAAGATCAAGGGGACATCAGTAGATGAGATCTGCTGATCCAGAATGCTGGAGGTTACCAAATTTCCTAGAAGGGTTTTGTTCACATAAAATGATGACCAGAGCCTCGTTAATGTCCTGCTGCCTGTGGAAGGCTCCCATAGAGCAGCCGCAGCAGCTTGTGTAGTCTGAAAACCAGCTCTACCTCAGCCTGGAAATAATCCCATCAAGGAAGAATTCAAGACAGGAAGACAAAAGTGGCTGCATGAGAACAGGGTCCACAGGCTTCAGCCACACTCTCTTTGGGGTCAAGTTTTGGAAACGGCAGAATAAGGAGAACGTGCTACAAATCCTGACTGGCCTATGGAACCATCCTCACTGGGTATAATGGAAAACTATTCCACATGCAGTCTCACCAGGGCAGAACCTCTCTCAATCTGCTAATCACTCCCCTTTTGATCCACGCCAGGATGCCATTGGCCTTCTCGGCCACCAGGACCCCCAGGTCTCTTTCTCCTACACTGCTCTCCAACAGGTCAAGTCCCCAACCTATACTGGTTCCTAAAGTTGTTCTTGCCCAGATGCCGGACTCTACACTGCTCTTGTTATAGTTCATTCAGCGTCTCCCTGCTCAGCTCTCCCAACAACCTCATGGATGCTGGGACTTCTCCCACTCCAAGCTTTGCCTTCGGTAGGACTGAACGTGCAAACCTTTGTGTCAAGAGGAACACTGCTAAATCAGTCATCAATTAACCAGTCTGAGGTCTTTACATAGCAAAGCCAAGGCAGTCTGAGGGGAAGATCTGAGGAGAAAGTGTTATGTTTGGATAGACAGAATACAAATACCCTGGTGCCGATTAAACCTTTTCATTACAAAAACACAGGCTGTAAGCACAACGCAGGAGTGGCCCTTTTAGCATGAAACACTAAACTTCAAAAATAAACTGCTTACATAGATGTATTAGAAATCCAACAGAAACCCAGCGGGATGAATCAGAGAGGTGGTTTGAAAAATGCTTCCAGGATTTGCTGTTAACAAGGCTGACAGCATTTTGGTTTCTTAAAGTGATGGCACAGAGAGCTCTGAAGAAATAACCAACACTATAAAAACACTTCACAGAGCAAAGTAAACACTCCACCCTCATAGGAAGTCTCTCTCCCCACTCTGGATCACACATTTTATGTTTTCAAGCTTGAATTCCTGATCCAGCCTTAGAAGAAGTCCCAGCATGATGGTTATTGGACAAAACCCCAGTGCCATGCAGTGAGGCACCTTCTTCCAGGCAGTGTCCTCACACACAACAAATACAATAAAACTGCTCTGGGTTTATGTTGGATTTCCTGTGCCACATATTTTGGTGCAAGCTACACAGGAAGAACACCGACTCAAGCTAATTATAAACAGCAACTTAAAAGCCATTAAGAACTCCAAACGGAAAACAAAACTTCAAAAGCCAGCATCAGGCCGCACATGACTTTAATCCTCTGGGTTCTCTGACAAACTCAAGCCTGTAACAGCACAGAGGATCAGCTACTTTTAGTCTGATGCAGAATGCATCCACTCTGACCAAGTTCCACAGACTTATTCCAGCCCCTTCAAATGATTTAGTATTAAAAGAAGTTTATGCTTGATGCAACATCTTTCTCATCCCTGAGCTTTTACTGAATCATAGAATCATTCAGGTTGGAAAAGACCCTTAGGATCATTGAGTCCAACCATCAACCCTAGTCTACAAGTTCAGCCCTAAAGCAGATCCCCCAACACTACATCTAAGCATCTTGTAAACTCATCCAGGGATAAGGACTCAACCACCACCCTGGGCAGCCCATTCCAGTGCCTGACCTCTCTCTCTGGGAAGAAGTTCTTCCTAATATCCAATCTAACCCTCTCTTGCTGAAGTTCGAAGTCCTTCTCTCTGGTTCTGTCTCCAGTTACCTGTGAGAAGAGTCCAGCACCAACAACTCTACAGTGTGTCCACCCTCAATCACTGGGCAAACCCCAATTGTATTACTGGGTTATTTCACACCTAGAGTAACCAGCTCAACACATGCATGAAAATACAATCCTGAAAGTTTCAGAAACTTAGAACAAAGTAAGAAGAAGAGACTTCCCACTATCTTAGCTATTGGAGCAATGTGAGGGTTGGGATAACAGACCACCATCACACCTCTTTGAAATAATACTTATCAGCCTAAGTTGTGTCAGCTGCAAAGTCATGGGTTTCAAGCAGTTTAAAAAAAAATTTAGAGAGGAAGCACCTAAACACAGCTTTATCTGTATGGAATCTGTACAGCAGCTTTGCTCTTTTATCAAGAGCTGGCAAGCAAGGATTTTGCACAGTTGGATGATCCTGGCATAGAGTGGACTGTGGCCAGTGTGACCATTTAAGGCCTCACCCAAAGGCAGATTCCGCCATTTGCTGACTCTGTCCAGTCCACTCAGACATTTGCATCTCAACTTGCAAGTGGCCTCACCAGCCCTGATCCCAGTAGAGCTGATTTGTTTTGATGACCTAAACTCCCCTCAGAGCCAGCCAAGTGTCAGTCCTTTGGATGTGGGAAGCACTTTATTGCAGGACTGGCACCAGCATGTACTCCACCCTCTTCACAGAGCTCAGAGGACAGGGCACAGACAGGGCAAAATACATGAGGAGAGCACCCAAATCTTGTTTTTTAGCCCAAACCTAGCACAAAGCTCTACGGCAGCTAGAGAGGATACTGATGTGTAAAGCATGTTTTCTGAGGTCTGTTCCTGGTCTGTCACCTACTTTGTGACCTCAAACCAAATATCTTCTTTCTCTCCCCTCAAAGAGTTTCTAGCTAATTTCTATCTATTTCAAGCTCCTTTGGAGAGGGAAGGGAGGATGCAGCTCATGGTTTATTCATGTGACCCAGAGGTAGAAAATGCCTCCTACATTGTGACTGACAGAACATCAGGAAGATGTATTTTGTGTCCAAAAAGCCCGGCACCAGCAAGAAAATATCTCCTGCTCTAGGTGATAAACTTCCCAGGTAACAAATCCTTCCCACAACACTCAGTGTTCCCTGTGCACCACAGAGCTCTGATCAAAACTTGGCTGACTACAGCAAATACTGCAAACGGTCACAGAACCCCTCTAATTTGTGCTAGCAACAAAACTACCTCATCTGCTACTGCCTCTTCCATGACAGCTCTGACATAAGGACTTCATGACCCAGAGGGCAGAGACCCCTTTATCGAACAAACACAGAAAACCTCTGCTGCCTTTGCTCTTCTAATCTGTCCACATTTTTCTGTCACTACTATTAAGCAACTGTTTCTTGTCTGAGGGCCCTCGAGAGATTGAGTGTGCTGCAAAAGCGTTCTGTCTAACTAGGCTTCCTTCCCTGAAAGCATGGCCATGATTTCAGGAACCAGCAAATACCTTTACTCCCTTAATTATCAAACCCCACAGCTGACCTCTTGGAGACAGCTCTCCAAAGAGGAAGAGGCCTTTCCTCTCAAGACAAGCAGAGTCCAGGAGACAGATATATTTTAAGGGTATTATCTCCCCAGCACTGAGTCACAATACTCAGAAGGTGGCAGGAGGCTGGTTTGCACAGCCCTGCTCCCATTTCTCGTCCAGACATTGGTGATGAGTCAGTGTGAAGTGTTTCTTTGGTGCCCTCTTGGAGCAGTCAGCATCAGCTGCTCTGGGGTGCGGCGAGCCATCACCTTGATCCTACAGCTGGGGAATCACAGAACATTACGGATTGGAAGGGACTCTGAGGAGGACTCTGATTTCAGGCATCTACTCTTTTTTTGTTCACCTTTGTAGTGACTCTCATAGCTCCCACAGACTTGGCTGATAAAGGTCACTCCCATGGGGCTCTCTACCTTCATTGCCCCATGCCAGCAGTATCTTGAATCATCTCATTCTGTAGGTGTACTCTTCAGAGTCTCCACTCAATACTTCACACAGAGCCAGTTTCAGACACAGAGGTGCTCAGCTGAAAGGCTAAAGCATTTCAATGGCTTTGACACACAACACTTCAGCTACTCTGCCTTCCCTAGCACAGCAGGTCTCAAGCCCAGTCCTCCAGCAAATGAACCACTTTCTCAGCACTCTGCTCCTCATTTTCACACCTAACCCTCCAGCACAGTTTGGAAAGGTGGCCTGAAGACAGCTACTCAAGTTGGATAAACCTTTAACAACTCCAATCAGTTTGTCACCTTATCAGGTATGGACCAGAGGAGCTCCAGAGGAACAAGCTGCAGTTCCTCTTCCAAATTGTAATGACCTTCTGTGAACTACCCCCAGCATCACATTATGTATTAACTGATTCCTTAGGAATTCAGCTCCTGAGAGTCACATTTTTGGAGGTACAAAGTTAAAACAGGGTTTGCCACTCCCCTCACCCTGCCATTCAAAGTTTCCTTCCATATGCTGGATGCACTCAGAACTCCCAATTGGAAACAAAAGAACTGACATTCCGGTTTTATTGAAAACCTCCAGGTCAGTTTGCATTCCAAATTAGAAAAAGCTTCGTGTTTCAACAATTCAATTACCATCTCAGGAAAATGTCTGTTGGAGTATAAAAAGTCATCACTCCGTTTCAATAAAGCTGAGAAGCCTTGTTCAAACAATGATGCATTGAAGCTTGATCATACTGTAACTCCACATATTTTCAGTGAAAGTTATTCTGGAAGGAAAGGAAGGGACCTCAAAAGACCACCTAGATCCAGTTGCACAGGAACGTATCCAGGCAGGTTTTAAATGTCTCCAGAGAAGGAGACTCCACAACCTCTCTGAGCCGCCTTTTCCAGTTCTGTCACTCACCATGAGGTTTCTACTCATATTTATGTGAAGCCTCTTGTATTCTAGCTCACACCCACTGCCCCTTGTCCTATGATTAGATAACACTGAGCAGATGCTGGCTCCATCCTCCTGACACCCATCTTTCACATATTTGAAAACATTAATGGCGTCACCCCTCAGTCTCCTCTTCTCAAGAGACCCAGCTCCCTCAGCCTTTCCTCATCAGGGCGATGTTCCACTCCATCATCTTCGTGGCTCTACATTTGACTCTCTAGCAGTTCTGTATCCTTCTGGAACTGAGGGGCCAGAACTGGACTCAAGATTCGAGATGCAGTCTCACTAGAGCAGAGTAAAGGAGTAAGAGGACCACTCTCAGATCTGCTAACCACCCCCTTTCTAATCCACTACAGGATGCTGTCAGCCTTCTTGGCCACAAGGGCCCATTGCTAGCTCAGGGTCATCCTGCAAGATACTAGTGCAGGTACTACTGTTCTACTCCTCTTTGTTTACAGGGAATGAAATACTTCCAAGAGCTATTTCAGACACATGCATCAAAGAAATTAATTGCACCAGTAACTTTCCAGTGAGTGGAATTTGTTATGTTTGCTCAAAAATAGCAATCCAGTGGAGAAAATGCAGCCCTGATACTTTATTTGCACAATCAGCAAATGAGCTGGAAAGAATGTCAAACAAAAAAAAAGGGCTGGCCAGCAGAACATGAATACACAGATTTAATGACAGTAATGTCAGCATTGGGATGATCCAAAAAGTAGAAAGAAAATGAGGAATATTGGGCCACATTCTCTAGTCTCCAGCCTGTGCTGTTGGCATGGTGCAAGGATGATGGATTTCATCCCTGTTTGGCATGGGCGTAAAGCCAGGGATAGCAGCAGGAAGAGGGGGGTAACATGGTGGGTCACAATGGACCACTCTCCCAGTTACCTACTGCTAGGAAGATTTTACAGTTTGCAGACATTGCACTACCTCTGTTTTGCCTAGTCAGCTACTGCACTCCACCCTAAACTGACCCACACCACAGACTGAGCTCTCAGTCAAAACTAGGGGATGCAATTCTCCCCCTGTACTGGGCACTGGGGAGGCCTCCCCTTGAGTCCTGGGGGCAGTTCTGGGCCACTCACTTCAAGAAAGAGATTGAGGGGCTGCAGCAGGTCCAGAGGAGCAATGACGCTGGGGAAGGGACTGGAGGGAAAGGCTGATGAGGAGAGGCTGAGGGAGCTGGGGGCATTTAACCTCAGGAGGAGGAGACTCAGGAGGGACCTTCTCCCTCTCTACAGCTCCCTGAAGGGAGCTTGTAGTCAGCTGGGGGTCAGGCTCTTCTCCCAGGCAACTAGCACCAGGATGAGAGGGCAAGGCCTGAAGCAACACCAGGAGAGGTTTAGGTTGGATGTTAGGAAGTCCTTCCTAGTAGGAAGGATGATCAGGCTCTGAAATGGACTGCCCTGGGCAGTGGTGGAGACCCCTTCCCTGGAGGTGTTTAAGGACAGCCTGGCTTGTGGCCCTTAGTGCCCTGGTCTGCCTGATGTGAGGTCACAGGCTGGGCAATTTTAGGGGTCTTTTCTAGCCTCAATCATTTTGCCATTCTGTGAAAACAAGGATGGTCCTTACATACAAACTTGTGTCCTCTCCAAGCTGTGAGCTGAGTGCTGCTTTAGAGAGCACAAAGCTGACAACCCTCCACCAGCAGCAGGTCTAAAGACTTGCTTTGTCACAGGAGAGGGCCACAGGATGTATCTCAAAGGCACTGCTGTCAGCAGCTGCCCACAGTGCAAGAATCTGGATTTGCAGATGTTGCAATAAGCGTACAAATACGATATTTCAGCTTAAAGAGATGAAGCTCAACGTGGGAATGGTTCACACTTTACTTCTCAAACCCTCAGCTATGAGCCTTGCTCAAGTTGCAGAAATCAGAAGTAAAGCAGGGTGAGCCTAGAAGTCCACAGAAGTCATCCTCATAGAGGAAAAACTTGTTTACTTTTAGGGTGATGAAGCATTGGTACAGGCTGCCCACAGAGGATGTGGAGTCTGTCTCGGGAGAGATTCTAAACTCACCTGCAGGGTAGGTGGGACTAGGTGATCCCCAGAGTCCTCTGCCAGTCCCACCATTCTGTGATTCTACATCTTCATAGTAGACATGACGTGTCAGGGTTGGTTTTTCAGGCTAGACTGTAGCCCTTGCCAAAACCTATTAATTCTGGGATAAAACCTTTCATTCATGACCATAGCCATAGGCAATATAGCACTAGAAAACTTGGGCAAGAGTTAGCACCACAGGTCTTTGTTCAAATACTCCAGATGGAGATCATTCCACACTCAAAACACACCTTGTAGGCTACTGACAACCTACCTTAGAGGAGCAATGCTGCTCCTTCCCCAGGACAAGCAGGATGGACAGGACCTGGGAGCACCAGATGCATGGGGAGGGACACACCACCTTTCTCTGCTCTTTCTCTCACACTTAGAGTGGAATGGCTGTTTCTGACAATCAGCCAAGCACCATTTGTTTCAAAGACATCGGCAAAAGGCTAAGAAGCAGCCTTGACTCAAATGAACATCTGTTTCTAACAAAAGCTGAAAGAAGTGGGCTGACAGAAATCCAGGCACCTTCAAGAGCAAAGTAGTACCTGGCTTTGAAATCCTGGCACGTAGAAAAAACAGTTTGTGAGCAACACCAAAAGCATCAGAAAGCCTTCCTACTTTCCTTGGTTGTAAAACTACCCAAACAAGGAGAGGAACTCGTAAGGGCTGGGAAGGAATTTGCTACCAGCATTATCAACAGCATTCACAAGCAGTGCCTTCCCAGACCACTGTCTCTAACATACACTGTCCCCAGAGCAGATGGTTAACAACAGCAATAAGAAGAAATACTGTTTTACATTAATACCTTTCTCTGCTTATTCCCCAGGGACCAGGGCTGTAAGAAAAGGGCAGAGTCTGTATGGGGAAGACAGCAGCTATGAAGGATTCCTCTAACTCTTAACTGCTTGCAGCTGCTATCTGTGCCCCCGCTTCATAAACAAGCCAGGCTTTGTCTTAGGCTGGGTTTCTGCATTACAGCTCAGAGGGAAATAGCCCTCTGTCTAGACCTCCTCACAAGACCACTTGCACTGTTTTCTGCAGAAACATTAACACTTGCTCACATAAGAAAACAAAGTTTCCACCGTTTTGATCTAAAACATACATAAAGTTAGGATAACTGACAAAATACAGTTAACTTGTGTTTATACTCTATAGTCTCTTAAAAGACAGTCATTTCCCTGTCATAAATGCTAGAAAACTGCAGCAAAAGATTTTTAGGACAACAGCTGATTTTATTAGCTGGTTTTATTTTGCTTCCATTTGCTAATAGAAGCTTTCAAACTCAGCATAAAGTATGCAGAGAAAACTACCTTCACTCTTCACAATGCTACTCCAAGAGTACTGCATGTGAAGGAAGCGCTCTGCAAGCTTCTGAATTATCTTGATTTCTTTCCCACATGACAAAGTGAACAGCTATTTCAGAGTGACTGTTTTTAGTGCCACAGCATTCTCACTCATTTGCACATCAGCTCCAAGAATTGTCTTCCCTGTAAAACTCAGGGAACCAGACTGAAAAAACCCCAGACATGCAGAACTTAGTAAATGGAAGGTTGTACCTGCTGAACACGTGGAGGTGGCTATCTCTACCAGGTCACAGAGCTCACAGTGAGATGAAAGTTCTGGCACAGGAACACACACTGCTGAAAGAGAGCACACAAAACCCTACTATGATAAGTCACCTTCACACTTGGCTTGTCATGGGGTCTTCTGGTCACTCACACTTCAGAGCTACCCAAGGCAAGAAGAGGCAAACAGAGTTCAAGGGTTTATCCAGTCAACATTGCTCAGTAGAAACAGAAAGCACAAGCAGTAAGGGGTGGAATATTCCTCATTTTAGACACACTGCTGTGCTAAAGGGAGATTTAAACTCTCCACAAGGCCTTTTAGTTTTTATGACCAGTAGGTAATCATTAGATTCAAATTACCAGCACCAGAACCCCCCCTTCGCACACAGATAAAGCATCCTTTTAACAGTAGTTGCCTCCATCAGAGAAAGGCAACCTCAAAAAAAAATATTTTCTCACTCTTAAGCTTGAGGGAGGCTTCATACTAACTTAGGTCAAATAGCAGACAACAAATCAGAAAGGAAAATTTAAAGAACCCAAGAAAAATCCTCACCAAACAACAAGAAAACAACACCAAGTAGAAGCTTTGTTGCCCCACCTGTGCCTCCTCCTTATAAAGGCCACCCAAACCGCTTCTGCTCTATTTAAGGGGGTACAAACACCAACCACCTGATGGGAATCACAGAGCCCGTCTGTAGGCTCCTTCTTCCTCCCCACCAGTTGCTTTCCTTGAAATGAACTTGCCCTGCTAATGAGCATCAACTTTCTGCTACAGCTGGTCACAAGTGCTGGGTCTCTGGCTCAAAGGAGCTGGGCTTGATTTTTGACCTTCCTTTTCAAACAGCTACAAAGGCTCTCTAAATTCAAAGCCCAATTTGGTTCAGGTTTTGCTCAGTACATGCTAGAATTGTGCATTTCAGAGGCAAAGGCTGCCCCTCTTACGATCCTTTCCCTTTGTCTGTGTTCCCTGAACATCCTGTCCCACAGCGAACTCTCCCTCACTGCTATGCAGGGGTTTGCCTGCCTAAATCACACTTTTTTCACCAAAGCTCTGCTTTGACTGAAAATATCCAGCCAGTCTTTCTTTACCCTGAGCGCTTTAGAGGCAAATGATCATAACAATCCATGTTTACCAAGCAACCCTATTTATTTTTATTCCAATTTATTCATTTATTTCCCATCTGACCCTTTAGAAACGTTAGCGTTTCCTATTTCCATTACAACCAATTTTTAGCCTGATTTTAATTATTTCTCAGTTACAGCAGGGGTGGGGTCGAATGAAATTGTAATTTGTGAACCGACATCCCTCATTTAGGGAAGAAAACAACCACGCAACCAACTTTTTCACTATCCCCCACTAAGAAAAGCTGGAAGCGAGAAAGCCGCTAGGAAAACACAAACCAAATGGCTTTAGTGGTTGTCCTGCATGGCTCTAACCATCTCTGTTCAATCGGCATGTCCTGCTTACAGGGAGCTGAATGGCCCAACTCTCTCTAGTTTAGTGGAGCAGAGGGTGTTTACATGGCTGGAAGGGAACCACGGGTGACATTTCTAGGTTCCTAGTCCAGGAACATTCCACATGATGTGTCCAGATGTGGGAGTGGCCACCTCCTGCTCAGGAGCAGTCACATCTTACCCAGAGATAGCTCTGTGACAGCAGACCCTAGTTCCTGAGGAACATCAAACAAGGACCAGGCTCTCCTCTGTTAGCAGCCAAAACATGATCTTCCTTTGCACAGCCTCAGAGGGAAACATTAGCATTTTGATCAAAGCAGCAGGTACCTTTGAAGAGCAATAGCTCAAAAGAGTCCACCCAATTAATGATGTAGCCTAGGTGGCAGTAAAGGTATTGATGCTTCACCTCTTTCTCATATGACTGACAATTGCCATAAGGAAAGGGTAAGATAGAATCATGGAATCATTCATGTTGGAAAAGACCTTTACCATCGTCAAGTCCAACCATTAACCCAACTGTCCCAAGGCCACTGTTCACAGAATCAAAGAACATTAGGGGTTCCAGCTCACACCCATTGCCCCTTGTCCTATCACCAGATGCTACTGAGCAGAGCCTGGCTCCTTCCTCCTGACACCCACCCTTCACATTTATCATCATTAATGAGGTCACCCCTCAGACTCCTTTTCTCTAGGCTAAAGAGACCCATCTCCCTCAGCCTTTCCTCATAAGGGAGACGTTTCACTCCCTTCATCATCTTCATGGCTCTGCAGAACACAGAGACCTCAGAGTTAATCCAGGGAGGCAGTGGAGTAAGTCAGTTGATGGGATGATGCAGGGAAATGAATTGTATATATGGAAGCAGATTTTTCCTATTGAACCTGCCCAGCATAATGGCCATGAAATTGTTTCCTGAGAGTTCCTAGCTTCATGGAGTTCCTGTGGCACATCACCTCTGCATGTCCATACTGCTGTAATCTCCAAAGACCTCTGCTGTGCCATCAACACTTTTAATTTCACCATTAATCTCTATTTGTTTGGCATTTTTCTTAACAGCTCAGCTTCTAAAGACACCAAGTTGTAGAACAATAACAACTTTCACAGCGAAAAACCCAGCTAGATCGCAGAGGAAAGCAGAACAGAGAACCTCGCAAATTCAAAGCCCACAAGTCAAAAGCACCTCCAATTAATTTTAGTAGTTCAAAACGTGGTGGAAGCTGGCTTGCTACTGAGCCACATCGGATGTGTGGATTCTCAATCATTTTCCCATTAGTAGAGCTTTCGTAACGATTCTCCTGGGCACGTTCAGACCTACTCATGCTTGAACTTGCATTTCAATCTCTCCTTTCAGTCACAAGATCTCTCTGTCTCTTACTCAGCAATTTATTGCTGACACTTACAGAAACAAAATTATCTTTGATGTTTGGACCCTTCCGGTGAAGTTGGTTGACAGTCAGTCAGTGGGTTCAGAAGCTGAGGGGAGAGGAGTGTGCCTATGTAAGGAAAAAAAGCGTAGGCAGCACTGCTAAAACAATCTCTCTACTTGTCTTCCTCAGGGACAGGCTTCCCTCTTTCAGTTCCAGTCCTCACAAGGTAGAAGGACTCAAAGCAAGAGCAGAAATTATCACCAGGAGCTTCACAGATGAAATGTGCTGTGTTGTAGGATGATGGGATGGGCATATAGATGGGTGATACCATGTTTTGTCATGGAAACAGCCACATGCCCACGTAGTTAATGCATTAAGCGCAGGCACAGTGCAACAGCAGATCGCCCCGTGTGTTGCTGAATTAGACGATATTGCAGTGACTTGCATTCTGGTTTCCTGTTGCTAAAGAGACACTGTGACTACCTTTCCAAGAAAGTGGCATTTCACAAGCAGCTATCTAATTCTAGCTGGTGCGTCACGCTGTTAAACCATGTGTTTCAGTGTGCTGGGTTTGTCGCCTGTTTGTCCCCAGCAGAATTCCCTACAAATCTTCCTTCCTTCTTTGTCTCTGCTGCCAGCCCTGCAGCAAATCTTCTCTCTGACTGCCTCACTGTTCTAATAAACCCCTCCTTCACAGGATCACAGAATCACAGAATCACTCTGGCTGGAAAAGACCCCTGGGATCATTGAGTCAAACCACCCACCCCACCTTACAAGTTCACCCCTAAACCAGATCCCTCAACACCTCATACGAACGATCTTTAAACACATCCAGGGATGGCAACTCAACCATCTCTCTGGGCAGCCTGTTCCAGTGCCTGAGCACCTTTTCTATGAAAAACTTTTTCCTAATGTCAAGTCTAACCCTCCCCTGCTGTAACTTGAACTGATTCCCTCTTGTTCTATCACTAATTGCTTGTGAGAAGAGACCAGCACCAACCTCTCCACAACATCCTTTCAGGTAGTTGTAGAGAGTGATGAGGTCTCCTCTTAGCCTCCTCTTCTTCAAGCTAAAGAGTCCCAGCTCCCTCAGTCTTTCCTCACAAGATTTATTCCTTGCTTCTCCCTAATTAAACACTCTGTTGGTTCCAAAACAAGATATTATGGCCCGGGTTTTTTTCCCTTCCAGCAATGTTACCCATCTTCACCTACAGAAAGTGTTTAGGATCCATCCTTATCTTGACCCTACCTTCCAACATTATTTGTTTGTAAAAGACAAATTCCCAAACCCTTGTTCTCAGAAGCCAGTAAAAATCCCAAATCCATGAAGAGAACAACCTCTTACTGCCAGAAACGGGAGTAAATCTCTGCTATTGTCAGACATATTGACTGGTTTTATACTTCTAACCATTCATCCAGTGTTTAATCCAATTAAGAGTCACTCCCTGGATTTTAAAGGTCTCCAGTGTACTCATCTCATCCTACTACTCTGACCTCATGCTAACTTGGTCCCCCGGAGACTCACCTTATTACTTTCATTTGGTACTACTGCCCTGCCTAACTCACCCCAGAGGACTGTTATTTCATTTGTGTGGGTCCATCTCCTTGGGATTTTTTATCCTGTTATTGAATCACTTCCTCTGCAGCAAATTCTTTTTGCAATTGGGCTATGTAAGAGCTGATGGTAAAGCATTTTTCTCTTACAAAGATCCATGGTGGGGAAAAAACCTGCTGTATGGCAATATTTCTGAATGTGCTTTGCTCCTGAACTGTTCAGTGAGGGCTCTGCTTAGAAGTGATGGCAAAATGATGAAATTGCCTTCATAAAGGCAATTTTTGAGGAATTAAGTAGATCATTGGTGGTCAAGACTAGCTGAGTGTATTCCAGCCTCAAAACAGTGAGTAGGCTGTGCAAATGGCCTCTAAATTACATGGCATTGTTTTTACTGAATGATTAAAACACTCCAACACCCACAAAGAACTCCCAAAACAGCTGAGCAAATGCTTTCAGAGGGTGTCACACTTTTTCCTTTCCATATTTGAGTAGTGCTCTTTTCCACGAATACACTGTTGTAAATAAAAATGCTTCGACAGATGTTTGCGGGAAACAAAGAGAAGGGGTCACAAACCCCATGAAAGCAGAATCAGCCCTGTTTGGAGCTGTTTGGAGAAATGGCTCATGGTTTCTCTTAAAAAATAAACAGTTTCATCCATCTTTATCAGCCAGTCACAACCCATGTTCACTGTACTCTGTCTTGAGAGCAGATGTAATAGCCATGCAACACTGAGCCGTGGCCTGGAGAAGGAAGAGTGCAGAGGCAAGTACCGCAACAGAAAGGCCAGAAGTCCTTTTGGAAACAAGCACAACATTAAAGGAGAAAACCAGTCCCATTAAACATACAGAAACATAGAACATTAGAGATTGGAAGGGACTCAAAAGATCATCCGGTCCAATCCCCCTACCACAGCAGGATCACCTAGATCCAGTCACATCCCTAATATCTGTGACAGCACCACAAAGTTTAACATGATGATCAAGAACTCTAATGGTCTGTAAAACTAACTGTAAGAGACTCCTTGCCTTGAAGTTCATAGAGTGTCAGTCATCTCCATTCACTCCAACTGGTGCCCACCTGTGAAAATGTACCGACCCACGCTGAACAACTTGACAACAAATCATAGAATCACAGAATGGTTTGGCTTGGAAGGGATCTTGAAGATCATTCAGTTCCAACCCCCTGCCCTGGGCAGGGACACCTCTCACCAGCCAGGTTATCCAGAGCCCCATCCAAAGTGGCCTTGGACAGTTCCAGGGACTGAGCAGCCACAACCTCCATGGGCAGCCTGTTCCAGGGCTCAACACCGTGACAGCAAGGAATTTCTGCCTAAGAGCTGATCTAAATCTCCCCTCTTTTAGCTTGAAACCATTGCCTGTTGTCCTATCATTAGATACTCTCGTGAAAGGTCCATCTCCAGCTTTCCTGTAGCCTCCTTCAGGTCCTGGAAGGCTGCTATGAGGTTCCCCCAGATCCTTTTCTTCTCCAGGCTGAACAGCCCTATCTCCCTCAGCCTGTCTTCACAGCAGAAGTGCTCTAGCCCTCTGATCATCCTCGTGATAACTGGACATGCTCCAACAGTTCCTCGCCCTTCTTAGACTAGGGACGCCAGGACTGGACACAGGGCTCTAAGCGCGTTCTCAAAAGAGCAGAGCAGAAGGGGAGAATCATCTCCTTTGACTTCAAATAAATATATAGCTTCAAATAAACAGAAGGGAAGGGAATTCTGGAATGGACATGCCAAGCATGAGAATCACCCTTCTTTTTACCTACACACAGCAACAATGCCCCACTCTAACAACACCAGGTTGTGTCAACATATGACTCAGAGGAGAGGAGGAGAAGATGGAAAAACAGCCCAAAGAAAGGCAGAACTGCTGGAAGGAAAGCAAACAAAAACCAGCAGTCAAAGCAGCTGTGTTCTGAAGGAAGAGCATGTGATTCAGAAATATGCTAAATCTATGGAGAAATTCACCTTTCCTGCTTCCTAGTCCTTACAACAAGCCTGTCACACATTCTCGGAGCGGGCAGGGGAATGAAAGACATACTTTGGGATAATTAAGTGAACAGCGGATGATTAAGAAGTTGCTCTCTCCTTTCCATCCAAACTGCTGTTACCACCGCCCCAGCTCAGGGCACATTCCACTCTGATTTTTCAAATCAAACCACTCCTGAACTGGCAACCACTGCCCTAAGTGGGGAACAGAGACAGGCTTGCAAGCAGTGGGGACAGAAACACACCACAAGCTGATAAACTCCCTCAGAAAAAGGGGGTTCCAGGGTAGCAGCCCCATCCTGCATGCTATAACTCCTAGTTAACAGAGCAGGGCAAAACCATCCCGTCATCTTTGCGATTAGAACAGATTTGCACGAAGGCGTTTTGAAAGTCCTGCAGCCACGGCGTTTATTTTCACCCCCAGTTTCATTTTCATTCCAAATTAAACAAGAATATTACTTTGCAAGGTTCTGTGTCAACCAGAGGTAATGTGACCCATGTTTCACTTTCATACCAGCTTTTAAAAGAATATTTTACTTCTGAAATTACCTTCCAACAGAAAAAAGTTCTTTTTTTGAGCCCCACAGGTTCTCTCTCACCCAGGAGTGCACTCAACCCCACAACTTGGGTTGTGAAAGAATTTAAACTAGTCTTAATTAAGCTAAAGAAACAAAAAGATGCAGATTCCTAAGAGACACGCAAGCCATCATGCAGTACTTTTGGTGACTGTCACTTAGGGATGAGGACATAGGATGAAGTCCACTAAGGGGGTAGAAAATGCTACTGGAAGGGGATCCTCCTGCTTCTCATGGGAGGCATCGCCCTACATCACTGACTGCATCTCGTCACTGAAAACCCCACCGCACTTGCCACAAGAGTAGGAATGATAGCCCACAGCCCTGGCTCAGTTTCAAATGGGATTTCGCCTGCTTGTAATTTCTCTTGTGGTTTCAAGAAGGAAAGTTGCTGTTTCCCTCTTGTTCTCGTAAACGCTGTTCTGCGTGGATGGTGCACGGGTACACTGCTTCATTCCTCCTGCTCATGGCTGCTTTCTCCTAAATAATCATTGCCCTCAAATAAGTACTTCCACTCAATAATTACTCTAGTGAATAATTAAAAGCACTTCAGGACTTCATAGGATGGATCTGTCTCTGACCAAATGATGCTATGGAGCTTATCTCCCATCCCAACCACGGAAGGGCTGCAGTAGCTTTTAGGCTCTCTCTTGAACTCTTCATTCCAAGCCTCTTCCACAATTACCTGTGGTAAAAATAAAGTTCTCTAGCAGGCAGCTTATGAATGGCCAGGTCCTCAGTGTGAGAAGCCTTCCTGAAGATTTCCACCCACACACTGTCGGGGAGAGTGGCTCCTCTGGAATCAATTACATTACACTAAAACACTACAGTTCTACTCAGGTCATTCTTGTTGTCCCCCCTTGCTCTGCAGCAAGAGGAGTTAACGTGTCCACAACCACCCTTCATCGCACTCTCCATGTGTCTCTGATGGTTTTGCCCCGCTGTTGTAACATCAGGGTATTTGTATTGACGGGCAAAGTCTTGGGTGTGAAAGGAAATTTTAATTTCCTCTTCAGCCGAGCACTCCACAATATGTGTTTTCATAAAACAGAGAGACTCAAATGATCTGCTTGTAAATGCCAATGCGCAAGAGAATTAATTAGGGCAGCAGCAGCCAGGTTGTAGAGCCTCTCTCGAGGGCTCTCATATGCTCACAACTGCCAAAGTGTGGATTCCCTGAATTAATGTCTCCTAAAATTGCAAGTTTATACATTTAATCTCTACACAGAAATCGCTGCTTTTGCAATCAGACTCATGACACACTAAGGGCCAAATTTATCTCTGTTCCTACGGTATCAGCCCTGAAGTCAGCAGAGATCCTGATACCAGGGAGCTGTAACTGTCAAATGCATTTGATAACCTGGAGGAGATGACACAACATTTTTTAATAGCCCCCAGTGGGAATAAATCTTGAGTAATAGACCCCAGTGGGAATAAATCTTGAGGCAAGACGACATGACAGTCTTGCTAAGCTGCTCCTCCAGAGGCTGAGCCTGGGTCAGTAAGTAGTTGTTTAGTGAAAACAAAACCTGTAGAGGACAGTCAGCAGCTATAAGCTTGTATCTGCAAAAATCTATGGGCATTTAGTTGTTCATCATTTTGCTCTCTGCAAGTCCTCCACCACCATCTCCGTGCAGCTCAGGATGCTGTCAGTCACCTTAAGCTTTCCTGAATCCTTCGGTGGACTGCAGAAGTGAGACCTATTTTCTTTGTCTCTCAGAGCTCACTGTAATTTCTGGCACATCCTCCAAAATTGAAAGTCAAGAGACACAGGACTGTGTGATAGGCAGGGTGAGTTCCCTCTAGAGAAGAGAATAGGAGCAAGGCATCTCAGGCTCTAAGGTGGTTGGGCTGGGCCAGAGGATGGAGGATGAGTCCCTGGAAGCACAAGAAGAACCTCTGGGGTTCCCAGAAACAGAACATACTCATCACGAAAAGCACCACCACTACAAACCCTGCAATTTCCACCACATCAGGGGAGCAAAAAACTGAGCAAAAGAGGCAGTAGCCTCAGGCCATGCAAACCCTCTCTGAATGAGCTTTTCTGGCAGCACTCTCCTATCCAGAAAGTGCAATGGTCCAGGCAATATCTTGATCTTTGTTGATATTAACTGCCTGCAAAGTCATTACAAGAAATCCCATACTCAGTGCTGTTGGTGGTTGTGGGTACTGGCTGCTGCCTAGTTTCTGTAATCAAGGAATCATTTAGGTTGGAAAAGAACTTTCAGATCATCAAGTCCAACCATGAATCCAGCTGTCCCAAGGCCACTGTTAAACCCTGGTTCTAAGTTCCAGATCTCCACAACTGTGAAACATGTCCAGGGATGGCAATTCAAACCCCTTCCTGGGCAGTCTGTTCCAAGCCCTGAGGATACTTTCCATGAGGAAGTTTTTCCTAATGTCCAACTTAAACTTCCTTTGGAGCAACCTGGGGCCGTTTCCTCTTGTCCTATCACTTGTCACTTGTGAGAAGAGACCAACATCCACCTCCTTTCAAGTAGCTGTAGATAGTCAAAAGGTCTCTCTGACTAAGTAGCCTGAGTTCCCTGGAGAAGACTGGTACAAATTCTCTCAAGCGAATGGAATTACCCTGCTGAATGCCTACCAAATAATCGCTTGTTTTTCAGGGGCTGCATTATGGGGAGCGTGGTTAAACCAGCAGTGTGGCTGGATCTACACCTGAGAGAACAACTTCAGTCTTCACTAGAGGAATAGGAACACAGGAACACACACAACTGCTTAGGAATTTGAAAAAAACCCAGGCCACCTTCTGATTCACACAAGTGAGAAAACAAAGGCCATCCCTACCTGCCTGCCGGCAACTGATTTTTCCGTGAGACTGCTGTTCTAGGGACAGGAGGCTGTGAAGCTCTGCCAGCGTGATTCACCTCAGTTTGTTTTCAGAAGACGCACATATGCACAAGCACGCGCTCACCAGGCACGTAAGCTGCAGTTTGTGTTCGGGGCAGAACAGCTGTTTTGATACAGCTCAGCCAGAAAGAAAGGAATTTTTGTTGGAAGCTGTTCTGTCTGTTACCCTGTACGTAAACTTCACGTAATTCTCGGGATGCAACATCCACGGCAAGTCATGGAATAAAAACAAGTACTTGCACGGAGTCTCTTGTGCTGCTGCACGTTATTAGCACATTGAGCATAACCTCTAGCGCTCACTGGTAAAGACTATGAATGAATCACTTCTTTGATCTCTTCCAATAACCCAAAGAAAGAAGAGATAAGGTTGGATAAGGGCTGCATTAAATACGATTATGTTTAGAAGTTCTTCAGCCCTCAGTCGTCCTTCTTCAGGGACTGACTTTAAACTAAAAATTCAAATTATTCCAATTAAAACACTGTTCCCTCCCTACAGCTGTCAAGAATAACTAGAACACAACTAAGACATTTGTGTGTGGCCAAACACTTCCAAGCATTTCAAGAACAGTGTCAGAATTCAAAGGGACCTTGACATCACCTCTCAAATCTGTGAGATGAAATGCAATAGACAAGGGGAGATTGCTCAGCAATAAAGGGAGCTTCCATGGTTCAGAAGCAGAACTCTAGCAAGGAATTAAAGGATAAAGAAAACTTCAGCTCATGAACAGATCAGGGAGATGCTGTTGCCAAAAATGACAGTTCTCACTTGGGGCTGTAGGAATGGAGAAAAGCAGTGGAATAGTGTAGGTGAGATGCAGATTCCCATGCTCTGCCTGGCTGCTCCCGTTAATCTGGTGCCCCAGCCTTTCAACAAGTTGGCCGAGGACAAAGTGAAAAGAGCCTAGAAGGGAGCAGTAGGAAAGCCACGAAGGGGGAGCAGATAGAAAGCATGAAACTAGTTCCCTAAAGCATGTACACAGCTACGTTTAAGAAAATCAAGATCATGTGCTCTCCAAGGCCACTGGGGAAGTTCAACAAGAAGAATCATTTAGTACAGCTCTGGTGGTTCAAAACAAGAATTCTGGGGGAGCCCTAGGATGGGTTATTGAAGCAATGTCCTGCACAGAAAGGCCTAGGGTGAAGGTACCTGCTGGAACAGTCTGCACCCCCTGGTATATGTAAGCCCAGGATTGGAGTTGGTCATCCTTTGAGTCCCGTAACCTTATTTTCCAGTGAGTACAAGCACTCATGGTAATCAAGTCCACATCCAATTCCTCTCTGCAGTCAAGACGATAAATAGCTGCAGTCTTGAACTTCTTAGAACTGATGGAATTCTGCCACACACTTAAAAGTAGCCCAGATCTCTAGCATTGAATCCTAATCTTTCCAAATTGAAGTAGATGGAAAATAACCAGCAGGCCACAGGAAACAGCAGTTCTGCTGCGTTGTGTCCCCAACCCAAAAGTGGGAGACAGAGCTTCTCCAGCACGAGGTGCTGCAGCGGCTCTCCGAGAGAAAAAAGGGCTGAGCTTTTCAGTCAGCCCTCTTTTATAGTGTCACCTTTTGCCCACTCCTCCCAGGACAGGTCACCAGAAGAATTCTCTTAAAGCGAAACGCAGTTTTCCTCATGAAAGCACAATTCTATACATCTGAAAGTTTCAGTAATTTTCAAATCGTAACATTTACAGACATAGATGTGTTTACACCATGTTATGAGAAAGCAGATTTGTTCTCAGGAAACCCAAGATCTCGCTGTCTGCTCATGTTGTGTTAGAAACACCACAGAGCAGCAACACCTCTGTTAGCAGATAGGGATAAGCACCTTCTGTTTGTGTTCCACTGCCATAAAAATGCTAAACATGTCACAACCTCCATTTTAAAAGAAGCTGCGCGATCTAATGTAAAAACTATTTTATTCCAGGAGGCGTCTGGATTTTATTAGATGCAAACTCACTCAGGAGAAGTCTGGAAGAAGAGAGGAGATAGAAAATGTTCTCTCTGGAATTCTTGAAACCAGAAGCATCCAGCATACCCTTACAAAACAACACAGGGAGTTAGTGTGACTGTGCAGTTCACTGCAAAGCTGTTGCCACTGCAGTGAGTTATTGTATTTATACTTCCATTGCCTCTGGCAACTTGCAAATGGTGACAGGTAAGAAGTTTCTCTTTTTCTTTGTGGGATTCAGTGGTTACTTGCAGCCTCACTCCAATTCCCTTGCAGCAGAAAAGACCAAAGACTGGTTTCTAGCCATTTCCAGGCAGTTAGGACCATTGCTGAGCCTTTTCCCTACAAATCCCCTTAATTTGAGGAAGTCATCACTCACTGGTGATGCCTCAGATGTATGTAGCAGCAGATTTCTGGAAAAAAACCTCCATAGCAGTGAACCTGCTGTGTGGCACTGGAGGACAAGCACAAATTAATCATGTTAAGATTGTCTTGAGGATGGTTTAAGCTCAGGCCATTTCCTATTGCCTCCGCCAGTCTGGATATCAGCAGCAGTGTTGTAAAGCACATTCTGTGTATCAGAGGGCTGCATCTGAAGGGCTATTTAGTACCACTCATAAAAGCAAGCCAAGAGCATAAGGACGCAAATACTAACTCACGAGGTCTCCTGATTCATAGGGTAAGCCTACGTGTACAATGGCAGCTCTCCAGGGAAGGGGCTTTGGCCAATGTGCTTAAACTGTGGGAGGGATTGTTACAGATGCCTAAAGGATTAGGATGCTCAATTTTGTTATTGATCAGGCATCATGCAAGGACCCAAAATGTCTTTGAATATCGCTTTCCACGTATTTATTTCACAGAATCACAGAGTAGTAGGGATTGGAAGGGACCTTGAAAGATCATCCAGTCCAATCCCCCACCACAGCAGGATCCCCTAGATCCAGTTGCAGGATACAGGAACATATCCAGGTGGGTTTCAAATGTCTCCAGAGAAGGAGACTCCACAACCCTGGTTTCACCGTGAAATCATCTGATGGGTGGCATTCCCCAGTGAGCACGTATCTGTTTCTTTCCTTTCACAAACTTGACTGCCTCCCTGAGCAGGAATAAACCCTTAGTAATGGGGTAGGAGGTAACCAGGGTATTCAGATCCTAACCAACACAGCATTATGGGGTTTGACTTCCTGTTTTGTGTTGATTTTTAATTAGCGTTGACATTTATATATAAAATAGTCAGTTTTCAAAAGGCCAACTGGAAACCCTCTTGTGGATTACCTCATCCAAGAGCAGATTTTTTGTCCGTGCATGTTTGTACTTGTCTGAAGGGTTTCCAAGCTTCTCTTAAAGTCACACCGTAGCTTTCGAGCACATTTACAGAACCCTACAATCATAGAAACATTCAGGTTCGAAAAGACCTTTGGGATCATCGAGTCCCACCATCAGTCCTACTTTACAAGTTCACCCCTAAACCAGATCCCCCAACACTACAACTACGTGTCTTTTAAACTCATTTATGTAACTAAACACCAAAGATAAAAGTCACTTTTACACACTATCAGTGTTTAGGCTTTGTGACGGACACTAGATGTGGAAGAAATATTTAGGCCCCTATCCTGTAAAGGCTGACACGTCAGTTTAAGGACAGAGCTGCAGCCCATGGATTTAGAGACAGACATGTACATGCTTCGTGTGGGATCACTCTGGCTTGTTTAAAAATCAGTTGTGCTTTACGGGTTTGGTTTTGGCTTTTCTAGAAAGGAGGTGGAATTTCTAGTGGTCATAAAGCATCAATCCTTTCCCGAGAGGTTAGATAAAAAGGACAACATTAAATAGAAATTAGAAGACTGAGCAGGCTCCCAGAGAAACCGAGGTCAGATCTGGTCTAATTTCAGTGGAACAGAGTCTAGTAGTAAAATTTCTGCCTTCCTCTTAAATATTAGTCTTCCTTTCCTTTTTCTCCTCATGTGCCTGCCATAGCTCTCCTCTCTCCAGCAGCTATGATCTGCTGCCAAGATTTGCTCTACTCTCCGTGTAATTTATGACCTTGTCATGCAGCTTATTCATACACACTTTCCCGGTGGCAACGCTGAGGATACTGATGTATTCTGAAGCTGCCTCACAGAGGTGCAGGGAGCGGGCTCTGAAGCCGCACAGCGCATGTCTGGGTGACAACTGATGTAAATCAAATAGTGGAATCACTGCAACGGGTAATGCCAGGCACTTTAATTAATCTTTGTAGGCTCAGGATCTGAACATTGCAGTGAGGAAAAAGTCCCTTACAGGGACAACATATTTGTTTTACAACAATGTTGGTAAAATACTACTGATTTCCTCGTCATCCTTAGGACTTTGTTGTCTTAAATAGTTCTTGCACAGATGCTTCATCCTCTATTGCCAAATTCCTCTGGAAGGTAGGTTTCTCTCTTTCCCTGTTTTCTGCTTCAAGGCTTCCCTTATAAGAAATGTCTCAGGTTTATTTGCCGGAGGGAAGTAGAGTAATTTTTAGCATCTCTATTTCAACAAACTGTTCTCTAGAGACAAGAGACTTCTACAGGCTCTTTACAGGTGCCCACATCTGGGCAAGAACCAGGTACAACTATAGGTTGGGATAGAACCTGGAAGGGGTAGGAAAGAAGGGACACTCAGGAGATAAATGCCACATGCAGCACCTACTTTCTATATGATACAGGACATTTATGCTTCACTTAACGTGCATGTAATCAGCATACTGCACAAAAGCACTCGATGGAAAGTATAAATGCTGTTCCTGGAAAGTTCGTTGTGACCTCTTTCCACTCTGTGTATAAATCTGGAGAGGCTAATCAAATGCAGAAGCAAGTATCTCTCCAGACTCTGAAGCTTCTACCTGCTCCTATAAATCTTTCAGCTTCAGGATGGACAGTGAGTGGGTTTACACTAATCCGGCCAAATTAATGCTCTGATTTGATGATACATAGTTAGGTAATGCTTGCTTCAATTTCTGCATGACCTGGCTAAGCAAAAATGTGCCTCTGATAAATATGGCTGGCTTGGGACATACTCAGTGAGTACAAACACCAGATGCATCATCAAGAGCTTTGGGATATTTGTTTTTAGCATTCAATCACAAGATATGATGCAGCGTAGCAAAACTTCCTACTTCTGTAAGAATCACGCTCAGCTTTTTCAGTGTTGCCAGAAGCAATCATGGACAACATATGAGAACATAAGAGCCTCTTCTAGAGGCTCTATCAAACTATTTAGGTTCTTCTTCCCCTTGAAATGGCCCGTTTTGGTTTTTTCTCTGTTTCCATATCACAGAATCACAGAACATTAGGGATTGTGAGGGACCTCAAAAGATCATCCAAGTCCAATTCCCCCCATAACAGCAGGATCACCTAGATTCAGTTGCACAGGAAATTGTCCAGGCAAGTTTGAAATGTCTCCAGAGAAGGAGACTCCACACCCCACCCTGGGCAGCCCCTTTCAGAGCTCTGCCACCCTCACCAGGAAGAAGTTCCTTCTCATATTGATGTGGAACCTCCTGTGTTCCAGCTCACACCCATTGCCCCTTGTTCTATCTTTAGATGACACTGAGAAGAGCGTGGCTCCATCCTCCTGAAACACATCCTTCATATATATGTAAACATAAATGGAGCTCTCTCTCAGTCTCCATTTCTCCAAGCTAAAGAGACCCAGCTCCCTCAGCCTTTCCTCATAAGGGAGGTGTTCTTCTCCATCATCTTTGTGGCTCTGCACTAGACTCCATGTGAAAGAGAAATGCTAGTAATTATCCACTTTGAAAAGTCACTGGATCAACTCCCTAACAGACCCAAATCCTACTTCTTTTACGAAAAGTGTGAACTTTATCACTTTGTTCAACAGGCTGGGCTGCAGTCACCTTATTGTAGTCAGGTAAGGGATTTAGTTTCCTATCCATTCTATGCTAAGTGTCTGCCTTGCGACTGCTCCTCTGCCTTAACAGGAGAGGTGTGGAAAAGGAAATGTAGGTTGAATTACAGCGCCGCTCCTTCCCCACACGCCGGCCTCTTAATGGTTTTGAAAGGAGAATTCAGCAGGAAAAGAGATGTGTCTGAATCATCAGCTTTTCTGCAAAACGCTTTGCAACTCTAAATTGGTGCGTAAGCTCTTGGAAGGAGCGAAACGGATTTCTGGAACAAGGGCACAGCTCCTCATTCTGGGCAAACCAACTTGTTTTCACTCCATGAGGCGTCCCAGCGGAAAACTCTCACAGTGCATCTAGTTAAGCCAATTGCATATACGTCAATGGCTGAAAGCTAAAGCTTTGGTTCATACGCAGAAGCTTTGGTGTAGCTGTACCAGCACAGGTAGCACAAGGAGCGATGTAAAATGGCCCTATGTAAATTTGTTTTTAGCAAACAGATTCATCATCTCAAGAATGATGAATGCTGTAAACTCTCTAAACACTGACAGAAAGGTAGAAGTAGTAAGTGATGACTTTTGGAAAGCATCAGCTCCACAAGTGTACAATTTCATGGACAGGTAGTTCACCACAGGCTGAAAATATGACCTCCAAGCCAGTATAAGATGCAAAGCAACCCCTAAAGCTATAATAAAAATACATATGAAGACTATTTTAAGGTTTGAGTGCCAGCAAAAAATAGAAAGAAGGCCTGGTCCACTATAATTCTATAATCAACATTTGAAGGTAAGGGATTAATTCATGGAATCACAGAATCACAGAACATTAGTGATTGGAAGTGACCTCAAAAGATCATCCAGTCCAATATCCCTGCCACACCAGGATTCCCTAGATCCAGTCACACAGGGACACATCCAAGTGGGTTTTAAACATCTCTGGAGAAAGAGACTCCACAACCCCCTTGGGTTCCAACTTCTTCCCCAGAAGCTGGAAAGCGTAAAAGGTGGCCAATGAGAACTTCTGGGCAGGGCTGAAAAACAAGTGAAAGCGAGAGCTTCTCTCATCTCTGAGAGTGCAGCCAAAAAATCAGGTTACCAACAGCAAAATTAGGAGGGGAGAAAAAGCAAACCCTTTAAAATTGGCAGCAAAGAAGTATCCACACTCCTTGGCTCAATGTAAGGCTGAGTGGAAGGGGTAAGACGGTAACAGGGGACAAACTGTAGCTTGGAGCCAAAATATTTCCCTTCTGGACGCTCCTGGCTCGGTTCAGCCCTTTGTGACTCTCCGTTTCAAGCCGTTACGCAGTCCCCCATAATCACCATAATAAATAGCTATTTGCTTGCTCAGTGTATTCAACTTCCTCGTGGCAAGCCAAGCTCAACCGATCACTAGCATTTACTCCTGGATTTTGACCAGGCCTGCCGAAAACCAAACAGGATTCAATGTGACTCTTGCCATATTCGCTGGGAGAGCATAAAAGCTACTGCACTCAAACACCAGGGGCTGCAGCCAAGTTCACCTCATGCTGCTGCTGGTGATATCACTGTTATTTAACTTTGCTTTAGGACTGCTGTGGAAAAAGGGAGGGTTTCTGGGCTTTAAGGGAGATGTGAGTTATGCCAGTGGCATGGACGTAACTAACTGTTGTCCTTCCATTGAAAGAAAAAGGCCTCAAAAGTAAATTACTGTTAGAAATCCATAATGACTAAAGAAAACCAGCCTTTGTTAAGACAAATAGTTCCAATTCTGCCTAAAATAAGGTCTTTCAAGAGCAACGCTGTGTTCAGTGGCCCAGACCAGGTCCCACAGCTCTGGTTCTCATGATACACCCCAAAACACCAAATCAGACTTCTAGAGCTGTCCTGACAAGTCCCCAGAAGTGCTGCAGATCTTCCCCAGCAGGGCAGCAGGCTGGGATTTCCAAAGGATTTGAGGTGACATGAACAGAATCACAGACCATTAGGGATTGCAAGGGACCTTGAAAGATCATCCAGTCCAATCCCCCCACCACAGCAGGATCACCTAGATCCAGTTGCACAGGAACACCTCCAGGCGGGTTTTAAATGTCTCCAGAGAAGGAGACTCCACAACCTCCCTAGGCAGCACCTTCTAGCGCTCTCTCACTCTCTGAGCAAATCTCTGCCAGACATCTCAAAATGTGATGAAGAACCAGTATGCAGCTCTTTCAAGCTGGTATTGCCCTTCTGTCCTGTGCTACTTGCCTACCAGCTGACATTGTCTCATAGGAGTTCTGATCTTTGTTGAAGTTCTGGCATCAAGAATTGTGTCAGAATCCCCTTTACTGTTCTTGAATCACTCTGCATGTGATGTAAGCAAGAATTAGGAAAACAAACAAACAACCTGAAGCCCCCAGAAAAACCCCTCTACCTGGCAAAGAATGAAAATTCCTCCCCATCTTCACTCCTCCATGATTTTGAGGGTCTCTCTCATAAGCTTTAAACATTTGGGGCTGAGAGTGCTCCAGACCCAGCTGCAGAACCAGAGCTGTGGCTATGAACTTCCCATCCAGTCTGTACAGAGCAAACTAAATTCCACAGTCCACAGGCAGCTAGGGAATGGAAATGTGTTTCTCTGTGTTGATGACACTGAACATTTCTCCCTCCTCCTAGTGAAGAGAGAGGAAGGGAATTTCCACCAAGAGTGCCAAAGGTCTAATTAATGCCCTGTTATGGATCGTACATACACGATGAACTTCCCTCCTACACGGAGAGGCGGCTGCAGTTACGTACCGCTGGAGCTGCAGTTAAACGGCAGAAGAAATTACTTTCATTTAAGGAGCGATGTTCCAGATTCCTGGACGAGACACTCTGGAGTGAATGAAGCACTCACTGTGCAGTAGAGCCTCAGCAGCCTTGAAATGAATTTTGCTGTGACCCAACAAAACCACAGACTTGAAATTGTGATGATTCACAAACTTTGAGCTCACAGTAGTTCTTGCAAAATATTTGGGAGCTGCAGGAAGCATTTAATGGTCTCCCTATGTCAAGAGGAGGAATCCTGACCTCTTGTCTTTATGGTTCTTGTTCCTGTGAGTGATAATTTTAGACAGGGATGATTAAGCTCATATGGCCTTTCTTCTAAAGTTGCTAAAAGAATAAAAAGTGGCCTGGCTTGGTCTTTTCTGCACTGAATCATCTTCCCTCTTTCCAGGGGAACGGTGACAGGGACAGACTGTGCTCCCAGTCATACGTGTGCAGTAAAGGAAATCAAGTGGATAGCTTTATCTGCAGAGCAATGCAGTGGGGCAACAAGAGTGAGAAGAACCTTATAAGGGTATGTGACTTCTCTAACCAACGGTCACAAAGTTAAGATTTCAGTAGAAAACAATTTTGAAAAACCAAGAACATGAATCACAATACCCATGGCTAAAGCAAAGGTTTAGGACATTCTTGCTCCTTATTCGGCTGCAAAACACATGGAAGGGTGGCTATGAATTCAAACTGATCTCATCCTATGGAAGACCTCAGGTGAAGCTTCCTGTGACCTTGAGGGACAGCAGGACGGACAGAGGAGTTGCACTGATTTCCCAAAATAAATAAAGGATCCTTCATGAGGTCTAGCAGCGTGCAAGATAATAATGATGACATGTTTGTCTCATCATCTGTCAGAGATTTTAGACTCACATTTTAGAACATTAGAGATTGGAAGGGACTTCGAAACATCATCTAGTCCCACCCCCCCGCCTCAGCAGGATCACCCAGATCTAGTCTCTGAATCAAAGAATCACTCTGGTTGGAAAAGGCCCCTGAGATCATTAAGTCCAACCATATACACTACCTTACAAGTTCACCTCTAAACCACAACCCTCTACACCTCATCCGAACAATCTTTAAGCACATCCAGGAATGGCGACTCAACCAACCTCCCTGGGAAGCCCATTGCAGTGCCTGACCACCCATTCTGTTAAAAAATTTTTCCTCAAAGACTTTATATTATTCACACAGGAACACATCTAGGTGGGTTTTAAATGTCTCCAAAGAAGGAGACTCTACAACCCGCCCTGGGCAGCCCCTTCCAGTGCTGTCACCCTCATTGTGAAGAAGTTTCTTCTCACATTGATGTGGAACCTCCTGCGTTCCAGCTCATACCCAATTGTCCCTTGTCCTATCATGAGGTGCCACTGAGCAGAGCCTGGCTCCATCCCCCTGATACCCACCCTTCACATATTTATCAACATTAATGGAGTCACTGGAATGGGCTGCCCAGGGGGGTTGTGGAATATCCTTCTCTAAAGAGGTTTAAAACCTGCCTGGACATGTTCCTGTGAGACCTGATCTAGCTGATCTGCTGTGGCAGGGAGATTGGACTGGATGATATTTCGAGGTCCCTTCCAATCCCCAATGTTCTGTGATGCTCTGCCTCACTAACGTTCTGGAATTATCGCGAGGAATAACGTCTGTCTGGTAACTCAAAAAAAACTGCAGTGCAGTAGGTCTAAAAATACAACCAAGGAAAGATGGGAATTAGCTCACCACAGCTCACCTCAATTGCCAGCTGGGTTTCCGTTTCCAGTAAGTGTTGTGCAGGGCAGCTTGTGCTAATGTGTCTGTGGGCATTCCTCATCCAGAGGAATAGAAATTTCTTTGAAAACAGATACCTGACTTCACTGTTCCCTGCTTTCCTGGAACGAGGCATGAGCTGCATCTGTACATTGCTACCGAAAGGATCTGCACCCCATGTGAGATGTTACATGTCCAGACCATCCATTTGCAGTAAGTGGAACTAGACCTTGTTGCTCAACTTGCTGTAGAAGTCTTGATGGAGACCTGTGGATGTTCCACTTAGGCTGTCTGAAAACACTGCAGACTGCTTTGTGTTTGGACAAGAGGCAATGGGTGTAAGCTGGAACACAGGAGGTTCTGTATCAGTCTGAGAAGGAACTTCTTCCCAGTCAGGGTGACAGAACCCTGGAAGAGGTTGCCCAGGGGGTTGTGGAATCTCCTTTTCTGGAGATGTTTAAAACCCACCTGGACTTGTTCCTGTGCAACAGGATCTAGGGGATCCTGCTGTGGTGGGGGATTGAGCTGGATGATCTTCAGAGGTCCCTTCCAATCCCTAGTGTTCTGTAATTCTGTTAATTTTAAAAGTAGTAAGAGGCATTACAGTGGTCAGCAACACCACCTTCCTGTATGATGTGGAGAGCTGATACAGAATGGGGCACACTGAGCTTCGCTCACTAGCAGCTTCCAGCAGAGAGCCACCATCTCAGTGCACACTGTCTCCCTTACACCATCCAGAGAATCACAGAATCATAGGATCATTTAGGTGGGAAAAGACCTTTATGTCCAACCATTAATCCAACTGTCCCAAGCCCACTGCTAAATCATATCCCTAAGCTCCAGATCTCTACTACAGGAGTGGCAGTTCCACCAAAGAGGGGAAAAAAAGAGCCTCCTAAAACAGCAGAGGTGGCTGTGGGAAGAAGACAGGGGACAGAGTGACAACATTAATGTACAGCAGGGGTGCAGCTGAAGATCCTATAGGAGTTTCACGGCCAGTATTTTTCTTCCCCACTTTCCTTTTGTTCTCAGAGTAGATTTTGGACAGCAAAGAGGCTGTCACAGTGATTCTGAAGGGTCTGTAACCACACCGTTTTTTCCAAGTGAGACATGAAAAGCTTTGAGTCCCCAGCAGCAGCTGAAGCATCCCTCGGGGTTTACCTCTACATGCGTGTTACACCCCACCTTGTCGCTTGTGCAGGGCATTCCTTGTCCTGAACGAAGCAGGACCGCCTTACAGGAGAAGGGGGAAGGAAAACTTTCCCTCTCCCCACCCCAAAAAAAAAAAAAAACCATTTTTTTAAGTTCC
>VXBP01010571.1:619555-694547 GCA_013400115.1 Rhinopomastus cyanomelas
CCCGCCCGCCCCTCAGCCCGCCCGCAGCCCCCGGCCAAGCCAATGGGCGCCGGGGCGGTCTCGTTCACCCCCCCGCGCCGTTCCCCCGCACCGCCCGCCCTATATAAAGTGCTGCCGGGCTGTTCGAGCCTAGCTGTGCCGTGCCGTGCTGAGCTAGGATGCGGGGTCGGTCCGTGTGGCGCCTGGCGCTGCTCGCTCTCTGCCTGGGGGCTGCTGCTGCGGGAGGGGGAAGAGGCGGTGGAAAACGCCGGCGACAAGCTCAGACCACGTCGGTGCCTCAGGGAACACCCGCCCAGGGCAAGCGTGAGTATCTCAACGGGATGGGGTCGGCATGGCTAGAAGGGCGCTCCATGGGGTGACCCCATCACTCCCCGCTCCCAGCCCATAGGATGGGTGTTTCAGCCGCCGAGGGCTCGAAGGGACCCGGCTGTGTTCTTGGTAACTCCAAACTTTGTTCTCTTTTCCTCCTCTGCTGCCTTCCTGCTCCTCTTGTTCTTCCCGTGCCCCCGCAGAGACCTGCTATGACAATGGACGGTACTACCAGATCAACCAGCAGTGGGAGCGCATTTACCTGGGCAACACACTGGTCTGTACCTGCTACGGTGGAAGCAGAGGGTTCAACTGCGAGAGCAAGCCCGAGCGTAAGTTCGAGTGGTCTTTGCTGTCCCTATCCAGCCTCCATCACCCCCAGCGTGGCTTCTGGTGCCCAGGGAGATTAGCCTTGTGCTGGCAGCCGTTTTTCAGCTGGAGCTTGATACTTACAGTCCATAACGGAGCGGTGCTCGATTACACTGAAGGATCTGGTTTGGGATTTTCAGAATTGCTGGCTTGGGATTTTTGCTCTTTCCTTAGCGATGGGCCTGCCAGCAGAGCCCAGAGCCAAACATCACTCATCCCTCTCTGGAGTGTTGGACCTAAATATGAATATTTGGAGCCAGCTTCATGCTTTATAATGAACTGAGCTGACTCCTGGACGTGCCCGGGGCAAGTTCAAGTCTGGAGTCACTTTGCAGCGCTGGCTCCGTGCTGTTTGATTGCTTCACGTAACTTTTTCATTGCTGTGCAGTGTCCTCAGCTCATTTAAAAGTAGTCAGCTTAGGACTTTGTACAGCCCCTCCCCAGCTGTGAGGGGTATTGGAGTAGATGACCTTTTGAGGTCTCTTCCAATCCCTAATGTGCTGAGCTGTGAGCCCGCTGTAATTGAGCGTAAAACAAGACTGTTTAGTCTTTCGCAGGAAAGTGTTTAGGTCACAGAGAAAACTTTGAGTGCAGTGTCTGTTGGAAGATGTATTTCTCTGGAATTATGGTGTAGTTTAGATTAGCAGAGAGGCTCTCTATTTATTGGACTGTAGCTGCTGGTTTGCTGTAATTCCTTTCTATTGGTCTGGAGATGTAAGAGAAAAACTGGTTCCTTAAAACGTGTCCACTTAAGACAGATGGGAACGTCCCAGAGAGCTGCTTTGCAAGGCTGGTGTACTGTCTGCCTCATGGTTTGAGTATTTTAAAGGGATATTCGGTCCCTTTGCCCGTTTCAAAGTCCATCAGCAAGTTTCCCTCATGGCACCGCTCACTTGTATCTGTAAAGTGTGAGAAAGGCTGTTCTGCTATGGGGTCTCAAGCCTGCTGGCAGCACTGGTATATTCACTCTGCAATCACTTAGGCCTGCACTGGGTGTGAACAAGTCACAAGTAGTGCAGTGGGTCTGCTGCAGAATTGGGGATCCACAGACTCAGGTTTTTTCAGTCAGTCTGAGTGAAGAGGATTAGCATGAGAAAGCACACAGCTTCTAGGGGGTGTTTGCTCCCTCCTGTCTTCTGTAGGGTTGCATGCAGACAGCTGGGATTGATCTCTTCAGGGTGTGCCTGCCTGCCGGCTTTGACTTGCTGTGGGAGGGAAGCTGGGGTATCCAGCATCATGGGAGACCTTGATGAGATGTATTTCACCCTCAGGGTCCTCTCTCCTGTTCCATGCCAGGAGGAAAGAGGAAACTCATAGGCTTTTTCCCCAGGAGAAAAGGAGGTTCTGGGGTTTTTTTTTTAAAAAAAGGGGAGGAATGTGTGCTCCTGTTGACTGTATGTGTTATTGGTGTAGTTACACCAAGCTGATTTTTCTCCCCTCACAGCTGAAGAGACCTGCTTTGACAAATACACTGGATCCACTTACCGAGTAGGGGAGACTTATGAGCGCCCCAAGGACTCCATGATCTGGGACTGTACTTGCATTGGAGCTGGACGTGGGAGAATCAGCTGCACCATTGCCAGTATGTAACCAGCAGTATGTTCCTAGAGCTATTGCTCCTTAGTGTCTTGTTTTCCAGACCAGCTTAGACAGTGTTCTCAGTACCTGTGAGCTGGAATTTTGGGGCTTTAATCCAAAGCAGGTTGAAATATTGGAATTGAAAGCCCTCACTCCATGGACATCCTTTCACATAACCAATTTCCTCTTTCAAGAGGTAAAGTGCTGTGTGAAGCACTACTGCTAGCCAAAACACTAGCAGTAGTGTCTGGTCATGCAGGCTGGTACCTTTTCTATACACAAGAGTGGTAATACCTTCACGGGAACATTTATTAAAGTAGTCTCTTTGACTGGAAAAGGAGTGGGGGTCTGCTCTGCAGCTGGTGAGTCAGAATAACACCATTGTTATACAGGGTCGTTGGACTAGATTTCCAGAGGTTCCCTCCAACCCTGACCATTCTGTGATTCTACCCTGAATAAACAATAAAACCACCTGAAAGCCAGTCCTCACAACATGCCAACACTTGGCCCTGAAGGAGCTGAGATTTCATACCCAGACAGCAACTCAGTATTTCTACAACTATTTTCACCTACCTGATCCACATGTTCCTCTCGTCCCTCCCTCTCCTTCCCTTGGTCCTTTCATGTGTGCTTGGCTGAAATCCTTTCCTTATTGAGTCACTGCTCAGTTTCTCTTCAGCTCATAATTTGAGTTTCTGTGAGCACAGATGAAGATCAGTGAGTGTCAGGACTTTTAAACTGAGGTTTCAAAGTTCCCAAGGTACCTTTTGAGAAAAATTTTGTTCTTCAAATTATCCAGCCTGTCATTTTAAGACACACGTGCTGATCCTAGCAGTGCTGCAGAAAGGCTAGGAAACCAGCTGCCATTACAGTATGGAAAACCAAAATGCCTTCAATCTAGCAAGTAGAGCTGGAGCCCTGCTGAATTTAATGGCATTTTATTGGGCAAGGATGATAACTCTTGTGAGTAAAACAGTCAGTAAAGAAATTGCAAACATCAGAGCAGCCTCACTTTGTCATCATCAGCCTGGTTTAGAGCTCACTGGAGAGTCTCATTGACTGCAACTGGCTTTGAGTCTGTCTTCATAACTCTTAGATTTCTTGTTTTCATAAAGGAGCTAATGGAGTATTTCAGTGGCTCCTAATAAATGAACAGATATGTGGATTTTTTTTCCTTGGAAGAAAAGCCCTTGTTGTTTGCAAGATTTCCTGCTGTTAGTCTGGGCTGAATGGTGCCTGTGGGCTGCCCCCAGGCTGTGGGGCACTGCTGGGCTGGAAATCTGCCTTTCTAGGGCAGCATTTCCAAAACTAAAAGGACTGGTGTCGCATCAAGCACCTCCTCTCTTCCCTATATGTCCTGTCCTGGCCACCATGTCCCCTCATACCGTGTAGGGAGAGCCATGGAGAGGCCCGAGTGGTGCTGCCTCAGCACAAGATGGAGGCCAGCCTGCCCTCTGGCTGTGAGGGGAGCATGAGGGAGAAAAAGCATGTCCTTGGCTCCCACCATTCTCCTTTTACCAGTCAGCCCTCAGCTGATGTTGGAAACCTGGAGGGGATGAGCTGAGGAGAGACGACTGGGCCTGAGAGACTCTGAAGTGGTGGGCGCCAAGGGAGACAAAATGGCGGCTGTGCCCTGTGCTGCTCCTCCTCACTGCCCCCGCTGCCCCTCCTATCTCTTACCTTGTCTCTGGTGGGCTCCCTCAGTTCCCTTCTCTCTCCTGCTGCAGATCGCTGCCATGAGGGTGGCCAGTCCTACAAAATCGGTGATACCTGGCGCCGGCCCCACGAGACAGGCGGCTACATGCTGGAGTGTGTGTGCCTGGGCAATGGGAAGGGCGAGTGGACCTGCAAGCCTGTGGGTAGGTTGCTGTTCCCGCCTTTTTCCCCTCAGCCTGGTGAGGGCGTGGTGTCCCTTCGCCTTCCCTGAGGGCTCCGCATGTGGATGGCTCTGGGTGGACCCTTCTCCCTTTCTCCTCCGGCAGCCGAGCGGTGCTACGACAACGCGGCTGGGACATCCTACGTGGTGGGAGAGACCTGGGAGAAGCCCTACCAGGGCTGGATGATGGTGGACTGCACCTGTCTTGGGGAGGGCAGCGGCCGCATCACCTGCACCTCCAGAAGTAAGTGCTGGCCTGGCACCTGCCGGCTACTCCCTTTTATTTGCTTCATTGTTCAATTCTGGCCAAAAGATGGCTCTTCTCATGCAGATGTAGTTTTGGGAGGGATGGGCCCTGCCTCGGAAGGAATGGGACACCGGCTGCTCTGAGGGGAAGTGCTTGCACGCCCCAGCCGCCATTTTGCAGCCCGGGGATGCACTAGAGAGCTGGCGATTTGCGCTGGTGGCAGAGGAGCTGCCTTAGTTGGGGATTTAACATCTTTTAGAGAGAAAAGTTTAAGAGATCTGCAGGGTAGCCCAGTCACAGGTAACGGGTTCCCCAGGAAAGTCAGGGGATCGCTTAGTGCGCACAATGGCCGAGGCTTTGTCCTGATCGCTCTGCTTTTGTTAAAGCAAGTGCCTCACGGGAAATTAAGGCCTGAGGGGAGAATTAAGGCCTTTAAGAGAAATAATTGCCTACTTTAACAGCAGGGTCTGACGGATAAAGATGCCTTTTTTCCTCTCCCCCCTGTTTGTTTACTAGGCACATTAGCTAAAGCAGGGTTGGTTTTGTCTGCTGCCCACCTCACCTTGTTTTTCCCCTGCATTTTGCCTTCAGTGTCAACTGCCAGGGCAGGTGACTTTCTGCTGGTTTGTTTTTACCTCACTGAAGGACAAACACTCTTTTTTGGTTGGTATTTGCAAAGCAAACAGATCTTTTAAGATCCCAAATCTTGCTTGTTTATCTACCTTCCTGCTCCAGTTCTGTGCGAATCTTGCGGTGGGTTTTGCCTCAAGAAAAGGTGACTTTGCACCTTACACCTTTGTTGTGCAAGGTTTGAGCAACAATCCTGTAGCCTTTAAATTGCCTCGTGTTCAGTTGCCTGGGGGCACACAGATAATGCCTTCAGCTGATGGAGAGAGCAGACCTGTAGAGAGCTAAAACACGAAGGAGGGTTATGGTTAGAACTGAAGGGCTGGAGTGATTGGGTCAAGAAAGAAGCTGTAAAAATCAAACCCGCCTTGACCACATAAAGTCTGCTAAAAAATACATGAGGAAAAATCATTAACCACCAGAAGGGATTGAATGAAACCGGATGCGTTGTTTATGAATTTTGGAGGGGCTATTATTAATAAAAATGATTTGGCAGTATCTCGCCTCGTGCAGCTCAGGTCTGCCTTGTTGTATCGTAGGGGAAATTGGAATAAAATGACCTGGTTAGTTTTCTTCTTGTTTAAATGTAAAACCATCGAGTGGCACTGTGCTTCAGCCTGTGCTGCCATTACATGTATTTCATGGCCAGTGTTTCCCTCTGATGTCTTTGGGGATGTTCCAGCTTTTCATAGTCTAACGTGAGACTCTGAGCGTCCACAAGACAGATTTTTTTTTTTCTTTTTCATGTTTGCCAAATTACACGATGAATCCTTCACAGATTTTACCACTTTTCTGGCAAATACTCAGGGTTTGGTCATTGCAACCACTGTGAATTAGTGATGTGTTTTCCACATGTTATCCCATGTGCTCCTTGTCTGGCAGTCTGGCACGACGTGTATGTCCTTCCATGGTTCCTCACAAATCTGTATTCATTAATCCGTGATTATATTTGAGCTGCTGTATCAAGTTGCTTTTGAATGAGAAGGTAAAATGTTGTAACCGAAGAAGAGCTAGTTAATCTGTGCAGATCTGGCACCCAGACAAAAGTAGTTTGTTTGGCTGTCCTTTGAACTTACTTGCTCAATTCATTGGAGGTTCTGGTTTATTGAAGACAACGGGGAGATTTAGAAAGTCTGATGTTCCTGGTGTGAGTTGAGCAGTTTATATGAAGTAGAGTGGAGCTTCACGCACACTTGTGGAAGAAATGGGGTCTTCATATTGCCCTCAAATGGGTTTTAGCTTCTGCCAGCTGAAGTAGAACCCCAAACTTCAGTGGTGCTCAGTGCATGATGTGGAATGACCAAGCCATGAGAACTTCTGCCTTTTTGCTTTGTGAAGATGAAAGGCATTAAAACAAGTTTGAGCTTCACAAGCACGTGCTGGACAGAGTGGGCTTACAGGAGCCTTTACAAGTAACTAGCAGGAATATTTTCAATCCACACAGTGCTTTTTCACATTGGGTTTGGAGATGGCTTGTGCTGCATTCACACTGGGGATCTGTGTTAGCAGTGGGGATGTTATGTTGCTTATTTTGATGGCGGCTGTGAACTGGGGTTGCAATGAAACGGGAATTTTCCTGTGATCCAAAGTCATCAGCATTTTCAGGTGCTCTTAGCCTATGCAGTTTAGTACAGGCCTTACTAGAGATAGGACCGAACTGTGTTCAGCTTTGGGCACCTTGGTACAAGAAAGACATTGAGGTGCTGCAATGGGCACAGAGAAGGGCGTTTGGATTGGTAAAAGATCTAGAGCATTGGTACTATTAGGAGAGGCTGAGGGCTGGTTAGCCTGAGAAAGCGGAAGCTGAGAGGTGACCTGATTGTTCTGTACAACTACCTGAAGGACTGGACAGAGCGGTCTCTTCTCACAAGTAACTGGTGACAGAGTAAGAGCCTCAATCTTTCCCAGGGGGAGTTTAGATTGGATATTAGGAAAAAAATTTTCACTTGAATATTTGCCAGACCTTGGGACAGGCTGCTCAGGAAGGGGGTTCGGTCGCCGTCAGTGGATATCTTCAAAAGCCTCTAGATGTGGTGTTAGGCAATGTGGTTTGGTGGTGGGTCTAATAGTGGACTTAGTAGAGTAGGTTATGTGGTTGAACTTGATGATCTTTCCAGCCTAAATGATTCTATGACAGTCACAGGCTGCAGAAGATGAGTTGGGCTCAGTAAAGGCTTTAAACTATAAGCTTACTTAATAAGGTTTGTTAGTTTGAGGTTATAAATTGCCTGGTGAAGCCATTCAGTGCAGAAATAGCTAACAGTCACGTTCCTTATACAGATAGGTGCAATGACCACGACACCAAGACTTCCTACAGAATTGGAGATACCTGGAGCAAGAAGGATAACCGTGGAAACCTGCTTCAGTGTGTCTGTACTGGTAACGGCAGAGGTGAATGGAAATGCGAAAGACACACGTCTCTGCATACAACCAGCACTGGTAAGTGGGACTTTGTAGGATGTGAAGTAGGAAAAGGGACAAGGAGTGGCACATTTTGAATGGCTGGCACTTGGGGTTCAGTTGTACCATCCCAATTTAGGTGCTTAAGAGTCTTGTCAGAAGAAGCTCAGCAAAAAAGATGGGCAGAGTTGAGGGTGTGCTCTTGTTTGTGCGTGTGTAGGGTAGGTGATTTGTGACCTCCTGCACCACCACAGTGCAGTAAATCACACCTAGGGCTGTGCATCTACAGGAACTAGCTACCTGCTTTGTCCGGGAAGTGCGGCAGCACTTCAAGTTTTGAATTTTATGTGTTTGCCTCAGGGTAGTTTTGTGAAATGTCCTTAATTTAAATTCCACGGAGACCATCTGGTTTCTTTGACAAGATAAATGCACCTACTAATGGTTGAGCTTTAAACACCAGAACTGTCAAAGAATGTATACAATGCTATCTAACACAGGTACGTTAGAGACTTTGCAAGTTCCGTATGATATACTGCCTGCTTTAAATGTAACATACATATTTTTGCCCAAGGTTTGTTGCAACAGCTTCTTTTGCTGTTTTAAGGGTTTCTGCTCAGGAGGGCAGTGTAAACAGTTCTGTTTTCTGGCAGTACCTACCATTAATTCTGTCTTGGTAAATTACCTTTAACTGTTTGGAATTCTCTCTTGATGAATGACCTTTGACTCTTTGGTACCAGCAGATAATTCACAGAATTACAGAGTGTTAGGGTTTGGAAGGTACCTTGAAGGATTGTCCAGTCCAGTTCCCCCTGCCACAGCAGGATCCCATAGATCAAGTAACACAGGAACATGTCCAGGCGAGTTTTTAAATGTCTCCAGAGAAGGAGACTCCACAACCCCCCTGGGCAGCCCCTTCCAGCACTCCGGCACCCTCACTGGGAAGTTCCTTCTCACATTGATGTGGAACCTCCTCTGTTGCAGCTCACACCCACTGCCCCTTGTCCTATCACTAGATGACACTGAGCAGAGCCTGCTGCATCCTCCTGACACCCACCCTTCACATATTTATCAACATGAATGAGGTCACCCCATAGTCTCTTTTTCACCAAGGTCAAGAGACCCAGTTCCCTCAGCCTTTCCTCATCAGGGAGATGTTCCACTCCCTCCATCATCTCTGGGGCTCTGTGCTGGACTGTCTCCAGCAGCTCTGTGTCCTTCTGGAACAGGGTGGCCCAGAACTAGACACAGTATTCCAGATGTGGTCCCAGCAGGACAGAGTAGTAGGGGAGGAGAACCTCTGTCGATCTGCTAACCAGCCTGCTTCTGATCCACTCCAGGATGCCATAGGTCTAATCTTCAACATACACAAAGCTTCAAGGGTGCCTATATTGTTTCCATTACTATTTCCCCTATTTCAGCAGGGCTGAATTTGTGGAGGTTCCTGTGGGAATCGTTGGCAAAAATTTCCCCAATGTAGACAACGAGCCTTTTTGTCTCCCAGCATTATTCCAAGTGATATTGGGCCAAACCCTTTGAGTCAAAGTTTAAAAATTCCAAGAGTAAATGAATACCTTGGTGGTTTATTTTTCTTTTCTGGTGCAGAATTCAAAAGAAATCCTTTTTGCTTTATCTCCTCACATCTTTGATAATTTTTTGTTGTCATTGATCTTCATTTTTCTGTTCTAGGTTTTCTTCAACTAAACATTTTTTCCCCAAAAAAATGACTTCTAAACAGTTTTCGTGACAAGCATTTGGCTGATTTAATGTTTTCTGAAGCCACTCTACAGAGATGGAAGCCATTTGCAGATGAACGAGCTGTTCTTTTGATTTTGAAGTTAACTAAGTGGAATAGTTACAACTTGTTGATGATCTTGAAGTTTTTTTTCAACCTTGGTCATAGAATCATTCAGCTTGGAAAAGACCCCCGGGATCATAGAGTCCAACCATCAACTTTACTCTACAAGGTCACCCCTAAACCACATCCCCCAACACTACATCTAAGCATCTTTTAAACTCCTCCAGGGATGGGGACTCAACCACCACCCCGGGCAGCCCATTCCACTGCCTGACCACTCTTTCCAGGAAGAATTTTTTCCTGATGTCCAATCTAAACCTCCCTTCTTGGAGTGTGAAGTCCTTTCCTCTGCTTCTGAAATCACTAATGACTTGTGAGAAGAGACCAGCACCAACATCTCTACACTGTCCTTTCAGATAGTTGTGGAGAGCAAAGGAGGTCTTCCCTCAGCCTCCTCTTCCTCAAACTAACAGCCCAAGCTCTCTCAATTTCTCCTCATCAGACTGATTCTCCAGGCCCTTCCCCAGCTTCACTGCCCTCCTCTGCAGCTGCTCCAGCCCTTCTGTCTCCTTTGTACTGAGGTGCCCAAAACTGGGCCCAGTACTCAAGGGGCGGCCTCACCAGTGCTGAGTACAGGGAGATGGTGATTTTGTGATTCTGTGTTTAGGGAGACTGAGACTTGTGCCTTCAATCCCCTGGAGTGCTTAACGTTTGTCTCAGCATTTAGTTGGAGCATTCTGGTCTTCATCTGTCACTTCTCTCCTGTGCTCTTGCTGCAGGATCCGGCTCTCCCAGCTTCACCAACGTGCAGACGGCGCTGTACCAGCCCCAGCCTCAAAAGCCTCAGCCTCAGCCATACGGCCAGTGCATAACGGATAACGGAGTGGTGTACTCTGTGGGGATGCAGTGGCTCAAGACACAGGGCAGCCAGCAGATGCTTTGTACCTGCCTAGGCAATGGAGTCAGCTGCCAGGAAATTGGTATGAGTTTGTGTTTGATGCTTGTTTGGTCCAGTGAGATCTTTGGGACTGCCCTGGGGGTTTCATTTTGAAGTAGAATCCTTTTGTGAAATGTCTTCTGAGAAAGACTTGCTGAAGGGAAAGATGCAAGGGACGGAGAAACTGTTGTTTTGGTTATTTGAAGCCTGGTTCTGTAGGGCAGAAATGCTTCCCAGCGAGTTATATATAACCTGCTGTGGGGAAGCAGAGCCCTTGGGGAGCAGCACTGAGGACTTCATTCGAATGGAGCTGCAGTAATATATGTTTGGAGAAGAATGTGAGAGAATGACACAGCTGCAGAGTCAAGTCGTCTCTTGGTGTGCCTTGGCCCACATCCATGGCAGTCAGTGTGGGTTCACAGCAGCCAGTGATGTGGCCCAGGGGGGCTGCTGCTGTTTTAGAGCCCTAGGATTTGGCAGTTGCTTTAAGCCACACAGCTAATGCTGTCATTTTGCTTGTTTTAAAGCTGTGACCCAAACGTACGGTGGCAATTCGGATGGAGAACCTTGTGTTCTACCTTTCACCTACGATGGGAGGACTTTCTACTCCTGCACCACCGAAGGGCGCACAGATGGACACCTCTGGTGCAGCACCACTTCCAACTTTGAGCAGGACAGGAGATACTCCTTCTGTACGGAGCAGAACGGTAAGATCTTCTCAGAGAATCTTCACGTGCAATGTGACTCTTGCGTGCAGGTGGAAAAAGGAGCAGAGAACGTAAGGAAGAGCTGCCTGAACAGTTCTGGAGGGACTCGAGGGCAGGGCAGGCCTGTGAACAAAGGGCTGCCCACAAGTCAGGGCACTCTTCGCTCATTTGTAGGGTGCCCGGGCTGATACTGATGTACCCTCTGAGTCCTGTTCTCTATCCTCTGAGCTGACCTTAGAACAGAGGTGTCTCGTCAGGAAGGAGGTTTGGCCTAAAAGATGCTTAGGCTTTGCCTTAGCCTGGCTGGATTGCTAGAGCAATGCCCATATAAGGCTGCAAAGAGGATAACATCCATGGAGTACAGCTTGTGCAGACCGCTGTCACTCCCTTCACCCCGACTATCTAGCCAGGTTGCCATATATAGCAGTAATTTTAATGTGATTTGTGGTTACTGATCAAGAGCTGGCGTGTGACTAGTGCAGCAGCATTTCCTCTTGTGTGCGGATGGTCACTGTTCCCTTTGCAGCATGGATCTACCTGTGTGGTTTGGCTTCCTGGGAAACCCATTTGGCATCCAGGGAACAGAACCCAGGCAGCTGCTCTGGGATCTGACCTCAGAGTTTTTCCACACTGCCACATGAAAATTCTGCCTCTTACTCTGCAGAGACATATTTATTGTCATATTTTATTCTGTTCTACCTCAACTGGTTTTTTTCCTGAGGAAACCCAAGTTTTCTCTGCAGCACACAGAGAAAAAACCAATCCAAACAAAAAAGCCTCTGCACTGTCCCTGTCCGCACACACATTTCTTATGCAGCAAGGCTTCTTGCAGTATGCTGTGAGGAATGAGAAATATCAGTGCAGGAGCACTTCAAGTGCCTCCTCTCTCCCTCTTATCTTGGGCAGAGTTGCTCAAGAGATGAGTAGTTCAGGTAGATTACAGTCCTCTTCCCACTGCTGCTTGCAAAACATGGAGCTTCCACCCTTCAGAGAGGTTTTGACTTGTCCTGTTGTACCTAACTGAGTTGAAACCCTTTCCTGAGGACTAAAGTTTTCCTTTAAGCCCAAGGTTACACTGAGGTAAAAGCCTCAGGAGACAACACAGGTATGCTGAGAACAGAGTTTGATTCCTGGGCACAGAGTGCCTGAGAAACTACTTCTCAAACACAGCAAGGTTGAGTTTTCCCTACTCCCCAGGAATTCCCATGGATGGCTCTGTAACTCCTTCCAAAGTGGTGTTTGAACTGAACTGACCTTGTGGGAGGCTTTTGCTTCCAGATCTGAGTTACAGACAGCCAAGAAAAGAGACTCACGGGTAATGTGTTGGAAAGAGTAGTGCTAGTGGTTCGTTTCCCAAGCTCTTCCTTCCTTACTAAGGGTGGGCACAGCCTTCACTTGCATCTGTTTTCACTTTGGTGCAGTTCTGGTCCAGACACGTGGTGGCAATTCCAATGGTGCTCTGTGCCACTTCCCTTTCCTGTACAACAACCGCAACTACACGGACTGCACTTCCGAGGGACGGAGAGACAACATGAAGTGGTGTGGAACCACTGAGAACTATGATGCTGACCAGAAGTTTGGTTTCTGCCCTATGGCTGGTAAGGCTGAGTGTTGAAAGGGATTGTGGAATGACTGTGAGTGGTTCTTTGAGATGGGAAGTACAGAGCTCTCTGTCACTGATTAGTTAGCGATGGCTTCTAGCGACGGCTTTTAGCGACCTTCATCTAAGCCCAAAATCTTTTAGGCATTCCTGAAGTTCTCTTTTGTCTTTTCCTCACTGATTGCTTTAGGCAACACCAGGAGAAGACCTTTTCCATTACTTTGGTATGTGGCAGTGGCAGGTGTACCTCTCAACTGGTGCAGCAGTACAAAGGAGACATCAAGGTGCTAGAGCAGCTGCAGAGGAGGGCAGTGAAGCTGGGGAAGGGCCTGGAGAATCAATCTGATGAGAGATTGAGAGAGTTTGGCTATTTAGTTTGAGGAAGAGGAGGCTGAGGGGAGACCTCATCACTCTCCACAACTATCTGAAAGGACAGTAGAGATGTTGGTGCTGGTCTCTTCTCACAGGTCATTAGTGATTTCAGAACCAGAGGGAAGGGCATCAAACTCCAAGAAGGGAGGTTTAGATTGGACATCAGGAAGAATTTCTTCCTGGAAAGAGTGGTCAGGCAGTGGAATGGGCTGCCTGGGGTGGTGGTTGAGTCCCCATCCCTGGAGGAGTTTAAAAGATGCTTAGATGTAGTGTTGGGGGATGTGGTTTAGGGGTGACCTTGTAGAGTAAAGTTGATGGTTGGACTCTATGATCCCAGGGTCTTTTCCAACCTGAATGATTCTGTGATTCTAACTGGTGTAGATCTGGTCAAGAGCATTGGTTTAGTGCTTTGTCTCTCTTGCTAATTCTGGCCACCTAAAGCGCCCTGTTGCTTTCTACTCAACCAGCCCATGAAGAAATCTGCACAACCAATGATGGCGTCATGTACCGCGTTGGGGATCAGTGGGATAAGCAGCATGACATGGGCCACATGATGAGGTGTACTTGTGTAGGAAACGGCCGTGGAGAGTGGACCTGCATTGCCTACTCCCAGCTCAGAGGTACTGGTTTTCGTGATGTCACCACTTTGAGTATTGGGGGGGTGGGGGGAGAGAAACTGGGCTTCTTTCCCGTTACGGTGAGTTCAAGCTCAGGCTTGAACTGTTCATTACCAGAAAGAGTTGGAGGAGCCGTGAGAAGTCCCTGCATCCTTCAGCCTACATTTAGGAATTGGCAGCACTGTGACTTTGCAGAGAGCTCAGCAGAGGCACCTCTTCCTCTCAAGAACAGACCAAACCCCAGACTAGTCTGAGGCTTGGACGCAGAACCTTCGTGTTTCATTGTTCTGCTCTGAAACTATCAGTTCCTCTGTGCTGAATTAGCCCTTTGCTGGCTAATCTATATGAAACAAAGTTGGCAGGACAGCACTGAGATTACTCTTTATTTACTTATTTATCTGAGTGGTCCAAATGGAGAAGTGCTTAAGCAATACCAAAAAAAGGCTTTAAAAGCTCAGACATTTGATCATCCTACAGCTAGCTCACAGCATTGGCTTCACGTCTGGAAAAGGCAGGGGGGTTGCTGTCAAGAGGCCAAGAAAGGGCTCTTAACATTGCTGCTGAAATGGGATATAATTTATAGGAAAGGCTCAGTCAAGGGCTTTTTTTCTAATGCTTTTCCCTCAGAACAGTGAGAAATGCTGAAAGCTGTGGTGTGTGTGAACCTCCTTTTTCCACATACGCAGCTAGTTCTGTGCACTTTCGTTGTGGAATTCAAGTGGTCTTGCTTGATGGGGGCTGGATCAGACACTTTGCTTTTTCAAAAGGCAAAGCTTATCCAAGCAGAGCCATTTAAACACACAGCAGCCAGAGAAGGTCCTTGGTGCCTGTCAGAGGGTCTGAGCCCTGCTCCGTTTATCCTGACGCGGTGCCTGTGGTGTGGGAAAGTATGATGGGGAATGAAAGGCTGGGATTAACTGAGTCACTTCCCTAAGGACAGATGGTCTCTGATTGGCTCCAGAACTCAACTTGGGTCTCTTGGGTCCCAGTTAAGAAAACAAAGTGCTTCTGGGGTGGTTTCTGTGTTTGTTTTGTCTTTCTGCCCCTCGCTGTCGTTAAACCTGCATTGGGAATGCTGGGCTAGATGATAGATTGACACATGGCCATGGAGCTCAACAGACTGAAACCATTGTTGTGCTTAAACTCGGGATCTGGTTACTTGGTTTACAGGGAGCAGTTAATTAGTTGGTGGCAGTAACACAATCAGAGTATCTTCAAGATCACCAAGCCCAATATCTTGGGTGTATAATGGATCTGCTCCTGTCTTCAGAGTCCTACAAAGTGTAGCAGAGAGACCCAGCAGAATGACCTCATGAAGATGTTGGTACCTCTTTGTGAACCTGGAGTAGCCTTTGTGTCCTTATGTGGCTCTAGCAATCTCAGACTTCATGGCTCCCTTTTGTTTGTCACGGTCAGAATCTGCTCAAGGGGAGGGAACAATGCACCGAGCAGAAGGATTTTGCCTTGGCACTTAGAGCTGTTGCTAATGAATCATCTCTGCTCTTCCTCAAACAGACCAGTGCATCGTGGACGGTATCACCTATGACGTGAACCAGACCTTCCACAAGCGTCACGATGAGGGCCACATGCTGAACTGCACGTGCTTTGGCCAGGGCCGGGGCAGGTGGAAGTGTGATCCTGTTGGTAAGTCACCAAGTGTTCCCACTCACCAGACAGACTCGGAGGCTGTGTAGAAATTGGTCTGTGAATTTGGGCCCAGTCTTTGCCCACTTTCCACCCTGAATTGCACAGTTGTGCAAGAGGAAGTGACATTGAGTTTGCTGGATGATGGGGATTCAAGGTACCAGTACAGATTGGGGACTGAGCTGTTGGACAGCAGTGTAGGAGAAAGGGACCTGGGGATGGCCATGAGCCAGCAATGTGCCCTTGTGGCCAAGAAAGCCAGTGGCATCCTGGGGTGGATCAGAACGGGGGCGGTTAGCAGATGGAGAGAGGTTCTCCTGCCCCTCTACTCTGCCCTGGTGAGACCACATCTGGAATCTTGTGTCCAGTTGTAGGCCCCTCAGGTGCAGAAGGACACAGAGCTGCTGGAGAGAGTCTGGCACAGAGCTGCAAAGGTGATGGAGGGAGGGGAGCATCTCCCTGCTGAGGAAAGGCTGAGGGAGCTGGCTTTCTGTAGCTTGGAAAAAAGGAGCCTGAGGAGTGACCCCATTGATGTTTATGAATATATGAAAGGTGGGTGTCAAGAAGATGGAGCCAGGCTCTGCCCAGTGACATCTAATGATAGGAGAAGGGGCATCGGGTGTCAGCTGGAACAGAGGAGGTTCCACATCAATGTGAGACGGACCTTCTTCCTCGTGAGGGTGACAGAGCCCTGGAAGGGGCTGCCCAGGGAGGTTGTGGAGTCTCCTTCTCTGGACATGTTTCAAACCCGCCTGGACCTGTTCCTGTGCGACGGGATCTAGGGGATCCTGCTGTGGCAGGGGGACTGGACTAGGTAGTCTTCTGAGGTCCCTTCCAATCCCTAATGCTCTGTGAAAAGCTGTTCAGATTCAGAGAAATGTCGGATTTGCTGTTAACACTTAACACATGCAGTGAGATACTGAAAACCCTGGTTTGACATTGAATTTCTGCCACCACTCTCTTAAGTAAACAGATCTGGCAGTAAACGTTGGGGTTGCATTTCTCTCTGCAGAAGTCTCACGTACCTTGTACTCCTGCACTGCGGTTTCGGTAAGCGCAGTGGTTAATGGTCTCTCTTGTGCCTATAGATCAGTGCCAGGATTCGGAAACCCGCACCTTCTACCAGATTGGAGATTCATGGGAGAAGTACGTGCATGGTGTGAGATACCAGTGCTATTGCTACGGCCGTGGTATTGGAGAGTGGCACTGCCAGCCGCTGCAGACCTATCCTGGTAAGAAACCCAACAGCTAACTGACTCATCGCTGAGTAAAGCTGATAAGAAAGCAATCTTGCCACCCCTCCTGGTCACATGTCTGTATGTTGTTCCCTTTGGGTTCTTTTTGAAACAGAACCATTTCCCCTCCTCCCTGGGCATCCAGAAGTAGGTATTGTGGTGATAAAGAAGGGGCCAGGCTGTTCACAGTGACACCTGAGGCCAGGCTTCGTATAGAAACTACCAGTTCACACATCAGCTTGGGTTTGTACTGCCTTTTGGAGTTTAGTGACACTCACACCTGCAATCTGCAGTTCCTAAATGTGTGTGTCACTGAATGCTCGAAACTCCTTCTGTGAGTGTAGTCTCTTTCCACTCAGTGCCAGAAGGACATAGAGGTGCTGAAGTGGAGATGGAGAAGGGCGATGGAGCTGGGGAAGGGAGAGCACCAGTTCTGTGAGGAATTGCTGAAGGAACCTGGGGGCTTGAACTACAGAAATGGAGGCTCAGGGGAGAACTTCTGGTTCTGTAGAATAAATGTTGTGAAGAAAGATTAAGAGAGTTGGGGTTGTTTAGTTTGAGGAAGAGGAGGCTTAGCGGAGGAAGACTCATTGCTCTCTACAACTGTCTGAAAGGACATTTGTGGAGATGTTGATGCTGGTCTCTTCTCACGGGTAATGAGTGACAGAACTAGAGGGAAGGGCTTCAATCTTCAGTGGGGGAGTTTTAGGTTGGACAACAGGAAATAATTATTCCCAGAGAGAGTGGTCAGACAGTGGAATGGGCTGCCCAGGGTGGTGGTTGAGTCCCCATCCCTGTATGTGTTTAAAAGTCACATAGATGTAGTTTTGGGGGTCTGGTTTAGGGGTGAGCTTGTAGAGTAGGGTTGACCGTTGGACTCGATGATCCCAGGGATCTTTTCCAACCTGAATGATTCTCTGATTACAGAAGTAGAATCCACCACAGAATGAAGCTGTTTTTTGCCTCAGGGCAGTGCCCTTTAAGAAACTAAATATTTGAACTTGTGTTTGCCCAGCTGATTCTGGGAAACCTTTACAGGCAGTTCCTGTCTGTTGGCTTGTTCTCTTTCAGTTCCATGAACATGACATGATATGGGGAAACCTTCCTGTTGAAGGTTGCATCTGCTAACTGTCCTAATCCAAACAAGATTAACTACTAAGGCTTTGTCATGGCTTCTTTTTTAGTTTCTCTCTGTGGCCATAGACAAGGCAAAAGGGTGCTCAGCAGGAACAACTGTGGACTTGTCTCTTTTGGGGGCAGCAAACTAAGCAGGGGCAAAAATAGGAATTGGGTCTTCTTTGGACTTTTTTACCTGAGAGCTGCTTACTGGGCCTTGATGAACTTCATGTGGTGAGGGTGATAGAGCACTGGAACTGGCTGCCCAGCAGGGTATGGAGTCTCCTTGTCTGGAGATGTTTAAAACCCACCTGGGTGTGTTTCTGTGTGACTTAATCTGGGTGATCCTGCTGTGGTGGGGGATTAGACTGGGTGATCTTTTGAGGTCCCTTCTGATTTCTAATGTTCTGCAAGTCTGTGATTAAGGGTAGGAAGAGAATGCACTTATTTCCCATGTAGAGAAATAGCTTGTGAGCCTTGTGACTTGCTTTTTGGTGGTTGTGCAATGAAGGCAGAAGAAAGCATATCCCCAGGATGTTCAAAACGGTGATTCTGTTCTTTCAGGGTCAACCGGACCTGTTCAGGTGATCATCACAGAGAGCACTAATCAGCCCAACTCCCACCCCATCCAGTGGAATGCTCCTGAAAGATCTCATATCACCAAGTACATCTTGCGCTGGAGACCGGTGAGTACCACATCCATCATTGTTCAGTCAGCAAAACCTCTTTATCTGACGTCTTCTGGTTTGTGGCCCTTAGTGCCCTGGTCTGGCCAATGGAGTGATGTTAGGTCCTGGTCTGGGCTGAATGATCTCAGAGGTCTTTTCCAGCCTCAATGATTCTGTGATTAACAAGTAGGTAAAATGAGTGGGGGGCATAAGGAAACAAACCGGTAGTACAGGATTAATAGTCACCTCCCATCTTCTCCAGTGTCTAAACCAAAGCTGGTTGACCACTGCTGGTTGGCTCACTCCTACTTGAGGAATGGTTTGGTTTAACTGACGTAGATGAGTTGTGTTGTGTTACAGCTCCCCTGAGTATGGCTTCACTGAAGCCCACTTAATGATTAAGAACATTAGTACCTCCACGCTGCCTGTGATTAAGTGAACAATAAAGGCCCCGATCCAAAGCCATTAAAGGCGCTCAAGTCTTTTTACCGACTTCAGTGTATCTTGGATCAAGGCCTGACTGCAATGCACTTGAAAGCGCTGGAGTGCAAACCTCAGAGGATGGAGCGTTATTTTAGAGCTTCCCATAGAGTTCAAACGCAGGGTAGGAGGGAGAACTTTCTGTATATTGTTTTCAGATGATGACTTGGAGCAGCCTTCAAACGTGCCTTTTCTAGCCATTACTTCATGCCTTACCGCCTCTATCGGAAAGGAATCCGTTTCGCTTCTAGATTACAAATAATGTGCCTTTAAAGGAAAAACTTCAAAGATAAATTACTTTTCAGTTTGCCCTGGTAAAACCTAAATAGCCACAACTGTTATGAGCCCTGCTTGCTGGCACGCCTGTCTCATCAACTTGAGGTATCCCAGTGCTTGGTAATCTGGCATCTTGACTGGATCAGAACGGGGGCAGTTAGCAAATCGAGAGAGGCTCTCCTGTCCTTCTACTCTGCCCTGGTGAGACTGCATCTGGAATCTTGTGGTCAGTTCTGGGCCCCTCAGCTCCAGAAGGACACAGAGCCACTGGAGGGAGTCCAGTGCAGAGCCACAAAGATGATTAAAGGAGTGGAACATATCCCTGCTGAGGAAAGCCTGAGGGAGCTGGGTCTCTTGAGCTTGGAGAAACGAAGATTATGGGGTGACTGCATGAATGCTGATAAAATATGTGAAGGGTGGGTGTCAGGTGGATGAAGCCAGGCTCTGCTCAGGGGCATCTAATGATAGGACAAGGAGTAATGGGTGTGAGCTGGGACACCAGAGGTTCCACATCAATCTGAGAAGGAACTTCTCAGTGAGGGTGCCAGAGCCCTGGAAGGGGCTGCCCAGGGAGGTTGTGGAGTCTCCTTCTCTGGAGATGTTTAAAATCCCCCAGGATGTGTTCCTGTGTGACTTGGTCTAGGTGATCCTGCTGTGGCAGGAGGACTGGACTAGACAATCTCTCAAGGTCCCTTCCAATCCCTAATACTCTCTGACTCTGTGATACTCCTGCTTGCCATTGGCTACTTGAGTGTCTTTGTTCACACAGAAAAACTCTGGAAGGCAGTGGAAGGAAGCCACCATCCCTGGCTACCAGAACTCCTACACCATCTCGGGCCTGAAGCCTGGTGTGATCTATGAAGGACAGCTCATCAGTGTCCAGCAGTATGGTCACAAAGAAGTCACCCGCTTTGATTTCACCACCACCAGCACCACAGCAGTCACAAGTACGTTGAGCTGTGAGGGGTCCATCTCCTTCATCTAAGTGCTTGTTCTGTGTGTCCCAAGATCACATAAAAACAGCGATGGCTCATAATGTCTGTCTTCTCTCTTGTAGGCAACACTGTTTCAGGAGAGACAACTCTTCTTCCTCCTGTGGTTGCTACTTCAGAGTCAGTCACTGAAATCACATCCAACAGCTTTGTTGTCTCCTGGGTTTCCGCTTCGGACACAGTCTCTGGCTTCCGTGTTGAATACGAGCTGAGTGAGGAGGGTGACGAGCCGCAGTATCTTGGTGAGACAATGTTGGAGTCTTCTAGGGAAGGTGGCTAAAGGCACCAGACTCAGATTTAGGAACTGAATCCACTTATCCAACATCTACTGTAGAGCCTGTGTAACCACACATCATTTCATCTTAACTTTTTCTGAACTTCCTGTCTAAACAATGGTAAAAGCAGTATCTCACAAGTGTTTGAGGTTGTAGTGAGTCCAATAAAGGAACAACATGAGGGGAAAAAAGCCCAGTGATCCTCTGACCTAATAATTCTCCTTAGACTCATGAGCAGAAGGGCTTCCCCTGGGACTGCTGGCACTGTCACCACCTTTCATGTCTACATGCTGGCTGCCCAGATTGCTGAGCCATGTTGCAAAGCAGCTCCTGAGCTCACCTGTCTGTGGACAGAGGTTTGCAGGCAAATTGAAAGGCAATTCCCAGTTTCCCTTAAGATGCTTGGCTTCAGTCTGGCCAGTAAGGAGCCGCTTCGTGGGGAATTTCCTACATCTGGCATGTAGGTGGACATCTGGGGGAAGGGGAGCGGGGAGAGAAGTTCATCAGCCCTCATAATGTCATTCTTCTGGACTCATGAGTCAGTCTTTCCACATAACCTACGCATGTGAAAGTTTTTCCATACATTTCTGTGCTGAAACTACAGCGGTCGGGGTATGAAACGAGCCCTCGGTTCGCTGAGGTGGCTAAACGCCAGCAGTGTGCAGGGGCTGCTGCTCAAGTGGTCCTGCCTTATCACACATCATGCCTTGCTGTCCCCAGGTGTCCACTCTGCTTGCTGAGTGTGGAGGCCTGGCCCAACTCCCCACACAACTTTTCTGATGGGGAGCAAAGACGGAGTGCAGGGCAATTGCTGGTTTCTTGCAGGAGAACCGTTACTCAGCCCAGATTAGGACAGATGTCTCTAGTATTCCATTCAGAGAGAAAACAGGAAGACAGAATTGCTAAGGCAGCTTTATCTCTCTGGCCTTCCTTAGATCTTCCAAGCACAGCCACTTCTGTCAACATCCCTGACTTGCTTCCTGGCCGCAAGTATATTGTGAATGTCTATCAGATCTCAGAAGAAGGGGAGCAGAATCTGATCCTGTCTACTTCACAGACTACAGGTACACGTGGCTGGCTGTTGCCACGCTTGGAAAGGGGCTTTTATTGTTGTCTCGCATTTTTGTTTCCTCTCATCCTCACACTTGCGTTGTCCTCCTCTGTCTGTTCCCTTAACCAGCTCCCGATGCACCTCCTGATCACACCGTGGAAAGTGTTGATGACACCTCCATCGTCATTAGCTGGAGCAGACCCCAGGCTCCCATCACAGGTTTGTCCAGTTGGAGTTCCTGTTCTACCCATTCCGAGAGCCCAGCTGGAAAGCACACGTGCAGCTGGGCCTCTGCTTGATTTCACTGTTTGAACCAAGCAGTTCAGGAGGCTGGGTGAGAAACGGTTCCTCCTGGGTTTGTGTTAAATAGGAACAAGCTCCATTACCCTCTCGTTGGGTCTGTCATCCAGACCATCCCATAACAAGTCTGAGAACCGTACAGGCCTACATCCATGTCAGAAATGGCCTAATCCAGGTCAGGCTGCATTGTGTAAGGCATTACGAGTGTGATCTGTAGGTGGAACATGAACAGAGACAAGAGACAGGTCCTGCTGCAGTTCAGGGGTATTTTTGTGAAGCCTTGATGGGGGGAGATGTGATTAGCTCTCATTTCTGGCATCCCTAGTGCTGGTGACTGCAGTTAAGGACTGTACATGTTTTGCTTTAGGATACAGGATTGTCTACACCCCCTCTGTGGAAGGCAGCAGCACAGAGCTCAACCTGCCTGACACCGCAACCTCTGTGACCCTCAGTGACTTGATGCCGGGCGTTCAGTACAACATCAGCATCTACGCGGTGGAAGAGAATCAGGAGAGTACTCCTGTCTTCATCCAGCAGGAGACCACAGGTGTCCCCCACACAGGTAACGGGCAGCACATTCTGGATGTCAGCCACTTCCTTCGCTTTCCCCATCTTCTGTGGAATGATCTTTCAAAGAGCCTGGTAAATGACTTTGCCTCAGTGCTTGGCCTGCAGATGTTTGAGGTTACTCGGACACGACACCACATCTTCAGATGGTTGCTGGACTTCTCCCTCTCCCTTCCAGTCCTAACCCTGATGTTTTGTTTTAATCAATTGGGGCAGGAGATGCTCAGCTTTGACCAGCTGCCCAGGGGGGTTGTTGAGTTTCCTTCTCTGAAGACGTTTAAAACCCACCTGGACATGTTCCTGTGGACTAGATGATCTTTCCAGGTCCCTTCCAATCCCTGATGTTCTGTGATTCTGAGATGGGCCAAAATAACACCATATGATCTAAATCTGAGGCACCCACAATTTAAACCCAAAACCTACTGCTTTCAGGCTTCTTTGAGTATCCAGTTGGGCTGAATAGTCAAACCAAATGAAGGGAGAGTGAAAGAATTGGGATCTAATGTGGTGGCAGTGGAATTTGATGGTCCTGCAAGTTGCAAGCATGTGTTTGCAAATGGGAATTCACCAGGAATGAACTTGGCTCAAGGAGGTTATGGTTTGGCGTCTGTGTCTTCCCAAAATGTGCACTGGTTAACCTTAGGGCAGTATCAGTCCTCATCTGAAGCAACTTGGTTTGCACACAGGAATTCAGGGGTGCACTACTGTGGACCACCACAGAGGGAACTGGATATTTTTGCCTTTGACTCCAATAAGACCAGACCAGCCCCTGTTTATAATTGTTTCATCATAAAAGGTGGATTTTAAGTTAATTATAGATGTTTGGAACACTATGGGTTTGAAAACCTTCCCTTCTAATTTTAAAAGGAGGGTTTCTTTTTCCAACCCATGGAGTTTCTGGATATTCCCCCTCCAAGCTTTTGGATTTGCATATGTTTGAAGTTCTGAAGGATCCTTTATCTGGTCTTTCAGATCTCTCTTAGTGACAGCAAAGTGTCTATGACTGAAGGCACAACATACTGCAAGCTCTGCAGTGATGTTTTGAATGTTGCTTGAGCATTGTCTGGGAATGTGTGTGTACATGTTTACGGTAGGTTGCCATGACGTGTTTAATCTGGTAAATACTCTTGGGCTCTCATTGTTCCATCAAAATTATCTCTTTTTCCATCCATGTCAACTTCTGCCAATTGCTGAGGGCTCCCTATAACCCTGCTCTGTTCCTCTCCTTTCAGATGAAGTTCCTTCACCCAAAGATCTGCAGTTCGTGGAGGTTTCTGATATCAAGATCACCATCATGTGGACGCCACCGCAGAGCCAAGTGTCCGGCTATCGAGTAGAAGTGATCCCAGTCAACCGCCCCGGACATCACGGCCAGAGGCTACCTGTCACCAGGAGCTCTTTTGCTGAAGTTGTTGACTTGCTCCCAGGAACCACCTACCTCTTTAAGATCTTTGCCCTGAGCCAGGGCAGGGAGAGCAAACCTTTGACTGGAGAGCAAACCACCAGTAAGTGTCTTTCCCTCTTGCTTTTTTCCACAGAACATCAGGGATTGGAAGGGACCTCAAAAGATGGTCTAGTCCAGCCCCCCTGCCACAGCAGGATCCCCTAGATCCAGTACACCGGAGCGTATCGAGGCAGGTTTTAAATGTCTCCGGAGAAGGAGACTCCCCGACCTCACTGGGCAGCCCCTTCCAGTGCTCAGCTTTTTGAAGCTCATATTTCTCTGTCACTTAGAAGAGAAATATATAAACAGAGCACTTAAGAGTGCCATGGCTAGAGCCCAGGAGGGATCCCATAACTAAGATGACAGGGCTGGGAATTCATTCAGTCAAACAATGATCTCTTCAGCAGATTTATCCTCCTTCAGGGCTTTCAATGGGAGTTTTAACTCTCATGGCACTTGAAAACAATTTCTTATGGCTGGAATTCAACTTTTTTTTTATTACTGACTGAGAATTGATGGGCCCTGCAGTTCTTTTACAGCACAGATCGCAGCCTGTGTTTCATCTTTGCTCTTTCTTGAGGATACCTTAGGGCAGATTTCAGCATGACTTAGGAGCCTTGTGGAGACTGCTCTGAAAATCCCCATCTCCTTTCTGACAGCTACATACCTGCTTGGCTCCGCCATCAGGAGCTCTCTGTGCACGTGTAAGGACAGGCTTTACCTTTTCTAAGGGCTGCATTTCAGCTTTGCCAAGCCTGGCTTTCCACGGGCTGTCTTCCCCACCTCAGAAGTTTCAATCTCATCCTGGTGAGACTTGGGGAATCACAGAGTAACTCTGGCTGGAAAAGACCCTTGGGATCAGAGTCCAGCCATCTACCCTGCATTACAAGTTCACCCCTAAACCACATCTCTGAATGCCTCATCCAAGTGATCTTCAAACACAGCCAGGTGTGGAGACTCAACCACCTCCCTGGGCAGCCCATTCCAGTGCCTGACCACCCTATCTGGGAAAACATTTTTCTTAATATCTAGTCCAACACTTCCCTGTTGTTATCTGAACCGATTCCCTCTTGTTCTATCACTAAGTGCTTGTGAGAAGAGACCAGCACCACCCTCTCTATAACATCTTTTCAGGTAGTTTTAGAGTGATGAGGTCTCCTCTCGGCCTGCTCTTCTTCAAACTAAAGAGCCCCAGCTCTCAGTCTTTCCCTGTAAGCTTTATTGTCGAGGTCCTTCACTGCTGGCCACACTATTTCTAATACAGGCCAGGATTGTCACTGGCCGCCTTGGCCATCTGGGTACACTGCTGGCTCATTTTCACCTTCCTGTCACTTAGAACCCCCAGGTCCCTGTCTGCCCCAAGCCTCTAGCCTGTCAGCCTCAACAGACTGTTGACAGGAGCTGTGGGGAGTGTGCAACTTCATGCAGGGCCCCGAGAAGCCAATTGCTGATGGTCCTGTGGCAGTGCAGCACCTCACTGGGATGAGGCAAGGTGACGAGCACGGCACAGAGCCCATCAGACACTACCATTGGGAGCAGAGGAAAGGAGATGGGTTAATCTGAATGCAGCTGTGCTGTTTGAGCAACTGTTTGCTTACATCCCTAAAGTGAGGAGCCATCAATTCGTGCCTGTCCCCGTTGCCTGAGCAGGGAGAATGGGATCCTTGTGTTTGCTTTGACATGGGTATCTGTTCTGAGCGTAGCGTAGGTGGTGTGAGCACCCTCTTTCCTCTTTCAAGCAAGGCTTTCAAAAGCAGGGATGTGACTTAGGAGCCAAACTCGCTTGGGAAAGCATTTAGAACAAGAAAAGCTCAGTTCCCAGTTAGATCTCTAATTTTGCTGTGGTTGTCTTCAGGAGCCTTGGCTAGATGTAGAGCCCCTGTGGAAGTCCACACACAGAGGTGGCCGTCAGAGCACAGACCCTTGATTCAGACAGCCCAGGGCTAGTCACAAGCATCCAGGTCTCCTTCCACAGGCTGCGATCGCCCGCTTAGCTGCTTTTCCGAAGCAACGTTTCAGAAAGCATTCCTCTAAATTGCATCCTGTAAGCAAAAGTCCTGGGAAACAGAAATCATTCAGCGTTCCCAAGGAAAACCCTGCAGCCAGAGTCTCTCTTCCCACGGTGTTAATGTGATTCTGTTTTGGCCTTCCGTTAAAAAGCAGCCCACAAATGAACTCCAAGTGTGTGTGTGGCTTTTGAATCTTCCCCTTTTTCCTTCACTATGGGGGAGGAAGTGATAAAAACCTAATAGAGGTGGTGAATGACATTGTGCAGAAGGGAAGTGACCATAGGCTACAAACTGGAGGAAGACAGAACCCCTGGCAGATAAGACTTAGCACAGATCCAAGAAGAGATCAAGCTGACCTTGGCCCATGGGGTGGTGATGGGCCTCAGGAGGGTCACACTCATCCTTTTGTCCTACGTTTGGACCCAGTTTTGGACCTGTCTCATCCATGTTTGCAGATGGTGGGAGAACTATAAATAAGTGAAGGATGGGTGTCAGGAGGATGGAGCCAGGCTCTGCTCAGGGGCATCTAATGATAGGAAAAGGGGCAGTGGGTGTCAGCTGGAACAAAGGAGATTCCCCATCAATCTGAGAAGGAACTTCTTCACAATGAGGGTGATGGAGCCCTGGAAGGGGCTGTCTAGGGAGGTTGTGGAGTCTCCTTCTCTGGAGACATTTAAAACCCACCTGGACATGTGTCTGTGCAACCTGGCCTAGGTGACTCTGCTCTGGCAGGGGGATTGGACTGGATGATCTTTAGAGGTCACTTCTAATTCATAGTGTTTAGTGATTATGTGAAGTCCTTGCTTTTCCTTCCTTCCTCAAAAACAGGGAAAATGGGGAGAAAACAAAAAGAACAAACAGCTTCTTGCTGAATCACTGGGAGAGCAATGAAAATGTTAACTTTCATAATGAAAATGCTACTTACTCAGGGCAGAAAAAGCAGTGACCATCAAAAAAGAGCTTTGGTGGAACCTCTCATGGCTTTCACCTTGAGCATGTGTCTGAGACTTAGTAAAGGTGAGAACACTTGTCATGGAGATCCTAGAAATGCTGCTACAGCTGGTGCTGCCCCACCAGCAGCAAATCGCTCCTGCCTTTCCCACTTTGAGCCTTTTCTTGTCTCGGCCAGAAGCAGCAACATCTTTCACCGCTCGCTGCCCTCCAGCGCAGTGACGAAGGAATTGGGTTGCCTCAGCACTCTTGCGTGGGTTTCTGGTGTCTCAGTCTCCGCAGCGTCCCTGGGGCAGTGATAAAAAGAGCTTTCCTGCTGGAGATGGATGAGCATGCTTGGAATGGCTGGGCAGTCAGTTCCACGGTGGGATCAGTTTTCAGTAGATCTAGGAACTGCTTTTCTGCAGCCAGTTGCTGACTGTTATTTGTTTTTGTGCCTGAAATACAAAGTTTGGGGGTGTTTTGTTTTGGGAAGGGATTTGGAGAGGGCAGGGAGTTGGACTGGGCAAGAGACTTCCTGAAAAAGATTTATTCTTGTAAGAAAAAGAGCTAAAGTTAGGTCTCTGTGCTAATGCTGACAAGTCTAAACTGAGCTGATGTATTAGAAGAAAGCATTCATGAGAAACTGCTGGAATTCCTGAGCGCAGTTGGGTTCCTGTGTCTCACCCCAGCTGTTTAGCCTGAGCCTTACAGCATCACAGAGCATTAGGGATTGGGAGGGACCTTGAAAGATCAGCCAGACCAGTCCCCCCACCACAGCAGGATCCCCTAGATCCAGTCGCACAGGAACACGTCCAGGTGGGTTTTAAATGTCTCCAGAGAAGGAGACTCCACAACCCCCCTGGGCAGCCCCTTCCAGGGCTCTGGCACCCTCACTGGGAAGAAGTTCCTTCTGACATTGATGTGGAACCTCCTGTGTTCCAGCTGACACCCCTTGAACTATCGCTAGCTGACACTCAGCAGAGCCTGGCACCATCCCCCTGACACCCACCCTTCACACACTGATCAACATTGATGAGGTCACCCCTGAGTCTCCCCACAGGATGGTACGGTGGCAGCAGTGCAGAGCACACAGCTCTGCCTGGGCCAGCCCATCACTAAATGGCACTGAACCAGGGGTGCAGTAATTGCACTTCTGTTGCCACCTTTCTTGTGGTCCCCACCTCTCCCTTCCCTGCTGTTATGCTTTCATCCAAAGTAAGAAATAGAGGCTCAGCAACCTCGTTGCGTGGCCATGGTCTTTGTGTGGTGACAGATGTGCTTTGCAATCTTACAGGGGTTTAGGTTGGAAGGGACCTCTTGATCATCTAGTTCCAGCTCCCCTGCTGTGGGCAGGGCTACCTCTCACCAGACCAGATCACCCAGAACCCCATCCAACTTCCAAGGATGTACAGCCCCAACTTCTCAGCCTCTTTTCATAGCAGAGGTGCTCCGGCCCTCTGATCATCCTGGTGGCCTCCTGTGGGTGTGCTCCAAGAGTTCCATGTCCTCCTAAGGACATGAAAGAAGGGGCGAAATAGAGACTCGGACAGAAGACTGAATGCTATTCTGCTTTTTCTTCCCCAGAGCTCGATGCCCCCACCAACCTGAGGTTTGTCAACACCACGGAGCACTCGGTATTGGTGTTGTGGACGCGGCCCCGCGCTGTGATCACAGGATACCGCCTGACTGCCGGTCCCACGAGGGGAGGTCAGCCACGGACCTACAATGTGGGACCTTCTGCCAGCAAGTACCTTCTGAGGAACCTGCAGCCTGGCACCGAGTACACAGTGTACCTCGTGGCAGTTAAAGATGACTTGCAAAGTGCCAGAGAGACCGGAGTCTTCACCACCTGTGAGTGTAGCAGGCACCTACTCCTCTTCCCTCGTGTCCTGGCCTTCCTTCAGAGCTTGTGCTGAGAGTGGCTGTTGTGAACCAGTTTGCAGAGTCACAGAACACCAGAGACTGGAAGGGACCTTGAAAGATCATCCAGTCTAATCCCCCTGCCACAGCAGGATCCCCTAGGTCTAGTCACACAGGAACATGTCAAGGTGGGTTTTAAATGTCTCCAGAGAAGGAGACTCCACAACCACCCTGGGCAGCCTGTTGCAGTGCTGTGTTGCCCTCACTGTGAACAAGTTCCTTCTTATAATTGATGTTGAAGGAGCCTTTGAGGTAGCATTCCAGCAGAACAGCTTGGGAAACATTCCTTGGCCCTTCTTTATGAACTGCTTGGCAGGAAAAAGAGCTATCTGCCTAGAAAACTTGTAGTGAAATCTGTGATGGCTTTGTGGAGATTTGAAAACAAAAGGGAGAACTTCCTACTGGTACCTGTAGGTTTTGTTTCATTTGATTTCACTTGATCTTGCCAGTCCTTTGGCATGGCAACTCAAGGAAAGCAAATGGCTCCCTTAAAACGTAGTGTCAAGCTGAAGGCAGTGATTTCTCAAGCCCAACTGTAGCATCTCAGCTGCAGTTACAGCTCTGTGTTTTATCCTCCCTTTATTGTTTTCAGTCATGTGTTGCTTGTGCTGTTGGCTTGGAAGAAGCGCAGAGCAAACGTTGGGAGGAGAGGGAGTTCTGTAGGAGCCCACACAGACTTCTGAAACGAACACTGTTTAAAAATGGTGAAGTGGTCCTATAAACTAACAAAATTCAAAGCCTGCCAAGCCCACACCACANTTTGAGCTTCCTTTCACTCCGCTGACTTCAAAAAGAGCTGAAAATGGTGATGGGGGCTGAGATGGTCCTAGCTGGGACAGCTGGGTGACAGACAGGGGTGTAGTGTTCTGCTGGTTGAATGGCATGTGGTGGGTGAAAGGAAAAAGCTGGTTTTCGAGGAACACTTTAGATACCTTGCCAAGAACAATATTCTCCAAATTCTCAGAGCTGGACACGTAGAGGTCTCATGAGGCCCAGCTGAGTGTTTTCCTTTTCCTCAGGAACAAAAGCTCTGGCTGTGCTTAGACCACTCACATACGGTGTCTATCAGGCTCAGCAAGAGACAGAAATCACTAGTGAGATCCCTCCCAATCAGTGGGTTTTCAGAACTAACAACATTCACCACCACCTCTGGCTGTTTGGAGCGCTATAGGTCAGGCTTTCTAAGTGCTCGGTGCCACCACAGGGGTGAGATTTCAACCCTGTCAATTCACTCCACAGATCAGCCTGCTGGCTCTGTTCCTCATTACAACACTGAAGTGACTGAGACTTCCATCGTCATCACCTGGACCCCAGCCCCAAGGATTGGCTTCAAGGTAGGAGCAGCCAAAGTCTCCTGTTCCCTTGCCCTGCAGTGGGCAGGGCAGATTAGAGCCGTTTGCCATGGAGTATGGTGAAGACAGCGGCACGGAGGAAAGAGCTGGTGCTTACAGGAGCAGGTCACAGAGATCAGTGCAGAGTGGTCTCAGGCCGTAGTGTCTGGTCTCAGGACAAGCATGTCCTCTGGCCTTCAGGTCTAGTTCATCACTAGCTAAAACACAAGTTCCAGGGTTAGCAGTTCAGCATAAGGACCCGTGAGACTCCTCTTGGGTGCGTCAGGGTGATGTCTCTTACCTGGGGTAGGAGTACTTGAGACTGAAAAGCCAGTGTTGCTGCTTCTCCACAGCTGGGTGTGCGCCCAAGCCAAGGCGGGGAGGCTCCGCGGGAGGTCATCTCGGATTCTGGCAGCATCGTGATCTCTGGCCTGACCCCTGGAGTGGAGTACACCTACAGCCTCACGGTCCTCATGGACGGCCAGGAGAGAGAGACGCCCATCATCAGGAGGGTCACTACACGTACGCCACAGTTGTTCTTTCACAGCTAGTCCCCCGTCCATGTGCTTCTCCTGTGCTCCCCACATGAAGGGCTGTCTTCTGGGAGTCAGCGCTGCTCTCTTCCTCCTGTTGTGGAAGAGGAACCTTTGCTTTTAGTTAATTCTGCGGGGTGAAGATGTAATGTGGGGAGGAGGGGTGCTGAGGGAGCTGCCACAGTCCTCGGTGCTGTAAATAACCCGTTGGTCTGTGTCTGCAGCTTTATCTCCACCAACCAACTTGCGCTTGGAGCCCAATCCTGATACCGGGATCCTGGTGGTCTCTTGGGACAGAAGCACCACTCCAGGTAACTGTGAACTCATCTCTTGAACCAGGCTGCTAATGTTTGTTCTGCACTGCTGTGCTGGTTGTGAAGGAGGCCTCTCTGGGAATCTTGCTGCTGAGTAATTTAAAGCAAAACATTGGTCTAGGTGATCCTGCTCTGGCAAGGGAATTGGACTAGATGATCTTCTGAGGTCCTTTCCAAGCCCTGATGTTCTGTGATCTCTGGTGATCTTTCTAGATTTCTCCTGGGAAGGTCTTATGAGGAGCCTGACAAAGCAACCTCTCGCCTGCTGGGCTCAGGGTGGCAAAGTCACTTGCAAAGCATCATGTGGTTGATGCCCAAGTGTGGTGGATTTACTGGTGTGTCTTTATTTCAGGCATCAGCGGGTACCGGGTGACCACTGCTCCTACCAACGGGCAGCAGGGCTCTACCTTGGAGGAGGTTGTAGGGGCAGATCAGACCACCTGCACCTTTGAAAACCTAAACCCCGGTGTGGAGTACAATGTCAGCGTTTACTCTGTCAAGGACGACCAGGAGAGTGTCCCCATCTCAGAAACTGTCACACCAGGTAATGAAAGGATGAGCAGCACTTGTAGCTACTCACGTTGCTGAGCCCAAGAGCCCTGTGGTGCAGAGCTAGCAGCCTGGTGGCAGAGGGCTCAGGCTTGGAAGCAGAGTAGCCGTCAGCAGACTTTACAGCCGTGTACTGCTCTGCGTGGGCAGCCTGTCAGCAGGCTGGTGCTCAGGAGATGCATCTCTTGTATCAGTACACCGAGCTGGAGGGCAGCAGCGGAGGTTTACGTTGGCCTCACAGCGTTCCCCAGCTCCAGATGGGATGGCAAGTAGGTGAGGAGAGCAGGCAGCAAGCAGAGGAGGAATTTTGGCAGCAGTGCCCAAATGGAGAGGATGCAATGGAGAGGAAAGCCAGGCTCCATCGCTGTAGCACCTCTGGGACACATCACAGCCTGCGGTGGCTGCAGAAACCACCTTTGTAACCACAGTAGCCAAAGGAATATGGGTCTCCCTGATTGGTTTCGTTTTCCTTTGTCGAGGGCTCTGTTTGTTTGTTTTTGTTGCTGCTCAGCCCTGAAAGGATGCCAGCTACTGTTTGCTTGCCCTTGTAACACCGCTTTAAAATTTCCGTGCTTCACTCGAGTGCCGTGTGCTCCCTGGGGGGTGAACTAATGCTGGAATACTGCATAATTAAAGCAGGAGTAGCTGTAGCACGTTACCATCCTCTGCTGGGGGAAAGCCAGGAGTGGCTGTCTCTAGGTTTTTAGCAGCTCTTTAATGGTGCTGTGCCACATGCATGGGGATAGACAATGATTTCAGAGAACTGGTGCTGTGGTTTGCACTTCTGTAAAATCCCAGGTACCAGTATAGGCTGGGGACTGAGCTGTTGGAGAGCAGCGTAGAAGAAAGGGACCTGGGGGTGTTGGTGGCCAGCAGGATGAGCAGGAGCTAGCAGTGGGCCCTTGTGGCCCAGAAGGCCATCAGCGTCTTGGGGTGGATCAGAAAGGGGGGGGTTAGCAGATGGAGAGAGGTTCTCCTGCCCCTCTACCCTGCCCTGGTGAGACCTGGAATCTTGTGCCCAGTTCTGCACATCACTGCAGTTGCTTCTAAAGTGCTGTCCATGTGAATGGTGATGACCACTGCTTTTTTCTCCCCGTCTTTCTTTTGCCTCCATGTGTCTTTTGCCTTTCCCCTCTGCTCTTTAACTCATTAGAGGTGCCCCAGCTCACTGACCTAAGCTTTGTTGACATAACTGACTCGAGCATCGGCCTGAGGTGGACCCCGTTAAACGCCTCCACCATTATTGGCTACCGCATCACAGTAGTAGCTGCAGGAGAGAGTGTCCCTATATTTGAAGACTTTGTGGACTCCCTGGTAGGATACTACACAGTCACAGGCCTGGAGCCGGGCATTGATTACGACATCAGTATAATCACACTCATTAATGGCGGAGAGAGCGCCCCTACCACTCTGACACAGCAAACGGGTGAATGTTGACAACTTCTGTGTTTCGGGCCCTGCACGGTGTTCCAGGCTGTCACTGGCTGTCGGGGCCGTTAGGCTTTGTCCAAAGAAGGGAGCTGCTTGCTGCAGGGAAGCCGGACAGCCCCAGCTCACTCCTTTTGCCTGAATGGCAGCTGGGGTGGATATGCGCTGCTCTGCTTTGTAAGCAGAGACACTTCATACCGTGAGTGGCTGCAGACTTGCCGGTCACTCTGCTATTCAGATTGCCAAGGTCCATTGGAGTCAAGAGCCTGAAGCAAGAGCGGTATGTTCCCCAGGCTCTCAAACTGCCCCTCTGCAACACTCGGCGCTGAAGGGTGGAGTGGTCGAGCAAACCCTCCAGCCTCCAGAGCTACTTGGGCTTCCAGCAGCTTGAAAGGTGGCCCCACTCTTCCCACAAGCCCCCGAGGGATGTGGCAGTGACCCACCTCTCCCTGTGCACATGCCGCTGACAGCCATGCCACACCGTTGAGGGTCTGTAGTGCATGAGCAGGAGGAGAGTGAAACCTGGGTCTTGCATGAAAATCCCAAGGCTGTAAATCATCTGACCTGAGTAGAAGTAGAGTTCTAGGAAACTAGTGGTAGCCCCTCTTGTCTCCTGTGTGTGCATGTATGAATTGTAGATGAGATGACTTTTCCGTCTGCCGGCTGCTGTGTGGCAACTTGAAACCTCTCTCGGCTCCACGGCCGTAACGTGAAATCCAGATGCAAGGAGCACGGTACTGAAAGCCGCTACCTTGTCTTCAAATTAGCCTCACGGGGTGTGTTTAAAGCATCAGGAATTGCTGAGAGGTTAAAGGAGCCTGACAGTAGTGCAGATGTTTTTCTCTTAACTGTAGTAGAACCAAACGTAGTTTAGAAGTCTGTTTGCATGGGTCTGACACGGTAGTGGTTTGTTATGCATGAGATGATCCCCTGAATGTCTTCATCACTTTCAGTCAGCCCCAGAACTGAGGTGCATTTGTCCTTTGCTGTACAGCTGTGCCTCCTCCCACCGATCTCCGCTTCACTAATGTGGGGCCTGATACAATGAGGGTCACTTGGACCCCTCCGACCTCCATCGTGCTGAGCAGTTTCTTGGTGCGCTACTCGCCCGTGAAGAAAGACGAAGACGTTGCAGAGCTGACCATTTCTCCCTCGGACAACGTGGTGATGTTAACGAGTAAGTGGGCTGACTGCGTGAGTCAGACGAGTATTAGGGGCTCCTAATAAGCTGAAGTGAAAGAACCCAAATCCCAGGGTGGTGGTGGAGTCCCCATCCCTGGATGAGTTTAAAGGTCACTTAGATGTAGTGTTGGGGGATCTGCTTTAGGGGTGACCTTGTAGAGTAGGGTTGATGGCTGGACTCGATGATCCCGGGGGTCTTTTCCAACCTGAATGATTCTGTGACACTGTGATTCAAACCCTGCTTACTTGAGGCTAAATTCTCAGCTGATGGCAGAGTAGCCTCGCGTAAGAGTGTGCTACGTGGGCTTTGGCCACTTGCTTTACCCAGGTTAATGCCAAACCACAGGAAGGCTTTTCCCATCAACCCAAGGACAGCGATGAATTGCACTATGGGGCAGTTGCACTGCTGTGCAGCCTGGTTAGTTATTAAGACTAAATACATATTGCTCACCTGGCTTGCGGAAAATGTCAAGGCCTTGCAGTGCAGAGGTTCAGGGGGACAATCAGAACATGTAAAAGGTCATAGCTTTGTTGGCTTTGTGCCCTTGGGACCAGAAAGTAAATAGTCTGGACCCTTACAGGATGTGGCGACAAAAACAGGGCATTTCAACAAGCTCTGAAGTTCATTTTTGCCTGTGCAAAATACAGTGTGTTGTGCAGTCTGGCATCTGGGCAAGAACAACCCTAGGGACCAGCATGTAGGAGGAAGGGACTTGGTGGTCCTGGTGGCCGTCAGGATGACCATGAGCCAGCAATGGGTCCTTGTGGTCAAGAAGGCCAACGGCATCCTGTGGTGGATAAGAACAGGGGTGGTTAGTAGATGGAGAGAGTCTCCTGCCCCTCTGCTCTGCCCTGGTGAGACCCCATCTGGAATCTTGTGTCCAGTTGTGGGCCCCTCACTTCCAGAAGGACACAGAACTGCTGGAGAGAGTCCAGCACAGAGTCACAGAGATGATGAAGGGAGGGGAGCATCTCCCTGATGAGGGAGCAGAGTCTCTCAAGCTTGGAGAAAAGGAGCCTGAGGAGTGACCCCATTAATGTGGATAAATATGTGAAGGGTGAGTGTCAGGAGGATGGAGCCAGCCTCTGCTCAGGAGCATCTAATGATAGGATGTGGGGCAGTGGGTGTGAGCTGGAACAGAGGAGGTTCCACAACAATCTGAGCAGGAACATCTTCCTGGTGAGGGTAACAGAGCCCTGGAAGAGGCTGCCAGGGGGGTTGTGGTGTCTCCTCCTCTGGAGACATTTAAAACCCACCTGGATATATGTGATTTGATCTAGGTGATCCTGCTGTGGTGGGGGGATTGGACTAGATGATCTTTTGAGGTCCCTTCCAATCCCTAATGTCCTGTGACTCTGTGATATTTATAGTCGGGTTTTTTCCCATCCTAGAGGCAGGTTGTTGAGTGAGAGACAACATCCACTTTCAGAATAAGAGACCAGACCTGGAGCTCACCTGAGTGAGCATAGCTGTGTTGGAAATCCTCCGCACTACTATGGTTTCTATCACTTAAAGCTTTGGGCTGGTGAATAGCTAAACCACTGGGTAACTTGAAGGGACCTTGCAGGAGACTAATGGCTTTTATCCAGTCTCCACAAAGCAATGATCCAGGATACTCTGCTCCAAGCAACCATAATGCCACAAAAGGTAGAAAACTTTGCCTGTCTTGGAGGCTCAGATCTTCCATCAAGTGAAACCAAATTTATCTTCCTTGAGAAACACCAGCTGTACAGGCTGAGTGGCTTCTGGCCAGTTAGTAGAGAGAAAACACATCTATATTTCTGTGCTTAAACTCCACAGATCTGCTCCCCGGTACCGAATACCTGGTGAGAGTCTACAGTGTTTCGGAGCAACATGAGAGTGCACCTTTGTCTGGGATCCAGAAAACAGGTACGTGGGTGCTCCCAGAGACATCTGTGTGATTGGTCGTTAGCGGGACTCTGGTTCTTTCCTGCGTATTTAGTTACACTTCATGTCTTGCCTCTGGAAATGCCCAGGTCTGGATTCTCCCACTGGCCTGGACTTCTCGGATATAACTGCTAACTCATTCACCGTGCACTGGATCGCTCCTCGCGCCACCATCACGGGCTACAAAATCCGGCATCAGCCAGAGAACGGTGCTGTCCGGCCCAAGGAGGACCGGGTGCCTCCCTCTCGGAACTCCATCACCCTCACCAACCTGCTTCCAGGGACTGAGTACGTGGTCAGTATCATCGCCGTCAATGGCAGGGAGGAGAGCGTGCCCTTGGTTGGCCAACAGACAACAGGTGAGCCTCGGGACAGCGCTGACCACAGGTTGTGGGTGTCCTCCAGTGAAGCACTTGTGGAACCAGGTCTTCCCAACCAGCTGGTGAAACTCTGCTCATATGGTGCTGGGGCAAGGCCTGATGCAGAAAAAGGTGGAAGGACCTGCTCCATTTTCAGACCAAGTCGGATCAGCTCAGTGCTGTCACTAGCAGAATCCTGGGGTGGATCAGAAGTGGGGTGGTCAGCAGATCCAGAGAGGGTCTCCTCCCTCTCTGCTCCGCTCTTGAGCGAGCACGTGTGTGTGCAGTTCTGGGCCTCTCAATTCCAGAAGGACACAGAGCTGCTGGAGAGAATCCAGAGCCCTGGAAGGGGCTGCCCTGGGGGGTTGTGGAGTCTCCTTCTCTGGAGATGTTTAAAACCCACATGGACATGTTCCTGTGTGACTGGATCTGGAGGATCCTGCTGTGGCAGGGGGGTTGGCCTAGATGATCTTTTGAGATCCCTTGCAGTCCCTAATGTTCTGTGATTGTGTCTGCTGGACTAGAACTAAATCAGCTGAGCTGCCGAGGAGTGATATGACAGGTGGAATGTGTAGCTGATCTACATCAACTGTTTGAATTCCTCCTTAATTGTCATTTTTTCCTAGTGTCTGATGTTCCAAGGGACCTGGAAGTCACCCCTAGCAGCCCAACCAGCCTTGTGATTTCCTGGGATGCTCCTGCAGTGACAGTCAGATACTATCGCATCACTTACGGTGAAACAGGTGAGAGAGAACAAGCTGCTCTGGCCACTCCGAGCCGGAGCTCTTTCTGAGCCCATGAGAAAGCCACAAAGGCCAGTCTGACTGCAGCAGACAAACTCTTGTATCTCTGAGAGTCTTGCAGCATATTGAGAGAAGAGCGTGAAATAGAGCTGCTGGTCTGCTTTTTACAAGAGGAAATGAGAGCTCATTCTCCTTCTTGGGTTGCTCTGAAAAAGGTTTTGACCCAAGATCTGTGAATTTGAGAGGGACTTCTCTACAGCTTGATAGTTTGTGGGTTTGTAATGATTTAAAATGTGTAACTTTGAGATCTGTTGTTTCTTTTCCCATCCCACCCTCCTTAGGTGGAAGCAGCCCTGCGCAAGAGTTCACAGTGCCTGGCACTATGTCCAGTGCCCCCATCACTGGCCTCAAACCCGGCGTCGACTACACCATCACCGTGTACGCCGTAACTGGCCGTGGAGACAGCCCTGCCAGCAGCAAGCCAGTCACTGTCACCTACAAAACAGGTGAGATGTGGTTAGAGAAAACCAAACCCGAGCTTCTTCACGATGAGTGTGACAGAACCCTGGAAGGGGCTGCCCATGGAGGTAGAGTCTCCTTCTCTGGAGATGTTTAAAACCCTCCTGGATGTGTTCCTGTGTGACTGGATCTAGGGGATCCTACTGTGGCAGGGAGATTGGACTGGATGGTCGTTTGAGGTCCCTTCCACTGCCTAATGTTCTGCAATTCTGAGAGTCAGTGGACAGAGGGTTTCCTGTGCCAACATACTTAAAAACCCCTGTTTTCATTACCCAGAGATAGACACACCGTCCCAGATGCAGGTTACCGATGTCCAGGACAACAGTATCAGCATCAGATGGCTCCCTTCGACATCCCCGGTCACCGGGTACCGGGTGACTGCTGTCCCCAAGAAAGGACACGGCCCCACAAAAACAAAGAATGTTCCTGCAGGTAAGTCCAGGGGACGTCCTCCCCCAGTTCTGTGAAGACATCACTGCTAAAATCCGTGCTGTCCGATGCCAGGCGAATGCTTGAAGCCAAGCTTGCTCTTGCTTGTACCTTTTCTTTGCCAACCTTCAGTTGGTTCTCATCCAGGAGAAGTTTAGAGCAGACTTTTGCCCTGAGAGCTTCACATTTCATGCCACTGCAAAGGTTTTTTGTTCATGGCAGCCTCAGTGCCTTTGAAGAAGAAAAGCCTTTGGATTTTCCAGCATAACTTTCTCCAACATCCTTCTGAAGGTCACAGAATGTGGCCCTTGGTCAGAGCATGGACTCAGTCCTATGTGCTGTAGGCTTAACCTGCCAGCTCAGGTCTCAGGAGGAGCGTGGAGGGCAGTTTGCAGAGATTAGCACTTGGGGATGCTTGTGAAGCAGCTGGGTTAATGGTCAGTCTTAGCCCAAACCATGATGAAAGCTGCTCTTTAGCTTTATTTGTTCTACTGAGCCAACCCACAGTTCTTGCCGTGGGGCCATGGAGCAGGTACACGTTTATTCATGGTCTGGCTTGTACATGGCTACTTGCAAGACCCACCTGGATATGTTCCTGAGGGGCTTGCTCTAGGTGATCCTGCTCTGACAGGGGATTGGACTGGCTGATCTTTCAAGGTCTCTTCCAATCCCTAATGTTCTGTGATTGTACGATGCCTGGAGGCCAGTTCTGTGCAGCTGCAGGCACACTGACGCTGTTCTTCCTTGCCAGATCAAACCCAAGTCACTATTGAAGGTCTGCAGCCCACGGTGGAGTACATGGTCAGCGTCTACGCTCAGAATCAGAATGGAGAGAGCCTCCCCTTGGTGGAGACTGCCGTCACCAGTACGTATTTCACTTCACTCTACAGAGCAGGTGTTGTCTGTTGGTGTCTGAATCTACCACGTGCCAGCCCAGTGAGGCCCTTCACGCGAAGGCAGACGGTGGTCTGTCCTGTGACCGGTACCCAGTGCCGAGGTGGCAGCTGCTGGCAGATGCAGTCCCTCTCCCTCAAACGCTGGCAAATCACTGCTCCCCACCCCCTCAAAACACCACGCTTCTGATTATTCTTTCCCTAAAGCCAGAAAATCTTTTGGGGGATTATTTGCCTTCAGCCAATCAGTGGGAAAAAATTGGCAAAGATCTGCTTGCTGCAGCACTAGGTGGCAAAGGTGGGGATTGATGAGGGACTGGGGCTGGGCTTGGGACAACTTGCCCTGAGCAAGGGAGTAAAGGGAACTGCATGAGTCGCATCGAGAGCTTGGGCTGAAGCACTGCACAAGACAGCTCAGCTCTCACATTGCTGTGTGCCTGCACAGAACAGCCCTGGATGCAAAGATGAGGCAAGAGGGAGCGTCCGAAAGGTCTTTTTCAGCCTAAATGGCTCTGATTTTGTGTAACTGAGGGATACCTCTGCCATAAAGTGCCTTTTTCAGGGACACCTCTGGGGTCAGGACTTGCATGCGTGTTACTCCCTTGCTCAGGCTTGTATCCAAAGCCACTGCTCCGCCCCTCGTAACCTCCAGAACTGTCCTGAAGACAGCAGGAACCTCTCTGGAGCTTTGCAGAGATGGAGGGAAAAAGAGTCCAGATCAACTTAGACCAACAAATTCTTTCAGAGAAAAAGATCACCTTTGCCAACTAGAGACTAGAGAACTCAGGACTAATCTAACCTGACAAATCACAACAGTGAAATCTAATACAGAAGTGTGATTTGGATCCAGTATAAAACCAGTGTGCTGGATCCCCCCATTTTGCTTGATAGATGGGTACCAGACTCCCTGTGGAGCTGCTGCTACTCATGGCTCCCACTCTGCTGGGAATATCTGATGGGTCGGTCTCATTCAGAAGTGTGACCATCACCCAGCTGTGCCTGGGGTTGCTCCAGTGACTGGCACCCAGCACCCAGCTATGCCTGGGGTTGCTCCAGTGACTGGCACCCAGCACCCAGCTATGCCTGGGGTCGCTCCAGTGACCAGCACCCAGCTATGCCTGGGGTCGCTCCAGTGACCGGCACCCAGCACCCAGCTATGCCTGGGGTCACTCCAGTGACCGGCACCCAGCACCCAGCTATGCCTGGGGTCGCTCCAGTGACCGGCACCCAGCACCCAGCTATGCCTGGGGTCGCTCCAGTGACCGGCACCCAGCACCCAGCTGTGCCTGGGGTCGCTGCAGTGACTGTCACCCAGCTGTGCCTGTGGGCACTCAAAAGCCATAGAAGTTTGTTTCTAACTGATTTTAAAGTGGAATCCTGCTCTGGCAGGGGATTGGACTAGATGATCTTTCGACACCTAATGTTCTGTGATACGCCAAGTAATTTGCTTTCTTAGTAAGTGTGTTAATTGGATATTAATTCATGAAAGAAAACAGTGGGACTGATTCTCCTTGGACTGGTGCTTTGCACAGCAGCTTGCAGCGCTGAGAAGTGAAGGCAGCACAAAGCTGAATGTACTGAGTTGGGTGGGTTATCTGGCTGCTTTTAGCACTAGGAGCCAGTTACTTACTCTGGTGGGTCTTAAAATTCACCTTGATTTTTTTTCCCCTCTTGGCCCTTTAAGATTTTAAAGGGGGTTTCAGTGCCAAAGGGGCTCAGGTATAGGTGAGGACTGGTGTCCTGGCTGCTCTGAAGGTTTCACCGGGCCAGGATAACCGTCCTGCTGGCTGTTGCACCAGCAAGCCCTCGGCGTTGCTCCGCAGGGCTGGAAGCAGGCGTGCAAGGTGCAGCACACAGGAGAATCCAGCGCCCTCGCTCCCGCGCCAAACCGAGAACTGCTTTGCATGTGATAGAGATGCTTTTTATTTTCCTCACCCACAACCTGCTTTGTATCACGTAACCTCTTACCGTTAATTTGCCTAACAGACATTGACCGCCCTAAAGGACTAACATTCACTGAGGTGGATGTTGATTCCATCAAAATTGCTTGGGAAAGCCCGCAGGGGCAAGTCACCCGGTACAAGGTGACCTACTCAAGCCCTGAGGATGGAATCCATGAGCTATTGCCGGCCCCAGGTGGCGAAGAAGACACTGCTGAGCTGCATGGCCTCAGGCCAGGTTCTGAGTACACTATCAATATCGTTGCCATTTACGATGACATGGAGAGCCTGCCCCTCACTGGGACCCAGTCCACAGGTACACCTCTAACTCCACCACCCAGCAGGCCATGGCAGCGACGCCCTCTTGGGTAGAGCGTGCTTCCATGTGCAGCTGGCGCTCTGAGCTGGGGAGGCCTCAGGGGCAGCAGAGGGAATGAGATGGCTCTGGTGGTGCTGGGAGCCGCCTGCCAGCAGAACCAGCCAACACGCTTGTAGGGAAGGCAGGGAAGATCAGCAGGACTGAAAGGAGCAGGTTGTAGGGAAGGGCTACCTTACAGCCTTCTTGGTCCTCAAGCACATCAGTAATGTCCAGTTGCTAGTCACAGAGTCTAATTCATGGTTAACTCGCAACACTCCTGTCTTTAGGATATTTATAGTATCTTTAAAAGGGGCTCTAGGACAAGAGGGATGGTTTCAAACTAAGGGGAGAGATTTAGATGTGGTCTAGGAGGAAATTCCTCTCTGTGAGGCTGCTGAGGCACTGTAATGGAGGTTTGATTACTCCACCCCTGGAAGTGCTGGGGTTGGAGTGGGCTCTGGGCAAGCTGCTCTGGAGAGAGCTGTTGCCCCCCATGGCAGGGGGTTGGAACTGGCTGATCTTTGAGGTCACTTCCAACCTAAATCAGTATATGATTGCAGTTGGTGACAACAGAGAGATGAGGGCAGCCTGTCATCCCCCAAATTTCTTGCTCTTTGGTGGGGCAGAAGATCAACAGAAGGGCCAGGACAGGAGATTGTTTAACCTCAGGCCTCTCGGAGCCTGTGGACCCTCCACTGGCACTGCATGAAGCCCACACCCGGTGCTCGCATCACCTGCACAACCAGAGGATGTGCTGCATGCCAGAGACCTCCTTACACCCCAGTCTGCTCTGGCTCTGTGCAGAACACATTTAAAATGCTTCTGTGGAAAAGGGAAAGGAAGCTAATTGCTTGAGACAAAAATTAGTTCCATCAATCTGGGGTCCGTTGCGACGCTTCCAGCTTCGCCAGCTGTGCCCTTACAACACAGGTAGCACCCCTGTAATAAAGGTCTCTTGTTTGTTAGCGGCTGGAACGTCGCAGCTGTAACTCCAGGGCTGGAGCAAAGACAGTGGCTCCCAGTGTAGAGGTTCCTGAGGTAAACTGAAGCCAAGAGCTGTAATGAGGGGAACAGCTGCCCGAGTACCTGCCAGAAATGCAAATGGGGGAGCTTTTCAAACCCGCTTTCCGCGGTTGACCCTTTATGGGCTGTTCAAAAGCGCATTTGAAGTCGTTCAAGACTTCCCATTGACTCTCCTGGGTGTTAGGCTGAGCTCTGAGCGCAGCAACGGGGGAGAATTATCTTGTATTTCCACTCTATAAAACCAGAAAACTTCACAGCAAACAGGCTAATAGCGGGCACCTCGGCGAGATTTATTTCCCCCCTGTTCAGAGCCCGGGGATTGCCAACAGGAGGGCAAGAAAATGTTTCCCGTGGATGCTCCTCTTTTATGCAAATATTTGGTTTTTAAAGATCTCAGATGTGTTAACTCACGAACAGCCCGCTGCGAGATGAGCCTTACGGCCACCGCCGCTCTGCTTTCCCGTCGCCTCGCGCTCTGTGTAGTAATTTACACTCGTGTAAGTGGCTGTAAAACGCTTCCCCTCTGCGTTGGCAGTGTTTTTATGCCCTCCCTGCGATTCCTGAGCCTGCTTCCTACTTAACTTTTGTAAATCACCCATCGTATTTCAGAAGCCAGCGGAGATAGGCGGGTGGAGCAGGACTGAGCTATTACCTGTGTGATGAAAAGCAGAGACAGGCAGAAGCATTAAACCCAGGCTGGCCTAATGCACATTTAAGCTCCTCCGAAAGGCTTTGCCTTGCATCACAGCTAGTGATGTTGCTCACCTACTTTCAGGGTTGAGGCATGGAGTTCTCCTTATTTTGCTGGGAAGTGTTACTGTAGATTTGAGACTCCTCCTGAATACGTTGTCCCCTTCCCTGGGGCTTGGTGCCTGTGTTTGCAGAAGGCACGTCGCTCTCCTGCCCCACGTGTTTCATACCTAAACCCTCCTCCTGCTCAGAAGAGAATGTTGTCTTAGCCAAGACTCTCTTTTCTTTAAACTAACCATGTGCCAATTGGATTTTTGCAGCCATTCCTCCTCCTACAAACCTGAAGTTTACTCAGGTAACTCCCACCAGTCTCACCGTCAACTGGAACGCGCCCAACGTTCGCCTCACTGGCTACAGAGTCCGGGTGACCCCCAAAGAGAAGACGGGTCCTATGAAGGAAATCAACCTTTCTCCGGACAGTACATCTGCTGTCGTGTCAGGACTGATGGTAACTCTCTTTCCGGTGTGCAGTGCAGGCTGGTGGTGGCAAGGGAGGTGTTAGAGGAACCTGGAGCCCTTCAGATTCCTGGGTCAGGAGGCTCAGCTGGGGTAGATCATCACGCTCCCCCAAGGGTCTGGCTCTGTTCAAAGTCTGACTGGCCATCAGCTGTAACTAGAAGTCGCCACTGATTTTAAAGAAGCAAGGAATTGGCCTGTTGAATTCACATTGTTTCCCCATTCTTGTCCAGCACAGAGAGACTGGGGTGTCTCAACCAAACCCAAATGATGGGGTGCACAGTCAGCTGAAACCCAATAAAATGCTTTCACTCATCTTTCACACAAGAGGTCAGATGCAGTGACTTGATGCTGAGGCTTTCAAGCTAGGCTACGGGAGCTGTGGCAGGCTACTGCCTGTTTTTGAGATGTTTGCAAGATGTGAGTGAAAAATGTGAGTCTTTTGTGAGCATGCTTTACATCTGCTGCGTCACCATCTTCTCCACTGGAAGCACTTCAGGAGTTTCTGAGCCAGAGGAGGCTGAAAATCGCTGCTTTTATGGCTCCTACTGTCTTAAGAAGCTACTGATCTGTTTTTAAGGAGCTTTATGAATCATTTCCCAAAACGAGCCTTAAGAAAAGCCTAATCTGAGTGGACTCCTGATCTGATGCAGTCACGGGCGAAAGACCCTGCTGCAACTGCGGCCGCTCTCTTTATTTCACAGTAAGAGAGCCTTGGCATAGCAAATGGCATCCATGAACCCCAGGAAAAACAGGTCAGGAATTAGGCTCTTCTGAAGAGCACAGATTCCAACAGGAGGGATGGCAGAGAGGCTGCTTCCAGGATGTTCTCTTCTCCTGGGTGCGCGCTGCGAGCGTTACCAACAGCCCTGTTTATCAGGGTCTAGTATAGCTGGAGAGAATTGGGACCGTCCCATCAAACCTTCACTGCTTGGAGTTACTCTGAGGTTTCTCACTCCCCTGAATGCTGAAGGGAAGGCAGGAGTCTTTCCCCCTGTGCCAAGTCCTTCTTCTAACTTGGAATAACTTTGTCTATTCAAGGTGGCAACCAAGTATGAAGTGAGTGTGTATGCCCTGAAGGACTCTCTGACCAGCAGGCCAGCCCAGGGGGTGGTCACCACTCTGGAAAGTAAGTAGTGATCCTCCAGCTGGTTCTGTGCTGGGTGCAGAGGCTGAGATCCTGCTCTGCCTCAAAAGCAGGGCTCTGCACAAACACTTGGCTGGGAGGATTCACAGTCCCTGCTGTACTGACACGAGACATTTTCCTTCTGGTGCAGATGTTAGCCCTCCTCGCAGAGCCCGTGTGACAGATGCCACTGAGACAACCATCACCATTACCTGGAGAACCAAGACTGAGACCATCACTGGCTTCCAAGTTGATGCCGTCCCAGCCAGTGGCCAGAACCCCATTCAGAGGACTATCAGCCCTGATGTCAGGTCTTACACCATCACTGGTAAGTGTGGGGATTCTGCAGGTGCAGGAGCTTCCAAGGTTGTATCAGAAAGTACCCTGGGTTCTTGTTTTATAGTTTAATTTGCTTTGAGATCACAGAACGTTAGGGATTGGAAGGGACCTTGAAAGATTATCTAGTCCAAGCCCCCTGCCATAGCAGCATCACCTTGATCAAGATTCTGAGGATCCTGCTGTGGTGGGGGGCTTGGACTAGATGATCTTTCGAGGTCCCTTCCAATCCCTAATGATTCTATGATTCTGTCATTGGAATCCCCTCTGCTTGTGAGGACAGGCTGAGAGAGCTGGGGTTGTTCAGCCTGGAGAAGGCTCTAGGGAGAAATTCTTGTAGCCTTTCAGTGCTTAAAGAGGCCGTTAGGAAAGCTGGGGACAGGCTTCTCAGCAGGAGCTGTTGTGACAAAATAAGGGGTGATGGGTTTAAACTGAAAGGAGATTCAGACTAGATGGAAGGAGGAAATCTCTTATGCTAAGGGTGGTAAAACACTGGCCCAGGTTGCCCAGAGAGATGGGAGAAGCCCCATCCCTGGAAGGTATCCCAAGTCAAGCTGGACCTGGGTGTTCTGAGCAGCTTGCTCTAGTTGAAGGCGTCCCTGTGCACTGCAGGGGGTTGACACCTAAAGGTCCCTTCCAACCTAATCCATTCTGTTACTCTAACAAAAGGGAGGGGAAAGTCAAGTCCTAATGACTGGTCCCCAGGAAGCTGCCATTTTGAGCTGGCTTCCCTGAGTAGCTGAGTTCCCTTTCTCAACTTCATTTTAGGCTTGCAACCTGGCACCGACTACAAGATCTACCTCTACACTCTGAACGAGAACGCGCGCAGCTCCCCAGTAGTGATCGACGCCTCCACTGGTAATGACCGTGTCTGACCTCTCTGCTCACGCTAGCCCGCGGTGATCGCACATGGTCGGTCAGGAGCTGTTGATGTCTGATCACGCGTGGTGTTTGCTGCGGCTTGCAGCAATGGTTTTTACTCTTGAGTTGGAGAAGGGTGCCAGAAGATGCAGCTCAGGTGAAGAACACTCCTGCCTTCGCTTCATTTGTCTTGCTTCCTTTTGTTTCCACGCAGCTATCGATGCTCCTTCGAACCTGCGCTTTCTCACAACCACAAGCAACTCCCTGCTGGCTACCTGGCAGCCTCCGCGAGCCAAGATCACGGGCTACATCATCAGATACGAGAAAATCGGCGCTCCGGCCAAGGAGCTTCTGCCTCGCCCTCGGCCCGGCACCACTGAGGCTACTATTACTGGTACGTGTCCCTGTTTGGTCTGGGAGGTGACTCTGAAGAGAGAGGGGAGGCAGAATTGTGGTTGCCAGCTGAGAGAGAGGCGCAGTTTTGCCCCTTTAGTGGGGGACAGGCGTTTCAGTTCTAGAAGCATGCCTGTCCTACAAACACAACTGGCTGCTCTGACCAACCCAGCTCTCAAACTCGAGCAATCCACAGATGTTTGTTGCTGCTGCCACAGCAGCTGTGAGCCATCCAAGGCAAGGTGGAACCCCATCAGTCACAGCATCCCCAAATCCAGCTGGTGGTCAGGCTTCAAACTCTGCTCTGAGGAGCAGGAGGCTGCACTCTGGGTGCCATCCTGAAAATGGACAAACCCAGACTACAGCCATGCCCAGCTCTTGTTCTGCCTTAGGTCCCACACGTGAGAATTGCTTTTGATTTATTGTTAAGACTGCTTTATGTCCTTCCTTCTTTCCTCCCTAGGCTTGGAGCCAGGAACTGAGTACATCATCTACATCATTGCTGTGAAGAACAACCAGAAGAGTGAACCCCTGATTGGCAGAAAAAGGACAGGTAAAATGAAGCTCCGGACTCTTGTGTGCCAGTAGGAGATGGTGTCTTGCACTTGGGGAATTGCACAGTCTCAGAGTGGAAATAATAAGTGTTTTCAAAATCCTGTACGCTAGTCAGAAGGGGGTGGTTAGCAGATTGAGAGAGGTTCTCCTCTCCCTCTGCTCTGCTCTGCCCTGGTGAGACCACATCTGGAATCTTGCGTCCAGTTCTGGGCCCCTCCGTTCCAGAAGGGTACAGAGCTGCTGGAGAGAGCCCAGAGCAGACCCACCAGATGATGAAGGGACTAGAGCATCTCCCTGCTTAGGAAAGGCTGAGGGAGCTGGGTCTCTTCAGCTTGGAGAAACTGAGAGGTGACCTCATGAATGTTGATAAATATATGGAGGGTGGGTGTCTGGAGGATGGAGTAGGCTCTGCTCAGGGGCATCTGATGATAGGACAAGGGGCTGTGGGTGTGAGCTGGAACAGAGGAGGTTCCACATAAACACCTTCAGGGATGGGGACTCCACCACCTCCCTCGGCAGCCTGTTCCAGTGCCCAGCCACTCTCTCAGCAAAGAACTTCTTCCTCAGATCCAATCTAAACCTCCCCTGAGACCATTTACTCTTGTCCTGTTGTTAGAAATTTGGGCAGAGACCAGCTCCAGCCTTGCTACCACCTCCTTTTAGGTAGCTGTAGAGAGCAATAAGGTCTTCTCTAGACTAAATAACCTCAGTTCCCTCAGGTGCTCTCTGTAGGACCTGTTTTCCAGCCCTCTCCCCAGCCTCGTTGCCCTTCTCTGACCCTGCTGTAGCTCCTTCTGATACTGTGGTGCCCAAAAGTGGACCCAGTACTCAAGGTGCGGTTTCACAAGTGCAGGGTACAGGGGCACTACCACCTTCCTCCTCCTGCTGCTTGCCCCATTCCTGATCCAGGCCAGGATGCTGTTGGCTTTGGCCACCTGAGCACCGTGCTGGCTCCTGTTCAGCTGCCTGTCAACCTGTACCTCCAAGTCCTTTTCCCCCAGGCAGCTCTCCAGCTCCTCTTCCAGTTGTATGTCCCCCTGTGATCACTGACACCATTTCTTACTGCACACCTGTGATTTCTTTTGAACTGATAACCTGTGAATCTCTCCTGTAATAACTCCTCCTCCATTTGGGAGCAGCGGTGGCTTCTTTGGGGTTGCAGCGTTCAAACCTGTTGCTCAGCTCTATGGAAACATCTTACCAACACACTTTTTATACCTATGCATGAAAGATGATGGGTATTTATGTCGTATATAAATATTTATATAAAGAGAGAAATAAACCTGCGCCACGGCAGCGAGGTCATTAAAAAGTGTGTTGTGCTGTGGAGTGATCGCTGGTCTTTGGTGCTTGGTTTAATTTGCCACGCTTGGCTTTACGGCTTCTAACCCTTTCTTTGGCTAGATGATCTTCCCACGTTGATTACCAGACCGCACCCCAACCAACCCGACATCCTCGACGTGCCTTCCGTTGACGACGGGCCCCCTTACCTCACGAACAATAGGTATGACAATGGAAACGGTATCCAACTTCCAGGCACCTCTGGGCTCCCGCAGACAATAGGACACCAGGGTCAACAAGTGGTCTTGGAGGAGCATGGCTACCGACGGACCGTCCCCACGACAGCGGCTCCGCTTCGGCCGGGGTCCAGACGCCAGCCGCCAAATGTAGATGAGACCATCGAAATCCCTCGGTACCAAGTGCCTGTCATAGTTGAACCGTCGTACCCCCACTCCCGCGTGCCCAGGCGCAACGACACCGCAGGTCAAGAAGCTCTTTCTCAGACAACCATCTCTTGGAGACCACTGCTGGAGAGCTCTGAATACATCATCTCCTGCCAGCCAGTCAACCAGGATGAAGATACTCTGCAGGTAACTGAATGCTCTTAGCGCAGGACTAGATGGTCTTTCGAGGTCCCTTCCAATCCCTAATGTTCTGTGATTCTCCTTTTGTCTCCCTTGTTTCTTTGTACCTGAAATGGTGGTGGGTAGGTGATGGAGACTGTGAGAGCCTTAAGTGCTGCTTCTCCAAGCCAAAGATAACCCTTCTCCTTTGGTCTCCCTTGGAGGTTGTTTTCCTGAAATAGCTGTGATGTCTCACGAGCTGTAGCCCAGAGTAGTTGGATTTAGCTGGGTGTTGTTCTCAGTGTCTAAAGGAGCTGGCCTGATGCCATCCCACTAGAGAGCGTAGAAACACCCAGTTTCTCCTGTGAGGGGGGTGATGACTCTTCCCAGTGACTTGGCCTTGCCTCTTGTTGCAGTTCAGGGTTCCTGGCACTTCCTCCAGTGCTACACTCACTGGCCTCACAAGGGGGGCCACCTACAACATCATAGTGGAAGCCCTGAAAGACCACCGGAGACAGAAGGTGCTGGAGGAGATGGTCACAGTTGGCAATGCTGGTAAGTGAAAGCTTCGTGTTCCTTACTCAGAGCAACCTCCCTGGTGCCCAGGCTTGAGAAAAGTTCTGAAAGGAAACTTCTCCTGGCCAGGAGAGCCTGGCATCACTCTGGTGTCACAACTTCCTGCCACAAGGAAGGATTTATGGCCACAGTGACATGTCAGGCTTACTGGAAGGTGCTGATGGGGTGCTGGTGTCCAGCTTAACTGCTGTGTCAGCCCTTTGCTGCTGACTCTGTGTTGATGTACCAGCAGGGCCATCCATCCTGCAGGTCTGGCTGGCAGCTGGGCAGGCTGCTGCCTGCAGAGATGCTGATGAAGCACAGACAAGCAGCACTTAGAAGCCATGTGACCAACCACAAGGACTTGTGGTCACTTGCCACAGCTGGAAGGCTCAGAGCCCACACACCTCCTGTGGGAGCTGGGCTTGGCTTTTACTAGTACAGGAGGCTGGTCAACAATTCTTTCCCTTCATCTCCTTCTCTGTGTGTTTGGAGGTCAAAGGGAAGCAGAAGGCAGCACAGCAGAGGAGGAAATGAGTCTAAAGAGCAGGATGACCATGAGCCAGCAATGGGCCCTTGTGGCCAAGAAGGCCAGTGGCATCCTGGGGTGGATCAAAAGGAGGGTGGTTAGCAGATCCAGAGAGGTTCTCTTCCCCCTCTTCCCTGCCTTGGGGAGACCCCATGTGGAATCTTGTGGCCGGTCCTGGGCCACTCCATTCCAGAAGGACACAGAGCTGCTGGAGAGAGTCCAGCGTAGAGCCACAGAGATGGTGAAGGGAGGGGAGCATCTCCCTGCTGAGGGAGCTGGGTCCCTTGAGCTTGGAGCAAAGGAGTCTGAGGGGTGACTCCATGAATGTTGATAAATACGTGAAGGGTGGGTGTCAGGAGGATGGAGCCAGGCTCTGCTCAGAGGCATCTAATGATAGGACAAAGGAGCAGTGGGTGTGAGCTGGAGTAGAGGAGGTTCCACATCAGTGTGAGAAGGAACTTCTTCATGGTGAGGGTGCCAGAGCCCTGGCAGGGGCTGCCCAGGGGGGCTGTGGAGTCTCCTTCTCTGGAGACATCTAAAACCTGCCTGGATGTGTTCTGTGCAACTGGATCTAGGGGATCCTGCTGTGGTGGGGGATTGGACTGGATGATCTTTCGAGGTCCCTTCCAGTGGCTAATGTCCTGTGATTTACTTTGTTCACCTGTGAAGTTGCTTCTGCAGCCTCCTGCTGCCCCCACTGCCCTGGGACATCTCCCCTCCCAGGACCCCGGTTCTCTCATGCCTGTAACAGGCTGAGCTAAGAGCATTAGCGCGGGGACCCCGATGATCACACACGGAACTGCTGGTTGTAAAACCACCTGCCTTTCTCCACACGCTCAGGAGGAGAGCAATCTACCCAACAGCACGGCACCGGTCTCCTAAGCCGGGCCATGAGCTGCAGTCTGAAGTGCCCTTTAGAAGAGCACACGCGGCTCCCTGCCTCCCGCCGCTCCCCAGCGTGGCACAGCGCATTCCTCTTCCAAACAGGCTACGTCAGGTCGCTGCTCTCCAGCAGTCGGTGCAGAAACTCACACTTGCTTGAAACTTGGCAAATCAAAATGAGAATAGCCTTTGTGTCAGGTGGGGGTTTTTATCACTCAACTGCTCTGACATGTGTAAATGAGAAAATAAATCGCAGGGAGTCCGAGCTGCTGGCAGAGCCATCAAGCCTGTGCCCACGGGGTAGCTCCATTACGGCCCGAATATTGCAAGGGAAGAAAACCCCACCGTGCATCCAGTGCAAGTCATTTGTCTGTCAGCGGTGCCTCTCGCTGTGTGTGATGCCTGGTTCTTTTTTCCTCTCTTCCAGTGTCTGACGGGCTGAACCAGCCAGGTGACGACAGCTGCTTCGACACGTTCACTGGCTCCTTCTATTCCGTTGGCGAGGAGTGGGAGCGGCTGTCTGAGACGGGCTTCAAGCTGTGGTGCCAGTGCCTGGGCTTTGGCAGTGGTCACTTCAGATGCGATTCTTCCAGTGAGTAGCTTTGCTTTGGACCGTCCCTTCCGTCAGGCTAATGAGCACTAACGATGTGTTGGACAAAATAAGCCTGATCCAAACAAATCCAGGCTCTTTTCAAACCAAAGCAGCCTTTTGCATCGTGAGGAGGGATGGGAAACTGTCGTTACTGCCAAGCTGTTGTCAGTGGCTTTCTGAAGCCCAGTCGAGCAGGGACACTGAGCCCTGTTCTTTGCAGGACTGAGGTTATCATGGAAGAGCATCAAATTATTTCTCTTCCTTCCTGGGTGGATCAGAACAGGGGTGGCTAGCAGATCAGGAGAGGTTTTCCTCCCTTTCTATTCTGCCCTGGTAAGACCACAGCTGGAAACTCTGGCCAGTTCTGGGCCCCTCACTTCCAGAAGGACATAGAGCTGCTGGAGAGAGTCCAGTGCAGAGCCACAGAGATGATTAAAGGAGGGGAGCATCTCCCTGCTAAGGAAAGGCTGAGGGAGCTGGGTCTCTTGAGCTTGGAGAAAAGGAGACTGAGGGGTGACCTCATTAATGTTGATCAATATGTGAAGGGTGGGTGTCAGGAGGGTGGAGCCAGGCTCTGCTCAGTCTGTCTCCTGCCACTCAGTTGCTTCCTGAAACACCACCGGGCCGTTCTCCTGCAGACTCACTGCCATGTGGAGGGTGACTCCTGCTTCTCTTGCTTCTCTGCCTTTCTCCAGAGTGGTGCCACGATAACGGCGTCAACTACAAGATTGGGGAGAAGTGGGACCGGCAAGGGGAGAACGGCCAGATGATGAGCTGTACCTGCCTTGGAAATGGAAAAGGAGAATTCAAGTGCGAACCCCGTAAGTTTCCTTCTGGTCTGAATCTAATTCCCATTGAGCAAGTTTCAGGATCTCAAGGCCATTCCCATTAGCTCCTGGTCCTGCCCCAGCAGCAGGCAGAGCGTGGGTCCATGAAGTTCACATTCCCAAGCTTGAAAAGAAGAAAACCCTCCTTTATTAGCAAAGGTCACAGCAGACTCAGCACCCCCTGGCCCTGGAGCCACACGAGAGGGACCTGCCTCTGCACTGAGTGATGTAGATGACCCTTCTCTGCAGGGGCTGTCACCTGAAGGTCCTCTAGACTTCACACCACAAATGAAACAGCCTTGCTCTTGTCAGGGCAACCCCCTCCTGTTCTAGTTAAAGCTGGAGAGCTATAAAAGTGACAGATGCCCCTGCCTGTCAGGGAGCCTCTGGTCAAACAGGGGCCATGTTGTGATCACCAGGCTGCTCTGAGAATGCCCCAAGCTGGGCCTGGGGCACGCAGCTGAGCTCTGCCTGTTCCTCCACAGATGAGACCACGTGCTATGACGACGGCAAGATGTACCAGGTCGGAGAGCAGTGGCAGAAGGAGTACTTTGGGGCCATCTGCTCCTGCACTTGTTACGGGGGACAGCAAGTAAGCTGCAGGGACTGGGGGTGGTGACCACAAGGGAACGAGGAGAGGGGGCTCTGCTGGGGGAGTGGAGGTCTAAGACTGGTGGGTTCCTGGTGTAACGTCTGGCTGGAAGGGACCCGCTGAAGAAGAAACATGATTGGCAGGAGATCTGAAGTGTGGAGAGAGCCTGCAGGGTATAAAGTGGGAGCTGGTGCCAGTAGAGCTGTGCCCAGCCGGAGGAACACCGGCAGCTCCTTGGCACCAGCATGCTCTGACCGGTGCCCACGTGTGTTCCTTTTGCTCCAGGGCTGGCGTTGTGACAACTGCCGCAGACCCAGCGTGGAGGTAGCCCCCGATGGCTCTTCTGGCCACACCTACACACAGTTTGCACAGAGATACCATCAGGCCACAAACACCGTGAGTAAATTTTCCTACTCTGTCCTCCTGTAGTGCAAGTTTGGTGTAGAGCAGATACGTGGGGTCCGTAGGGCCTGAGGGAGAGTAGTAGCAGTAGCTTTCTGCATGGTCAGAGGTGCATGGTAGCCACCACCCCCTGGCTCTGCCCAGCACGGAACGTAGCGCTTGAGCTCTCGCTTGCACACTCACGATGCCAGTGGGACGCCTCGGGTGCTGGCGCTGCCCTGTGCCCTGCATGCTCTGGCTCTCGCGGTGCTGCATGTCGTAGCGAGCTCCTGGTCTTCCCTCGCTGCTGTGTAAACCAGCTGTGAGCTCGGGCTGAGAAGCGGCTGCACGGGACCGATCTCAGCCCAAAGCACAGCCCAGGAGTGTCCGTCCCGCCGGGCCCAGAGGCGCTAACTGCTTTCCTTCCCTCCTGACAGAACGTCAACTGCCCCATTGAGTGTTTCATGCCCCTAGATGTACAGGCAGACACACAACATCCACGGGGAAAGTAACGTCCAGCAAGACTCCTTGCGGCAGCAGCCAAACCAAAGTGTAACATACCCTTGTGCCACGATTTCCATCCAAACTGGAGTGATGCTAGCCAAAACCGCATCTTTGGGGAATGGCCCCTCTGCCCCGCTCGGGAGCCAGTTTCCCAGCTTAAGCTCAACTCACAGCTTCTCCAAGCCGCCGCTCTTGGAGTGTTTCAGACTTTTCTCACGACTGATAGCGATTGCCTTTGGTTTTAGCTCGGAGTGTTGGATACCAGGCAGGATTTCCAAAGTGACAGGAAGAGAAAGCAACGGGGGTGGGTGGTTGGGGGGAGGGATGCTAAATCACCAGTTGGTCCTGGCGGGTCGGGGTGAAGGTGGGTGTAGAAGCTCCAGGTTCCCACGCGCCGCAGACAGCAGCCATCCTGAGGGTTTAGCGATAGGAAAGTCCACCAAACACTTCTGCTTTCACCTAAGTGTGCAGCCAGCAATACGGTAGGAGCAGCAACTCCCAGTCACTGTGATATTTAAAATATGCACAGTCCTAGTTCTATCTCCTCGACCACCCTGGTCCCTTTCTAGCTGTTATCTTTGTATCTCATCCTGTTATTTATCAGGTTTGTTCCCCCTTGACCTCCCGAGTGTTTTTATATGGGAATAAAATGTATCGGAGACGCTTAGTACTGCAGGTGACAGAGAGGAATTGGGTGTAATTCTGAGCGGTGATTATTTTTATACTGTAAGTGCCAAAGCTTTTACTACTGTGGAAAAGAAACAACAAAAAAAAACCAAAACCAACTCTTGTAATAAAAAGATTTTACAAACCAGGCCTGAAGTTTTAAGCGGTTCTCTTTGCTGCCGTGGAATCTAGGATGAAGATGATTATTCTGAGCTGGAGTAGCATTGCCTTGAGAGGAGATGGAGCAAAACACCTCCCTGGAGCGTGAAGTAGACCTCGAGAGAATCTTTGTAGAGCAGTTTGTTAATTAAAGGCTTCCAGCTGCATCCCCTGGCCCCTGTAGAGCGCAGAGCCTCTCGGAGCATGTATGTACAGCCAGCGGCTTGCTTTGCGCCACAAGGGGAAGGAGAGGAAGGGGGAGGGAGAGGGAACTAGGCCCTGTGACCCTGCTCCCTGTGCCTTGCCCCTGGACAGACCTCAGTTCACTCCCCTCTGCAATGGAGGATGACTGACCTGTGGCTGGGCACTGGAATGGGCTACCCAGGGTGGGGATTGAGTCCCCACCCCTGGATGAGTTTAAAAGTTGCTTAGATGTAGTGTTGGGGGGATGTGGTTTAGGGGTGCACTTGTAGAGTAGGGTTGGTGGTTGGATGTGATCATCCCAAGGGTCTTTTCCAACCCAAACAATTCCATTAAAGGGTTTTGAGGGGCTGTTGCACCCTTCTTTCAACTCTTAGCTAGCCCATCTCTGTTTGCAGTGGGGTAAATTCAAGTAGCAAACCCCTGGACTGAGGTTCCTCAGGTACTAGTGAGCACCCCCAGAATCCTGCCCTCGTTTCAGCAAGAAGTCTCAAAGCCTGGGCAGCACCAGGGTGTGTTACAGGCACAGACTGAGCCCGCTCACACCTCTGCTGTGCTGCTGCTGCTGCCTCCTGGGCCAGGAGCTAAACCTCTCCTCAGAACCTTTTTGAGAGCAAAGCCAGCCTTGGTTACAGAGAACAAAGGTAGCAGTAGGTGCCTTCAGCTTGCGCTGCCAACCCCTGCTCAGCATTTGCAGCTACGGAACATGAAAGGTGCCGTCGTGATTCCTCAGGGCCGCGTCCCTCTGTCAGCTACACGAGTGCTGCCGACTCGAGTCGGTGGATTTCGTGGGCTTGAATAAAGCAGAGCATGAAAAGAGTCTGGCTTCTTGGTGTGAGAAACGCACGCGGCAGCTGCTCTTGCAGATTGCTGCTGCACAGCCGCCACATCGGAACGTTGTGTCAGTTCTGGTCCAGCAGGACACAGAGCCGCTGGAGAGAGTCCAGCACAGAGGTGAGGGAGTGGAGCATCTCCCTGCTGAGGGAGCTGGGTCTCTTGAGCTTGGAGAAAAGGAGCCTGAGGGGTGACCTCATGATAAACATGTGAAGGGTGGGTGGCAGGAGGATGGAGCCAGGCTCTGCTGTGGCGAAGTGCCCTGTGGTGATGGTGCAGGGCAGCCTGTGAGCAGCCTGCTCTTCAGAAAGCACCAGTGGAAGGGAGGAGGTGTATCCCCCATCCTTCACCTTAGGAAACAGAGAACAGGCTATACTGTTTGCTTTTAATCACTGCAGATAGCAAAGGGAGAAGCTGTTCAGGCAGCACTTCCTCACAAAGCACTGCTCATCTGGCCCTCTGCACTTGGGGAAGGCTTCTAGCTCCCACTCCCAGCTGTCAGCGGAGACTGGATCCCCGCTCCAGGGCATCGCTCAGCAGGGTACAAACAGCAGCTCCAGATCTCACAGCACAGTGGAGCTCTCACTCGCAGATAGACACCCATGGCCTCACACCCAGAACAGGAGCCACTCAAGCAGCTTCACACATTGCCAGCTTCCTTCCAGGGGAGGCCTTGGGGGCTAGTTCAAATTGTCACCTGAACCTGGTGACAAGCCACCCCACGAACATTCCTGTGAGGTCACCCTGCTCCTGGAACCAGACCAGAGCTTTTCAGCAGCCTTTAACGAGGCAGCAGAGTCAAGGACCCAGGGTGCTGGGGTGAGACTCCCTTCCCCTACCCCATCTGGTTCCTGTACATCACTGAACTTCACCAGAGGCACGGGAGGAGCAGAAGCCATCTATCCTCTGTGCTGAGCTGTTGTATGTGGAGAGCGTCGCAAGTAACGAGGCACAAGATACCACCTAAGTTACGGGCGTCTCGCACCAAGGTCTCCCCTGAAAGATTAGTAGCTAGTGACTGCCATCAGGAGATGAAACAGCACCCCAAGGACAGCAGGCACAGGGAACAGCTGAGGACGGAGCAGCCAGATGTTTACGACCAGGCTCTGTTGCAGCCGATGCTTTAGAAGATGCAGGTGAAAGCAGGTTAACAGATTCCCAACAGAACCTCGCAGCACAGAATGAATCAGTTGCAGCCAAAACAGCATGAAAGGACAGAAAAGAACAGGCCAACAGGGAGAAAGAGGCAAACCCCAACTTTTCTGGTGTAAACTGAAAACAAACCAGAGAGGACTTAAAACACTGACAGTTCATGAGGAGCAACAGCCCAGAGAGCAGCTTCACAGAACATCAGGGATTGGAAGGGACCTCAAAAGATCATCTAGTCCTCTCCCCCTGCTGGAGCAGGATCACCTGGACCAAGTCCAACAGCAGAGCCATTAAGTAATGGATCCTCTTTACTGTAGGCCCATCTTAATCTTCTCTTCCCTCTCCTAATCCAGTCAGTGGCAAATAATCCACTGCACAGATCAGAGGAGTCTCAGATCAGCCAGAGTCTCCTGTGGGGCTCAGAAACAAAACCAAAGCCTTTCTTCCAGATCCATCTCCTACCTGTGCACCTGCTGCTGCCGGAGCATTTCTGCTCTGCACCAGCTGCCATCAGAGCAGCAGCAAAACTGGGGGCTGCTCCGTGCCAAAACTGAGCAGATTTGATAAAACAGACCCAAAAAAGCAGCCTCCCTTTGAAATGGTCCCAGCAACTGCCAGCAAAACACACGTCTGGGCTCTTAGTTGGTTCATCTCGTGTGCTCCTGATTTTCACCTTGCTAATCACAGTTCAGCAACATTTACCTCAGAAGGAAACCTTTCTCCCAAGGACACAAGATGACCCAGATGCAGACTGCACATGGCTAACAACTGGATGTTTATTTGCAAAAGAGACTGATTTTCTACACCGGGGGGCAACTCCGTTCTCTGTTAACGCCGGCGAAGACCTCACAGCTCTTGCAAGAGCTAGGCACGGACTACAGGTGCCTCCCATTTAAGCCAGTGACATTCCAGTAGCTGCTTGCTGGTCAGAGCGTGACCACGGCCCACAGCGAACTCAGTGATGAAAGAGCCGAAGGTTGGTGTGGATGAGGGTGATGCCCAGCTCGTTGCAAGCCTCGATCACCACGTCGTCGTTGGCAGAGCCAGCTGGGGCCGCGATGAACTGCACTCCACTCTGAACAGAGACACAAGACACATGGAAAGATTAGAGGATGCACAAGCAAAATCCCCCTGGAAAGGAGCTGGCAGCCCCAGTCCTTCATCCACATCGCGCTTGAACAAACAAAGGCTTCCATCGTCCCAAGCCATTCACAGAGGGTTTTCTCCTGTGAGCTGTCAGCTCTCTCCACAGCTCAGAAACAGGAGTGAAATGGTTCCTCTGGAAGCAACAGGCCTTGTCTCAATGTTCTTCAATGGTTTAATAAACCTTAATCCTCTATTCATTCCGAATCAACAAACTGAGCAATGGCTGGGTAATTACTATCCACAGGAGACCAGTAACACCCTCCCCAGCTCCACGGAGCAGAGCCATTCCTCAGCGCTCTGCACGGGATGGCAACGAGGGGTCCGGGCTGTGCAGGCTTCCCCTGGCACCACCCTGCAGCGGCCTTACCCGTTTCGCTCGGTCAACGTTATCCCTGAAAGGGAAGAAGGCATCGGAGCTGAGGGCGACCGCAGACAGCTTGGCAATCCACTGCTTCTTCTCTGCTTCCGTCAGCTGCGCCGGCGCCTCCTCAAACATGGCCTTCCACTTCACCAGGTCCTCGTCCTGCGGGGGCACAGAGAGCCAGCTCAGCCCCTAAGCACGAGCAGTGTGGGCAAGCGATGACGGAAGCTCTCAATACCCAGCCTGGAGGGCTTCCTGCTGCCCGCTGGGAGCTTCGTGCCTTCGAACACAGCAGCTACTCCAGTTCTTACCCCCTTAAACAAGCAACTGCCTGCAGAGATGATTCAGCAGGTCCCCAGTGCGGCTCTTGGCTTTCGATACTTAACAAGGGCACTGAGTTTCTTGTCTCACCAGTGCTCATAACAGGGGGTCAGAGGGATGCTGAGAATTCCCCACAAGGAAAGGACAACTGCCCTCAGCTACACTGCCTGTAGCTTTAACCCCTTCTCACTGCTGGGGCTGGGGGGTAACACCAGATGAAACCAACCCCACACAGCTGAGGTTCTAGCACCTGGAGCTGCTGGGTGCAGAACTGGAGGGACAGATCAAGACACACTGCTGCTCGGCCATTAAATGACCTTGGGGAAGTCTCTACCCTGGGCCCTGGCTGCTTTTTGGGATCATCTGCCACTGACACCCTCTCCCAAAGCTCAAGCCACGCTGAAGTGATAAGTAAAGACTTAACTGGGCACAAGCAGGGAAACCTGTCAGCCAGCACTTACCTCACCTATGGTCCCAGTGACATACTGGTCGATGGCGTTGGAGATCTCTGCTCTCTTCACACCCGCCTTGAACTTCATGGAGAGCACACGTGGATGGTGCCGCAGCCACCAGTTGTTGGCCTTGTCCCCAGCCAGGCGCGTGCAGTGGATCCGTGACTGCTGGCCAGCTCCGATGCCGATCACCTGAAGGACACAGAGCACGGTCACACCTAGGGCCACAGAGTCCCAGAGCTGTGCTCAGCAGATCCATGGGACAGGTACAAAGAGAGCAACCCTGGTACACGATGGACTGCAGGGCAGTTGTGCTGCAAGGCCAGTAAGGAAGTAAAGCCACTGCTCAGTCGGGAAGGCCGGTCAGCAGGACCGTCGCCTCGCGCGAGCCGTCAGGGCCCTGGCACTACCAACACATTTCACAGAATCACAGAATATTAGGGGTTGGAAGGAACCTCCAAAGATCACAGTCCAATCCCCCCACCACAGCAGGATCCCCTAGATCCAGTCCCACAGGAACACATCCAGGCGGATTTGAAACATCTCCCCAGAGAAAGGAGACTCCACAACCCCCTGGGCAGCCCCTGCCAGGGCTCTGTCACCCTCACGGGGAAGAAGGTCCTTCTCATATTGATGTGGAACCTCCTGTGTCCCAGCTCACACCCATTGCCCCTTGTCCTATCATTAGATGCCCCTGAGCAGAGCCTGGCTCCATCCTCCTGACACCCACCCTTCACATATTTATCAACATTAATGAGGTCACCTCTCAGTCTCCTTTTCTTCAAGCTCAAGAGCCCCAGCTCCCTCAGCCTTTCCTCATCAGGAGGATGCTCCCCTCCCTTCATAATCTTTGTGGCTCTGTGCTGGACTCTCTCCAGCAGTTGTGTCCTTCTGGAACTGAGGGGCCCAGAACTGAACAGAGTTTTCAAGTAGCTGCAACTCAGCTGGGCTCTCCTGAGCTCCAGACTCCGCTGCTTCTTAGCTTCACCTCTGCCACGACAGGATGGACCACACCATCACAGCCGTCAAACTGTGGCCACTAACTTTGCTCCACAGCTTTTAGATCTGTGGCTCCTGCTCTCCAAAGAGAGCTCCTGCCTTTTCAAGCTGCCATCATTTCCTCCTGCTGTGAAGCCACAGCTGAACTGTTCACCAGACCGTTCACGTGGGGAACTTCTCTGGGGACACTGTTGTGGCTAGCAGGTCTGGCCAGTGCCTCAGAGTTTCCAGCTCACACCGAAACAGATGGTAAAGCTTTAAGGCAAAGGCTGTCCTCAAAGGAATGAATCACTTGTCTTCTCCTTCATCGAGGCACAGTGACTTCACCTCTTACCAGAACCATGAAACATGATGCTGGATACTGCCCCCCCTCAAGGAGCAAATGAAAGGTTTGGGCTGCTGATTTCATCTGCTCAGTCCAACTGAAGTCACCAGCACTTCATATACCCATGGGGCTATCAGGATGGTCATAAATACTCAATAGATGCAAAGTTTCTCGTGGCTTAGTTGACATCTTTCCTCAACCCTTGACACTCCTCTGTCCAGCTTCTATTCTGCGGTTCACCTTAACCTGCCAACTCGCAGAGGATGCAGAGCCCCACTCGGTGGTCTCTTCCATGAGGGGTTTCCTCTCTCCCTGATTTCTTTCGCTGATGGTGGAGAACGGGTGATCCAGGGAAGGCAAAAGCCTTTCCTTGCAGGAACACGTGTGTGGATGAAGCAGTGCTGGGCAAGGTCTGTGTCTTCAGACTAGCCTGGAAATTCTAGTCTGAACAGGAGACATCAGGTGCTAAAACAAAGCTGCTCCCTTCATAATCTCTGGCTCTGCACTGGGCTCTCTCCAGCAGCTCTGTGTCCTTCTGGAAGTGAGGGGTCCAGAACTGGACACAAGATTCCAGATGTTGTCTCATGCCCTTTAGTGCTGAAACTGCTGCTGTGATAAGGGAGAAGGAGCAAAGACAGCGACACCTCTGTTCTGCGGCCACGAGAACTAACACCCCTGTGTGCACAGAGCCATTGAAAAGCAAGAAAGACACAACCCACTGCTGATAAAAGACAAATGGCAGAGCTCCAGAGATGTGTTTTCAACAGCACATGACCCCAGAGAGCCCCGAGAGCCGGTGCTGCGATGTCTTACGGCTGCAAGAACCTGTCAGGCAGACTGCTTGGTCCCCACGCCTCATTTCTGATGCACTGAAAGCTCCAGATCAAAGCCCTGTCTTTTTCTTCTGTATTTTTAGAAAAACATAATCCAGGTCTGTGAAAAAGTTCCCATGGAGAGTGGAAGTGCTCAGAATCCCAGAAGGACTGAGGCTGGAAAATCCCTCTGAGCTCATCCAGCTCAGCTCAGAATCTAACATAACCCCACTGGCCAAACCAGGGAACTGAGGGCCACAGCCAGGCTGGCCTTCAACACCTCCAGGGATGGCGACTCCACCACTGCCCTGGGCAGTCCATTGCAGGCTCTGAGCCCCCTTTCCATGAGGAAGGGCTTCCCAACATCCACCCACTGGTGCAGCTTCAGGCCCTGCCCTCTTGTCCTGGCGCTTGTTCCCTGGGAGAAGAGCCCGATCCCCACCCAGATCCTGCTGGTAGCCTCCTGCTGGCTAAATGCTTCTGAGGCTGAAGCCTGCCAGAAGCATCCCTGGGTGAGCTGGGCTGGGCCAAGCTGCCTGCTGTGCTCACCTGCCCATCCTTGGCGTAGCAAACCGAATTGGACTGGGTGTATTTGACAGCGATGCTGGCAACAATCAGGTCTCGAATCGCGGTCTCGGGCAGCTGAAACAAAACACTGTCATCAACAGCCCATCCCCACATCATCCCATCTGCAAACCCCCAAGTCCCACCAAGTCCTGTGTCCCACAGAGGGGAAACAAGGGGAACTGAGGGATCTTGGACACAAGATTCCAGCTGTGGTCTCACCAGGGCAGAGTAGAGAGGGAAGAGAACCTCTCTCGATTCTGCTAACAGCCCTCCTTCTGATCCACCCATGACTTGGTCCTTTCAAATCACAGAACACTGGGGACTGGAAGGGATCTCAAAAGATCATCTAGAGCCTGATAAATCTCGATGAAGTACTTCAAGAGCTCTTAGAGCAGTGAGGACCTGCCCACCAGCTCATCCCCCCAAGCTCCAGGCTCATTTCTCTTGCGACACTCACGTTTTTGCTCTTTGTCACAACGTTCTTGAACAGCGCCCGATCGATGACGGCGTTGTTCCTCTTCTGCACGAGGTGCAGGCCAAAGAGGGTTCGAATCTCAGAGTCATCTGGCTCGTAATGGGGATCCATCTAAAAGCCAACAGACAGGCCAATCAAAGCCTCTTTGAACAATGCAAAGCCCACATCCAGGTTAAAGGATGTTATCTACAGATAAAACTCGTTATCTGACCGGCTGAGGTTAAAACACCTTCTCTAAAGGGTCCCTGAGAAATTAACTGTCCACAGGCAGCAACAGCAACCCAGCAGCAGCAGGAATTAGACTTAAGGGGAGCAGCGAGGTCTCAGCAGCACAAAGAGAGGTGATGCAGGAGAGATGCTTAAATGCAAGTCACAGAACATTAGGGATTGGAAGGGACCTCAAAAGACCATGCAGTCCAATCCCCCCACCACAGCAGGAGCCCCTAGATCCAGTCACACAGGAACATACCCAGGTGGGTTTGAAATGGACAAGACTCCCTGGGCAGCCCCTTCCAGTGCTCTGTCACCCTCACCAGGAAGAAGCTCCTTCCCAGACTGATGTGATACCGCCTATGTTCCCATTGTCCCTTGTCCTATCAGATGCCCCTGAGCAGAGCCTGGCTCCATCCTCCTGACACCCACCTTTTACATACTGGTCAACATTCATGGGGTCACCCCTCAGGCTCCTTTCTCCAAGAGCTCCAGAGCCCCAGCTCCCTCAGCCTTTCCTCAGCAGGGAGATGCTCCCCTCCCTCCATCACCCCTGTGGCTCTGGGCTGGGCTCTCTCCAGCAGCTCTGTGTCCTCCTGGAGCTGAGGGGCCCAGAACTGGACACAACAGTCTATCAGCATGCACAGGCTGTATGTGGCTTCCCCGCTCCATTTACATTTGTTCAGGACAACTTTGCTCAGCGCCCCTCTGCAGACAGGCTCTGAAGATCCAGGTTTCACCAGCATGACCTCATCCTTGCAAAGCAAATTGAATCTGGGAGGTAAATAGCTACCAAGATTATCTGCAATTTCAGTCCTTGTGGCCTGAAGCTCCTGAGCCATCTCCTGCAGCTCCTCCTGGCACTAACACTACGACTGCAACTGCAGCTAAGCCTTCAGTTTTCTTTCTGTAACGTTTCCCACAAGCCCAGAGGAAACACTTCCATCCCTTGCAGGGGATCAGCTCCTCAGCTCTTTGCACACCAACATCTGTGGAAAGCAGCTGCAGAGGGTTACAGTGGAGCCGGAGCACAAACCTGGAGGACGCAGTAACCACCGTTCTTCTTTTTGGCAAGGATTTTGAGAGCTTCTTCCTCATAGCCAGGAGCCACCACCCCATCAGATACCTGCAACACACAAGACTTCAGCTTTGGAGCTCTCCCAGTGACAGCAAACAGCAGCAAAGGGGCCGTTAACAGCAGTGAAACAGAGAAGAGCTTTCGTCTGTCGGTGCCACAACGTGACACGCACCTTTGTGTGTTCTGAGGGAACAGATGTCCAATATCATCCCCTCAAACCTTTCTTCTGCTCCAAAAGAACTATGCAACATACAAGGCAGCACTGTGCTTCCCCTCTCTTAAAATAAAACCCAGCAACATAGAATCACTGAATCACTTAGGCTGGAAAAGACCATCAAGATCACCAAGTCCAACCATTAACCAGGGGTCCAGAACTGGGCACAAGATTCCAGATGTGGTCTCACCAGGGCAGAGTAGAGGGGGAGGAAAACATCTCTGTGTGGTAACCACCCCCACCACTGACCCACCCCAGGATGCTGTTGGCCTTCTTGGGCCTATTGCTGGCTCCTGATCATCCTGCTGGCCACCAGGAACTCCAGGTCCCTTTCTCCTACACTGCTGTGTAACAGGCCAGTATGATTGTCCTTTGGGGACCCAAATGGTTGGCTGCTGTTTCACTAACCTCTCTGGAAATGATCTTGGCAGTAGCCACGTCACAGGTATCAGACAGGGCAATGAAGTCACCGAAAGAAGACATGCGATCAGCACCTGAAAAACCCCATTTGGAGTAATTTATCAAAGCAGAGGTTTAGCTCCTACAGTCCAGCTGATTTCCACTACAGCTGATCATTTAACCTCACAGAAAATAGATCACTAAGAGCATGAGAGATCCCACCTCAAACACATGCACTTTCAACTATCCCCACAGTTCACACCTTCTTCCTCGTGAACCACATCTGCCAGAGCTCTTAACTGTCATCACTGTGTCCTTCTGGAACTGAGGGGCCCAGAACTGGACACTACACTCCAGACGTGGTCTCACCAGAGCAGAGCAGAGCCGAAGGAGAACCTCTCTGGATGTACTAACCACCCCAGGATGCCATTGGCCTTCTTGGCCACAAGGGCATGAGCCAGCTAAGTACAGCAAGGAACTGAATCGAACAGCTCTGAGGCAACACACAAGGTCTGCTCAACTGGACAGCCCTTCCTCACGGGCAGGCAGCTCACGTAGCCTGGCAGTCACGGAGGAAAACCCTACACAGGGTGAAGGGAGAGCAGAGGGAAGAGCTACACAAGCTGCTGGGAATTAAGCTCAGCTCTCTGGACAGGCCTCTCTGCTCCCGGGCTTCTCACCTCTGCTTCGTGCGTAGGCAGAGGCCATGGGCGTCAAGGTCTTGTGGAAGTCGTGCACCATGCAGACTTGCGCCTCCTCTTCGCTGAGAGGAATTCCAACAGCAGCACCTAGTGGGAAGCACAAGCCAGGGCACTCAAACCAGAGCCTCTCTCTTGGCCCCTTGCCCCTGGGACCTCCAAAAGTGCCAGGGGACACAGTTAGGCCAGAAGTCCAGAGCTGGTTCAAAGAGAAGAGCGTGGTAACGAGAAGCCACCCACCTGCAGGACTGACATGCTTGAAGGAGGCTGCGGCAGGAAGGCCCAGAGCCTGCTTGAGTTCCCTCACCAGCTGCCAGGCATTGAGAGCATCACACAGGTTGATGAAGCCCGGAGAGCCGTTCACCACTGCAAACACAGCACACACAAACGCATCAGTGCGGGCAGAGCCCTCTCCCCGGAGGCTGGGGAGCCAGCAGAAGGGATTTCTCCCTCCCAGAACTGAAAGCCCTACAAATTGTTCTTGGTAAATGGCCCGCAAGGTCCTTCCAGCAGAAATGTGAGCCAAGAGTAAAGGCTGTGCCCTCAAAACCGTTTCCCCTGGCCCTGCAAGAGGAACTGCTTGTGCTGGGATGGCAGGACTGGGAGAAGCTCAGGAGACAGGAAGAAAAGATTGTTCTGGCCGTGGACTATTGCTAACACAAGCTGACCCAGTGGTGTTCTGCTGCCATACTGGGAGGCAGAGCTACAAGCAAATCAGCCTTCCAGTGGAAAAGCTTCCTAGGAGATCTCAGAATTAATGAAATAAGGAAATGTTTTCACCAGCACCACAAGCAGTCTCAGGAACAAGAGCAGCCAGACTCTTTCTCCCCAAAAAGGGGGTTTCCCCCAGTTCAGCAGAGACACCAGTCCAGTCCCAAGCTCTTGTGAGTGAGACCAGAATCCCTTTCTTCTACCACCATCAGCAGAAGCAGAAAATTTGGGTAATAAACCTCTGCTCAGAACCATCGAAGGAAAAGAACAAACTCCATTAAATCTAGAGAAGAACAGCCTGGTGTCTAGATGGAGTAAATGTGTCTCGTGGGCACAGCAGGCAACCTTTTCAGGCTCACACAGCTCAACCTTTCCAGGGCAAAGCGAGTGCCACTCCGCAACAAAGCGGCTACTCCGCAGACAGCCAGCAGACACCCCCAACCACCACCATTCCCAGTAACCCCAGAGCTCACCTGTCAGGGGAAGCTTGGATCTGGTGGTGTAGAGCTGCGCGGGGCTCTGGTGAGGATTCATGCCGTACCTCAGGGGCAGCTGGGACACCCCCTTGCTGTACTCCTTCCTGAAGTAGTCGGAGATGGCCGCGTCGTACTGAGCGGTGTGGGTGAAAGCCTGGGGAGGGAACAGGGGACACCCATCACCTTACAGAAGCCAGCTCCAAGGAGCTGGAGGCTAAAGAAAGGCAAACAGCACCAACCTTCAGCGCGAGGTGACGCCTGGTTTCCACGGAGGTGTCTTTGTCCCTCGACATCGCCATCTCTTTGGCCACCGCAGAGTAGTCGGCGGGGTCGCACACAACAGTCACGCGAGCGTGGTTCTTGGCAGCCGCCCGCAGCAAGGCAACTCCTCCTGCGAGACAGGGATGGAGGCGTGAAGCACCTCCCTTCTGGACACAGCAGCATCAAGAACCACCCCTGAGGTGAAGTGCAGACACGCACCCCTCTCTCCAGCAAGGAGAAGGGCCCGTAGGAGTGTTCTTCAAAACACACAGAGCTGGCGAGTGACTCAATCCACTGGTGAATGTGCACACTGACCGGCCTTGGCAGGCACAGGCAGAGCTGCAGCAGCCAGGAAACAGATTGTGGGGTTACAGTATCCTCAAGCAGCATGAAGAGGAAGGATGCTTGGCCCGTGTACGGCTTAAGCACCATCCTCTGCAACACTGGGCTGGGAACAGAGTCACCGAACATTAGGGATTGGAAGGGACCTCCAAAGATCACCTAGTCCAATCCCCCTGCCACAGCAGGATCCCCTAGATCACACAGGAACATGGCCAGGTTGGTTTTAAACATCTCCAGAGGAAATTCCACAACCTCCCTGGGCAGTCCCTTCCAGGGCTCTATCACCCTCACCAGGAAGAAGTTCCTTCTCATACTCAAGTGGAACTTCATCTGCTCCAGCTGACACCCTGTGCCCCTTGTCCTGTCACTAGATGCCACTGAGCAGAGCCTGGCTCCTTCCTCCTGACACCCACTCTTCACATATTGATCAAGTTTAATGAGGTCACCCCTCAATCTCCTTTCTTCCAAGCTCAACAGACCCAGCTCCTCAGCCTTTCCTCATAAGGGAGGAGCTCCCCTCCCTTCATCACCTCTGTGGCTCTGCACTGGACTCTCCCCAGCTGTTCCGTGTCCTTCTGGAACAGAGGGGCCCAGAGCTGGACACAAGATGGGGTCTCACCAGGGCAGACTAGAGGGGGAGTAGAACCTCTCTGGATCTGCTAACCAGCACTCTGCAGAAAAATACACTTCTACACTGCCAAGCAACAAGAGGTTCTCCAATCTCTCTGCAAACATTAATGACTCCTGCCCAGGTCCCGCAGACAAGAGAAAATGCCACTTCTGCCCTTAAGCCTGGCTCTGTGTGGCTACTACACCACTTCCAACCACTCAAGAGGCTAGGCTGTGGCAAAGGAAAAGCATAAGCTGGCAGGGCTGCCTGCAGAGCGAGGGCTGCTCCACAGCACATTTACTAGAGAGCTCTGCTGGGCATCATTTGGACTAAACCACGGCAAGCAAATCCAATCCCAGTCCAACCTCGCAGCCAGAACTGTGCCCAGACTGTTCACAAGCTGTCAAGCAGAGCTGCTGCGACGAGGGCACAGCAAAGCTTTCTGGGGTTAGTAACAGCACAACTGCTGGGGACAGAGGTGTCCATGCTGCCACTCCCAGGTCCTAGCTGCTCTCCCACATGTGCAACCACCCCTTTGCTTGTAGCAGCTTCCTGCAGTGAAGTTCCCGGCCATCCTTGGCACAGGCTGCCCAGGGAGGGGGTTGAATCACCATCCCTGGCTGTGTTTCACAGTTGTGGAGACCTGGAGCTGTGGGACAGGGGTTAGGGACATGGCTTTGGGACAGCGGCCTTAGTGGCTGCACCTAGTGATCGTGAAGGTCTTTCCGAGCTAAACAGGTCTGTGTTTCTCCAACTTACCGATATCGATCTTTTCCACTGCCTCTGGTACAGTGACACCTGGAGAAGATACAGTCTTCACAAAGGGGTAGAGGTTACACACTACAACTCTGAGGATTGAGGGGGAAAGCAGGGTTATTCCAGAAGAAACACAAATGCCAACCTGGCCTCCACAAGCACAAGACACCAGCAGTATTTTCACGATCCCGTATCTCAGGTCAGGGAGCAACATAAAATCCTGGCGCTTCTTCCTCCAGAAGAATTACACCAGCAGTGAAGGGATCTGTTTTGACCTTCACAATGTCATTAATCCAAGAGAACTAATTTACTCTCCTGATCTGGATACACGAAGGGATCAAACTCCAACCCATGCCCAGCACTGGCAGCACACTGCTGCGCTCCACGTACGTGTGTCCAACTGTTAGTATCCCTTTGTTTGCACACTGTGATGAACTCAAGCAGAAGGGACGATCCACTACCATCTTCACAACCCACTACACCACTGTGCTTCTCACAATGTCTTTTAGTGTCTGTTCTAACATCCCCTTCCAGCTCAATCCTTGCTCCTGACCTGCTGTAAACCATGAGGGATCTGCGGCCTTTAACACTGCCTAATGCTTTTATCTGTGGAAATCAAGGCCATCAAGCTTGTCTACCTGAATGTGGATCCACAGATTCTACACACCTGTGCAAAGAGCCTCCTGCTGAGGACCAGCTCCTTCTGCTTTAGGCAGGACCTGTGCAAAGAGCCTCCTGCTGAGGACCAGCTCCTTCTGCTTTAGGCAGGACAAGCAGAATCCAGATTAGACCTCTGGATGCCAGTGCACTGTAAGTCACTGATCTAAGGGCACATCTTCTGCCCTGCGATTCACAGCAGGATGGTGTCATCTCAAGAGCCACCCTGCTGAGCCATCTACGAGGATTACTGGGGTCTTCACTATCAGCCTGGAAATCCAGCCTGGGCATGCTGGTGTTTAAAAGCCTTCTGGCCCAATCACCAGAGCCAAACTGCACCTCCCCTCCCAGCTATACTTAGAATTTACTACGTTCAGCTCAGCTCTTCATTTCTAAACCAGGAGTTACCCACTGCCACGCGAGTGGTTACCCACAGCCACCAGTCAGATGTTAAAAATGAACGTCAGTCGCAGCCCCCAGCCTCCCCTGTGTGAGTGCAGAGAGTAAATACATCCTCAGCAAAACTTCCTGGTACGCTGGCATCGCTTTGGTGCCTCAAAGCAAACGCGCTCTCCGTTATCTGTGTGTCCCTGGGCTGCCTTTCGCATCTGATCTCCAGGTATGTGCTGAAGATCAGTAAACATCAAGCAGATGGCAAAGGGTATATTGACTAAGCAACCGTTTCAAAATCAGGACCTGGCACCTGAGCAGACGCCCAGAGCCAAGCTGAGGGGCGACGCATCGGCTTCTGAAGTTGGCTTTGCAAGAGGCACAACGTGGCCAAGGGTCAGAATTCCCAGATAACCAGGAGAGATGAAACCCTCTGCTCCCTGTGGAAACCACTGCGTCACGTTCTTGCTGGAGTTTTCTCAGATCTGTAAAAAACTCTCCCTGCAGGGAAAAGGCTGCAGAGGGCAGATCATGTGCTGTGTGGGTGCTGCAATCCCTCCTATTCCCTCCCCATTCCCTGCTGTGGGCTGGTCTCCAGCCTTCACTTTTGGTCGCCGATGAACTGCACTGTGTCCCCCCTAACATTCACCTTACAAGGCTGAAGTCCTGCTTGTCCATATCAGCATTATCTTCTGGAATATTGCGAGCCAAGATGCCTAAGAGACAAACAACAGCACATCTTTATTTGCCAAGAATTTAATCACCTGTGTGCTTTGAAGTCAACATCTTCCTTCACATTGTGCTTTCTCCTCATCACAGACTTTCTGCCATGAACCGATTTGAGTCCAGACAACAGTCAGCAGCCAGTCAGAAGCCTACTCCTCCACCTTTATTCCATTTTACTGACTCTTCCGTGCTAACGGGGCTCTTTCCCCCACCCCAGTGTCAAATCCTAGAGTGCTGAACAGCAACTGGAACTGTCCTTGTGGAGTTAATGGAGAGGAAGAGAGCGCACGCGGTTCATCGGCCAGCAACGCTCAACGCCCGTGAAACAACAGGAGCAAGAGAAGTCTCTAGCTGAGCTGAGTGGGTGGTTGGCTCAGATCTAGGAACTAGGAGACCCAGTGTCACACACAGAATCACAGAACATTAGAGACTGGAAGGGATCTTGAAAGATCATCTAGTTCAATCCCCTCGCCAGGTATCTTCATGCTACAGCCGAGTCAGAGAATACTGGAGCATGCAAAAATCACCCAGTGAAGACTACGCTGGGGTGTTGCCTTTGCTGCACACCAGATCCATCCACACATCTATCCTGCTTGAGTTAAGTCTGAAATGGATTTTGCCAACAACGTGCAAAGGCATCGAGAGAGAAGCCCTGTTTCTGGTGACCCCAGGGAGGAAAAGCTCTGGTAACCACAGAGATGCCAGCAGTGGCACAGGAGGTAACTCAGCTCCGTTTCCACCCAGCATTTTTCACCTGGTTCAATGCTGCTAGAGCAAATCTATTCTCATTACCTGCTCTTCCACACAACCCTTGAAAAAAAGACACCTGCCAGCACCTTCCTCCCACCCTCACTGCCCACAGAGGTCTCTTTTAGACTGGAAGACTATCAGCAGAAACCTACCGGCATGGACTGCAGGATGAAGGGTCTTCACACGTCCACCTAACATCTCAGGGAAGCCTGTCAGGTCAGAAACATCTCTGTGCAGGGAGAAAACAGCACCTTAACAGATGTCCACACTGGTTTAACTACAGAGTGAATGGAAATGCTGGGTTTACTGGAAGGAGGCTCCACATCAATATGAGAAGGAACTTCTTCATGGTGAGTGTGACAGAGCACTGGAAGGGGCTGCCCAGGGGGAGTCTCCTTCTCTGGAGATGTTTAAAACCTGCCTGGACATGTTCCTGTGTGACTTGGTCTAGGGGATCCTGCTGTGGCAAGGGGATTGGAAGGGACCTCGAAAACGTTAGGTGAATCTGTAAGATCCAATCTAAACCTCTCCTGATGCAACCTGAGGCCATTTCCTCCCGTCCTACCATTAGTAATGTGGGAGAAGAGACCAGCACCAGCCTCAGTACAACCTCCTTCTAGGCAGCTGTAGTGAGCAACGAGGTCTCCGCTCAGCCTCCTCTTCTCTAGACTAAATAACCTCAATTCCCTCAGCTTCTCTCCACAGGACCTGTTTTCCAGCCCTCTCCCCAGCCTCACTGCCCTTCTCTGGCTCCACTCCAGCCCCTCAGTGTCCTTCTGATGCTGTGGCACCCAAAACTGGGCCCAGTACTCAAGGTGCAGGTATTGGGGGTTTGTTTTGAAAGAAAAGATTTGCTTCTAGCCCAGTTTTCAATCATTTTTGCTCACAGACAGAGAACAAACAACTGCTCACAAACAACTGCAGCAGCCTGAGGCCCAGAACAAGCATTTTGGGTGGTGGTGTGTGGGGAAGGTCAGTACCTGACGGGCAAACCAGCATCCCGCAGGGATTTGGCTGTTCCTCCAGAGGCGATTAAACCCAGACCCAGGGCGTTGAGGCTCTTTGCAAACTCCACCAGGCTGGTCTTGTCGGAGACGCTGAGCAGAGCTGGCGGGCAGGAAACATTTGCAGTTTTCAAACGGAGAGAAAACGGCAGGATTAAGAGCCAGAAATTCATTAACTTTTAAACTCTAGAATTTATTCAATTTTCACTGCTGTGAGAGGTCAGGGTGGCAGGGACAGACAGAAGCAGCTCCAAATCCTTCACTGGGGGGTTCCAATCCCTTTCTGACAGGGGTCCCATCCCCTTTCCCCAGGGGGTTCCAGCCCCTTTCCGGGGGGGTGTGTGTGTGTGTCACAAGCCCTTTCTGAAGGGGAACCCAGCCTCTTTCCCAGGGGGTTCAAAGCATTTTCCTGGGAAGGGGTGGGCGGGATGTGTTTCCACACTCTTTCAAGGGGGGCTCCAGCCCCTCTCCTGAGGGGTTCCAGCTTCTTTCCTGGGGGGTTTCAAGCCCTTTCCTGAGGGTTCCACCTCCTTTCCCTGGGGGTTCCAAACCCCTTTTTAGGGAAGGCTCCAGCCCCTTTTCCGGGGGGTTCCATCTCCTTTTAGAGGGGGGTTCCAAGCCCTTTGGGGGGGGTGTGGTGATTCCAGTCCCATTCCTGGGAGACTCCAAGCCCTTTCTGGGGGGTTTCAGCCCCTGCATGAAGGGAGCTCCAAGCCCTTTCGGGGGGGAGGGTTCCCAGCCACCTTCACAGGGGCTTCCAAGCCCTTTCTGAGGGGGGTTCCAAGCCCTTCCTGAGGGGGGGCTCCAGACCCTTTCTTGGGTGGTTCTAAACCTTTTTGGGGGGGCTTCCAGCCCCTTTTCTGGACATTCCATCTCCTTTCTGAGAGAGAGTTTCAAGCCCTTTCTGAGGGAGGGTTCCAGCCCCTTCATCGGGTGATTCCAGTCCCTTTACTGGGGGGTTCTAAACCTTTTTCGGGGAGTTCCAGCCCCTCGCTAAGGGGAGTCCCAAGCTCTTTCTGAGGGGAGTTCCAGCCCCTTTCACCGAGGGCTCCCAAGGGAGAGCTGCACTCCCGCAGCCGCTTCAGCGCGGGAGGACGCGGCGGCCCCGCTCAGCCCCGCGGCCGTTCCCGCCTTTCCCGTCTTCGCCTTCCGGGGCGGCCATGGCGGGCACCCACGTCCCCCTCCCGTCCCCTCAGCGCCCTCCCGGCCGGTGCCCCCCGCGTTACCGAGTTGCTGCCGGGCTGCCATGGCTGGTGCGTGGCTGGCGGGGCCCGAGGGAGAGAAGGGCCGAGGGAGGCGGCCCGGCGGGATTTGGGTGCCCGGAGCTGAGGGGGGCGGGAGCCGGAGGGGCCGGACGGGGCGGAGAGAAGTGGGGAAACGGGGGTGTGGGGAAACGTGAGGTTGGGACGGGACGTGGGGTGTGTGAGAGGGGCTGGCGTGCTGTGGGACGCGGATGTGTTTAACCCTGAACGGGGATGAAGCTCTGGCACAGGTTGCCCAGACAGGGGTGAGAAGGCCCATCCTTGGGGGAATCTCAGGTGAGGGAGGGCCTTGGGCCTGCGAGCAGCCTGCTCTGAGTGAAGATGTCCCGCTCCCTGCAGGGAAATTGGGCTGGATGAGTTGGAATATTCTGTTCTGGGCTTCCCAGTTTAAGAGGGACAGGGAGATACTGAAGAGAGACGAGTGCAGCCACTGAGATGATTGGGGGCTGGAGCATCTGTCCCGTGAGGAGAGGCTGAGGGAGCTGGGCCTGCGCAGCCTGGAGAGGAGGCAGCTGAGGGGAGGCCTTGTTAATCGTTATAAATATCTAAAGAACGAGTGTCAGGAGATGGGATCAGGCCCTTCCCTGGGGTGTCCAGTGATGGGATGATGGCACAAACTACAGCACAGGAGATTCTGTTTGAATATAAGGAAAAACTTCCCTGTGAGGGTGGCAGGGCCCTAGCACAGGTTGCCCAGAGAGGTTGTGCAGCCTGTGCTCTGGAGACAGGCCGAGCCCACCTAGATGTGTGTGATCTGCTCTAGGGGATCCCAAGGTCCCTTCCAACCCCCACCATTCTGTGGTTCTCTGGCCTCTAAAGGCCCCTTCCAGCCCCCACCATTCTGTGATTCTCATCAGTGATGTGACTGCACAGGCCCCAGTGTTGGATGGCAAGAGGTGGTGATTCCACTCAGTCCCTGGGCAGGCTGTTCCAAGGCCTGATGGCCCTTTTCATTAAGAAGTTTTTCCTCATAGCCAACCTAAACTTCCCCTGGAGCAACTTGAGGCCATTTCCTCTTGTCCTATTGCCTGTTCCTTGTGGGAAAAGACTAACCCCCACCTCTCTACAACCTGCTTCAGGCCAAGGTACAGCATTTTCTGGGGTGCTCTGTGGCCTTTTTAGTGACAGGAAATGCAACTGCAGTGGAAAGTGAGGTGTAGGTAAGGCACTACCTCATGGCAGTGAAAGGAGGTGCAATAAGGACAACTTTTCACCGAAACACTGGAATTTTGCCTGTGGAAGATGCTTTGACAGAGCCTGGAATCCACCAACGAGCTGAGGCAACAACAAGACACCTGTTTACCAAGTCTGAGGTAAAACATTAAGCTTGCTTTTCTTCCCTTTATTTGTTTTGTCTTGTTCTCTGTAAGAGGAATTAACTGGGGGAGCTTTTGACCTCTATAGGCTTCCAAATTTTTCCTGGAAGTTCTTGCAAAATAGAGATCTTTCTTGTTTTCATTGTGGTTTTTGTTGGCAGGTAGCACTGACACAACATGTTGGGTTTAATGTCTCTGGCAGAGCTAAAGGGCAGCAGTGAGGCAGCAGCAGTTCATGGTGCTTCACAGGTAGAGAGCTCTGCAGTTAATTTGCAGCACAGCCTCTGGCCATCACCCGGCCAATGTGTTCGTGAGGCCTCTGCATGTCTCTCGTCACCTCAGCAGCACCTGGTCACTCCTGCTGTTTCCAGTAGGGAGCGTTGCCCAGCAAACTGGGAACTATTTAGTGGGTATCAGGTGCAGCAAGCTGAGACCTGGTTGCCTTTATGTGACATGCATATCTCTGATGTGATGGTGTTTCCCGCATCTGGTTGTGTTGGGTCCAGTTTTGTTTAATATCTTTGTTAATGATCTTGATGATGGGATAGAGCGTCTCCTCAGCAAGTGTGCTGATGACAATAAGCTGGGTGGTCCGGCTGATTCACCTGATGCCTGTGCAGCCATTTTGGAAGACTTGGACAGACTAGAGGGATGGGCAGAGAGGAATTGAATGAGATTTAGTAAGTACAGAGTCCTTTACCTGGGAAGGAGTGGTGCAAAGCATCAATACAGGTTGGGGACAATCTGCTGGAGAGCAGGGGGATTGGACTTCATGACCTCTGACAGTCCCAACCCCTATTGGTCTGTGTGTCTGTGTGTGTGTGTCACCTCTGGGCTGGTAGGAATCACAGAGTCACACAGAATCACAGAACTTTAGGGATTGGAAGGGACTTAAAGAGATCCTCTAGTCCAACCCCCGTGCCAGAGCAGGATCACCTAGACCAAGTCGCACAGGAACATATCCAGGCGGGTTTTAAACATCTCCAGAGGAGGAGACTCCACAACCCCCGTGGGCACAGGGGTTTTGATTTGGACCCTTAAGCAATAAAACCAGCAGGGACCAGCCCCTGAGATATCCCCATCTATTTGTCTCACGTTTTCATCAGACAGAAAGCCTGGAAGTACAAAACAAGCGCAACTGGAAGGCCCTGAAACGTGCCTGTTTGGATTTGTGGATCTCTGGGCTAGAGCAATATTGTCTGTGTCAGGCAAGAAATACTAAACACATTAAATAACCCCGGTCTGCGTATTACTCTTAGCAGCATCTAGTGACAGGCAGTAATAAATTCTCGCTCAAAGTGTGGCTGGGGCCAAATGAAAATATACCGTTAAGTGGTACACGAGCGCTGTCGTTATGGAAATACACACCTTGGAGAGAGAGCACAGAAGGTTCTGTACAGAGAGCCTGGCTCTCTACAGCTGAGGTGGGCTGTGAGGATGATGAATGTGTGTGAAAATGAAACATTCAACAGGGCTCTGCATATTTATCACACGTTGGAGAGCAACTGGGTGTCCTGGTGCAGATGAGGAGCAGCCAGAAGCTGTGTGTATGCCTGTGGCTGTGTCAGCCTCAGCACAAGAGAACAGGGATGCTGCTGCTTGCAAGCAAACGGTGGGGGGGGGGGGGG